>CM076575.1:2013653583-2014018639 GCA_034641835.2 Pinus albicaulis | reverse complement strand
TGTTTCGGGGAAAAGCACCCTAGAGGTTCGTTGGGTTACAACCTCCACAGAGCAGGGGCATGCTACTTAAGAATGACTCACACAACCATGCATGTTCAGAAAAACTAAATAGAGTAGATCGAGGAAGTTACCCGTAGGTCCTACAGTTGAAGCAGATCCCGCAGGGTCCAAACCCCCAGCAACTGTCCTTCCTTCTTAACCTGAAAGACAAGAAGAAACAAGCACGAAGAACTAGTTGTACAACATATATCTACTCTAAATGTTAGTGAAATTCATATAAAACATCAGATAAACCATAATGAATGCTTTAAATAACAAATATTCTCATATATGTAAGCATACACTAACACGTATATTTCGGGAACAAGATGGTACTTCTGTATTATAAATAGCATGTACAAAAGTAACGAGTGGAGAGATCACCTGAATCCTTCCATGATCTTCGAGCAGACCGTCGTCCGGATCCATCCCGCCCTTGCCTCGCTAAGACTCCTTCCAAGCTGGTGCATACGAGATGACATATAGGGAGATGAGCATCTCAAGGAAACAAGGGTTTCCTGTAATGAACTGGGAAAGTGCAGGAGGCACGGGGAATCGAACTTGGATAGGGAATACCAACAGAGTATAATATCAATAATTCTCTCTCTCCCTTAGGCCATGCACATGAGGGGTTTTTATACTCCCTCCAAGTAGTTTCAACAGTTGGAAACAGTTGGCCACGTGCTGGGGTGGTTGAACTACCTGAGTAACCATCAACCCAGCCCGAAAATAGGGAATTTTTATATATTTTTTCATAATTTTAATGGCATACGCGGAAAAGTGCAGCTAGACTCGCGTATACACGCGGAAAAGTACGGGCATAATCGCGTATGGGGATTTTTACACTGTTTTCAAGTGAATTTGTCCAAGTCTGTAGGAATGGGTGCCCAAAACCATCAAAGCAATCATGAATCATATGAAGGTGAGAAATGATGCTATAACAGACACCCCCTAATATATGAGGTCAGAATTGGTACATGATGGCCGAAATGTATTATGCACATAGAAAGAACTTCACAAGGACAAGAGAGGACTTCACCAGATTTCAGCCTGCCAAAAAACCAATGAAAGAAAACAGAGAGTCAACTCATGCTGAGGCGGGCATGCCCATGCTCAGTCAAAAATACATCATATAGAAAGTAGTGAATAGATCCAACATGTATACAAGTATAGCTAAACTGAAAGTACACAATGAATCATCTGAGCATGGCCCGAAAGTATAAGTCTGAATCAATGTCCAAGTATCACATATAGAAAGCTGATCAAAGATGGTGCAACTGGATGTCTGATCAAATAAGTAACTGAATCTCCAAGTACCGAATCATAAGAGGTGGAACAAATGGTACAATCACGCAACTCGGGAGCCAACATATAAGATGTTGTTGTACTGAACTGCAACATATAAGGGTGGACGACATCACTGGCAGAAACTGAATGGACTATCAAAACTGAACCGAGAAATGTTGATGCAACCCGAGGTCTTCACCGATCACTATGGCACAATTCTACACAATGGGAATAAATGAGCTGAAGTCGACCATGTGAGAAATCGTTGGATTACCGGTCAATGATGTATACAGTTAACCAACGCGAGACAACCCACCGATAATGAAAATGAGTGTCAAGGTACCCCAGTACAATCTAACAAGTGCGAATGAATGAGTTGAAGTCAAACACTTGAAAGAATCTACCAATCAGGAGGCAATGATGAATCCCCACTGTTGATAGCGAAGAGTCTACCACTGATGACTGCAAACCCTAAGGTACTGAAAAAAAGACTCTAGACCTTATTCCCAGAGAAATGAGTCAGAGTCGATGGGAAAACATCTGCTAGAAGGAAGGCATTAAGGCATCCCACATCAGTACACTGCGAGTGTAACCCGCAGGCCAATATTTGGAAGGAATCGGACGAAGTAGAGTGACAGAACCAAAACCGAAGTACGTTTCCGACATGCACAACATGAAGCTAGCGCACGGAAGAAACCCTCTGAACCAACCAATAATGAAATTTGACACAGAGGCGAGAAATCCACCGATAGGGTCAAATGGAAATCAAGGTACTGCACGAATCCCAAGTGTGATAATGTGTGCTGACGTCGAACACAGGGGAAACCACTCAGTCAAAGACCCATGATGATGATCAAATGCTGAGCACAAGGTCACCTATCAATAATGGAAATAGGCCCAGGGTGCGGCTCTAGGTTTTCTCTCAGAGCAATGTGTCGTAGTCGATAAGAGACAAACCCACCAGCAAGAAGTCAATGGGGACCTTCTCAAACCAGCACGAGCAAAAGACCAAAACATCTGATGTGATAGAACATGATACTGAAAAGACCGGGAAGGCCGACTGAATAATGAGTCAAGAGACACCGCAGAATGGCCGACTCAGGTTAAACTTCCGTTGAACAAAAACACGACTCGTGATGACCATGGCAGTAAAAAGTGACACTGTATAAGTTTGTTATGCAAGAGGCAGAACAAACTCTCCATATGATTGGAAGAGATAACCAACCGGGGGAGAACTGACAAGTGAAACATGGTAAAGGCTGAACCTAGGTCAAAAACTAAAACCATCCCAAATGTAGGAGATATATATAAGTATATGTGCTTTGTTCAAGGGCGACAAACTGACTCTGTACTGCCATCAAAATAACGAAGATACATCCCATTCCCGCTCTTTTTGTTATATTTGATTTTTTTGTCTTTTTCATATAATAAGCCTGAAAAAGAATAAAATAATGCTATGGTACAATGGATAGAACGAGTATCAAGGAATCAGATGCACTAGTTCCTGGGATTGGAACAATCCTATGCTCAATGAAACATGGCGAAAAATGGTAATCGATACTCAAAGGAACGTTCCATCCATGGGTAAAAAGGTGTCAAGTCGTGATAGCTAAGTGCATGCAATGGTTAACTTGTACAGAAAGTCAAGGTCAAAAGTTGGCTTAAACATTGAGTCCAAATGAAGGCGGCTAAAGGCCAGGATAAACAAGTAGCCAATATGCAATGCAGTAATACAACTTAACGACACCAGGGAGCCTCTAGGGTAAAAGCCAGAAAAAATGATAGTGATGAAGAAGAAGAATGAAGCTTCAACACATAAGACATGGCGGGACTAAAGAGGACTCCCGAGCCTACATAAAACGCAGCATGGGCAACAAGTGATAGCGAGGAACTAACTAGGAAGCCCAGGTAAAGGAAGGCTCTACCATCAAGTCATGATTAAATAATCGGCGAGTGAAATGGGTGTAATACTCATGACCTGATGGGATCGACCCTAAGGCAAGTGATCAGTATGGAGGCTAGTATGCAAGATGCAGCAGAAAGTGATTTCCCTAACCTATATGCCAATGAAGATCATATACCTGCTATGACGAGTCAGTAATCATGGATCAAAAACCGGAAAAAATCTCAAAATCGTCAAAATGTACCTGGAAACATACCAAACTGGGCGCTTCCAAGCATTCGAGTTATGCAGCTTAAGATAGATCGAAAAAATGAGCATAACAAATTTTTGCGAAAATTTTCAACTTTTTAGGCATAAATAGACAAATTACCTCATATTTGGTTCATTATTGCATTGCTGATTTGGAAAAAAGTGCTCTGGAGCAAAAAACTTTCGTCAAATCAGGAACAACCGACTGTCGAATTGCGCCGAAATTTCAGGTAGGCTCCTCAATCATCCTTGCAAATCATTTTTTCCATTTGGAAATTAAAATTAAGTGAATTTTACCATTAAAACCATTGCTAAAAAATGCGAACCTGCGCATACGCGTGTTCATAACAGGCAACTCGCGTATACACGCGACTGTGCAAAGAAAAAGTCGCGTATGCGCAGGTCCGAAACTTAAAAAGTGTGGCTAATGCATGATTTGATGAAATTTGACAGGATGAAAATCTCATGGAGAGAATGTGAGCATAGCGCAATTAACCAAGAAGTCATGCAAGATCGAGCAGCGCAAAATATCCTTCGGAATTGCGGATTGTTCAAATTCTTTAAAATGCCAAATATGAAAAGCAATCCTCGGTTGCTAGAAATGCTCGTCAATTACTGGGAACCAGACCAATACTTTTTCGTGATAGATCAGATGCCAATACGCATTGAAGTGGAAGACATATACTTTATTACTGGACTCTCCCGGAGAGGAGAACCAGTAGACTTGCACGGGAAGCCCCTGGGAGGGTTAACCGTGGAAGACTATGTCCACGTGTATTGTGTAGAGGGTTCCAAAAAGGTTGGAACTTAGATTTCAATTAAAGATTTACGGGATTTGCACATGAAAATCCTCCTTTTCACCATCGGCAGAGTGGCAGGATCTGCCTCCCTACATCAGGCGTCCAGGACGCAAATGAGCATAGCAGTAGAATGTTTGACTCATGTGTATGATTGGTGCACAACCCTTTTACTGAAAATGAAACACCAGTTGACCTCAATCCGCCAAGCAAAGACCAAACACTTTGGCTACGGTACAATTTTGACAACATTCTTTTTTGAGAAGATACCAGCATTGAGACCCAGAGTTATCTCTACCATCAGTAGCCCGCGGGACCCAAGAATTGCCCGTTGGGCGGACATGATGAAGAGATTGGGGGGTAGTGAAGTACCCCGGACCACATGGGACGATGAGTTCTTCCATTGGTGGGGAGAACAAATCATCGCAGTGGACGACTATCCCTATGTCGGGATGGACTTTCGTGGAGATCCAGATCTAGTTCTTCCACCAGGCACAGCATGGGGCGCAGTCGGTAAGTTTGCAAAAAAAATTGACTTATATAATTTTTTTGGATTTTTCAAATATGTATGAAAAAATGAAAAACAAACATGTTTTTGATTGGATTCATAATGACTGACAATTCAAAATGATCATGATTCAGATGTTGGACCAGTTCGTCCTGAGGGCCTACCGCGCCACAAGTGTCGCAGGGGTGAAGCATATAATGTGGATTCAGATAGGACTCTCCAGGCAGTGCAGAGGAACTTGGAGGGACTAACCCGCCAAATACCTATGGCTGCTATGGAGGACCTGCTGGAAGCCATCCAGAGACGGGTGGTAGGAGTGCCCCGAGACTGGGTACGACTATTCTGCCGAGTTGCCACTGCGGTCACGTTCTATAGGAACACGACTTCTGGGCAGGGACCTCAGGAGTAGAAAAATATTATGTATTAGATGACTGTATATTCTTTTTGAGACTGAACATGATGGGGGCATAAGCCCAAGTTTTGTATGACCTTATGGATCCAAATTTTGTAAAGTTTTTGAACACTCTGATGATATATATACAGCGATATTTGATGTGATGTGATGAATGTATCAAATGTATGATGTTTTTGATGATTAAAAATTTATTGTATGAAATGATTAATATGCCAATCTAATGCTTGATTAGCTAATGAGTTAGCAAACCAATTGTCAGCTCGAGGAATATGAATGAAAGTTAAAAATTGAAATGACCTTTGTAACAAACGTACCCTCAAGAACAATCGTAATAAAAATGGATCTCGTACCCGATAAGTATTGTTCAACTGCGACACCACTAGCTGAGAGTCCAAGAAAACTACCAACGAATCAACACCCAAAGATATTGCCTCCGAGAGTAGATGAACAATTGCAGTGTATTCTGCTATATTATTGGAAGCAGGACCAATGCAGACCCCTCTTGATACTAACAGCTGACCGGATGGATAATGAAGTACCCAAGCCGCGGAAGCTAAGTTCCGGGTGTGTCTACTAGCACCATCGGTGAAACCAAAATGACTCATGACATCCAACACAACCTGCCAAAGCAGATCAAAAACATCACCAACTCATCAAAAATCGAAAATCAATCAGATATGTACAAAGCAAAAACTACTATATACAAAAGCAACATGCTAGGCCGAAGCCTAGGCATAATACTTCTTCAAATAGAGCCCATTTCGGGGCTCCGGCAACTCGTTCCCTTCGAAATCAACCAAGGTATAAGCTCCTTTCTTAAGGAATTTTTTAACGATATAGGGGCCATACCACATAGACTTAAACTTTCCTGCCCCTAGGGCATCTTTTTCTTGGGCATAGACCAAAACAAGGTCACCTTTCGAAAAGACCCTAGGCTTGACTGCCTTATCGTACTGAATTTTTACTTTGTTTTTATGCGCTTCATTCATCGTGGCGGCATCTCGACGCTGCTCATTGAGATGTTCCAGATGAAGAAGCCATTCTGCCAGACTAGAAGTGTCAGGAAGAAGTTCAACATCTAATTTATGAGAAGGAATCTCGCATTCAATAGGAGATACGGATTCAACCCCGTGTACTAGCTGAAACGGAGTAAAGCCAGTTGCAATTTTCACTAACGTCCTGTATGCCCAAAGTGTAGGATATAGCATAATATGCCAGTTGGATCTAGCTTTATCAATTGTCCTTTGAAGAATTGTCTTCAAGGATTTATTCACGGCTTCCACTTGCCCATTGGCCTGAGGATAATATGGAGATGAATGCTCCTGCCGGAAACCCAATTTGAGAGCCAACTCAGCCATCATACTATTTTGAAAATGAATGCCATGGTCAGTGACAATCTCTCTAGGAATACCAAAACGAGCGATAACCTGGTTGAAAAGGAAAAGAGCTGCAGTCTCACCATCATTCCCAAAAGTAGGCATAGCCTCGACCCACTTCGTAAAGTAGTCTACTGCTACGATAATGTACTTGTGACCTTTAGCCGAGGGCGGGTTACAAGTAGTATAATCAATACCCCACTTTGTAAAGGGACCGACAGTAATGACTGGAAAAAGCGGAGCTGGATGAGCGCGCATTTTTCGAGTATAAACCTGACATGGATGACACTTTTTGACCGATTCAATACAATCTTTGAAAATAGAGGGCCAAAAGTATCCAGCACGCAAAATCTTTTGGGCCGTAGCAAGCCCAGATAAGTGACCCCCACAAGCTCCACTGTGAGAATCATTGAGCACAGCCTCAGCTTCTTCGAGAGTTAAGCAGCGTCTTAGGATTGAATCAACCCCTCGACGGTACAAAGCATCACCAATAATCAAATAATTCTTGGCCAAGTGACGCAGTTTACGATGCTCATCTTTCGAAAAAGTAGAGGGAAACTTCGCAGTCTGGAGATACACAATGATATCCCCATACCAAGGATCCTGTGGAGAGATAAGAAACAAGTGTTCGTCCGGAAAGGACTCATCATAGATCATCTCCTCTCCACAGGGCAACTCGGAGATCAATTCCGTGAAAACTAATGATTTCTTGGATTTGGCAGACATGAACTCAAGATCAAATTCCTGTAAAATCACAATCCATCTATTATATTTGCCCCCAATCACTCGCCTACTGAGGACAAACTGAAATGGATTGGCAGCTGCCAGAACATAAGTTTTGCGAAGAATAATGTAATGCTGGAGTCGCTGTATAGCATGAACTTCTGCTAAGGCTAACTTTTCTATCGGAGTGTATCGGAGTTCAGGTCCTACCAGTCCTCGAATAAGGTAGTAAATAACATGCTCTGCAAGAGCATCATCTTCCTGAACTAGAACCATACTGATGGTAGATTCTGATGCTACCAGATACAGAAGGAAATCTCTGCTATAATCAGGTGGACTCAGTAAAGAAGCAGAGGTCAATGCTTTTTTCAAAGCATCGAATGAGCGTTGAGCGTAGTCGTCCCAAAGAAAAGGAACTCCTTTCTTCAATAGTCTCATAAATCCCTTTGTGACTTCAGCATAATTGACGATAAATCTCCGAAGAAAATTAGACTTCCCTTGAAGACTTTGAAGCTGACGAATTGAGGATGGGGGAGGCAACCGAAGTATTGCCTCAACCTTGAAGGGATCTACCCTTATCCCTTCCCTAGACACAATGAATCCCAATAGCCGACCGGATGTAACCGCGAAAACGCACTTGTTCGAATTCAATCGAATTTTATAAAAACGACATCTTTCAAATATTTGCCGGAGGTGACCAGGATGATCCATCCTCTTTCGAGAATGAGCAGCTAGATCATCTAAGTATGCCTCGATAATCTTTTTGATGTCGTGGAAGGCATAAGACATGGCCCGCTGAAAGGTAGCCCCAGCATTTTTAAGACCAAAAGGCATCTTCTTATATGCAAACGTACCCCAGGGACAAATAAATGCAGTCTTATGTTGATCTTCTGGACGGATAGTAATTTGATTATAACCAGAGAAACCGTCCATGAAGGAGAAAATCTCGTTACCGGCACACTCGTCAATAATCTGATCAATGAACGGTGTGGGGTAATTATCTTTAGGACACGCCTTATTTAGGTCTCTGAAATCGATGCACACTCGAATCGTTCCTTGCTTTTTATCTACCGGAACGGGGTTTGAAACCCATTCAGTCAGAGGAACTGGGAAAATGAATCCCGCCTTAAGCAGCTTTTCAACTTCAGCTTTGATAGCTGCTGCCTTCCTAGGATTGACCGGACGAAGATTTTGCCTGACCGGCTTAGCGTTTTCATACGTCTTGATCTCATGTTGGACAATAGATGGGTCTATGCCAGGAATTTCCTCATAAGACCAAGCAAATACATCTCTATACTCTTTGAAGAGCTCGGTATAGATTTGAATCTCTTCACGGGAACATTCAGCTCCAATGAAGACATTCTCGACAATATTGGGATCCCTGGAAATGTTCACCGGGATAGTAGGAGAGATCACAGCCATGTTCCCTTCAACATAAACCTGTGTTGGTGCCAAAGGGTTCAAGACTGGGTGAACAGGACCAGGAGACGGAGGACTCAGAAAACTTGTTTCAACTTCGCTCAAATCAGGTAAGAAGTAAGACCGATGATGCAAATCATCCCACGATCTATCTATACCTGTCATGGCTTCCAGGATGGCCTCTTCAGATGGAAGAGTGGTATCAAGGCAATCCTGGGACGAAGAAGAACTAAGCGTCCAAGCCGGAGCCACATCACCATCCAACTCTTCCGGTGAAAGAGGAGTTGGGATGGTTTCTGCAGATTCAACAATAGACTGATATGCAATCTCAGCTGCAGAAATAGGAAATGCCATTCCACCCACTTGACCTTCCGCTAATGTGGCAGTAGGGGAAGGTAAGGTCCAAGGGTCCGAAAAATAATGAGTTCTGAAGAACTCTCTTCGAAGGGGAGCCTTGGAGGATGAAATAGCATTAATATGCACCGTAGGAGAGGAAGATCGAAAGTACCCATCAAGGAAGAATACATTCCAACTCCTAAATTCTCAACAGGCGCCTTAGTATTATCCAACTTTGGAACAGATGAGTCAGAAGGCGCATTCAGGTCTACAGGAGGACAGCCCAGTTGATCCACTGTAACGATCCTCCCTTCGTGGGGGAAACATACAATCCGAAATAATGAGGATGCAATGACATCCATCTCATAAATCCAGTTCCTCCCCAACAGAAGGTTGTAGTCCAAGGCTGCATCTACTACCTCGACCTCTATATTGACAGTTTTGCCCCCAACACAGATGGGCAAAGCCGGGACAATACCATGGGGTCTGTGAGAATGACCATCGAACGTAGTAAGAACAGTGCTAGATGGAACAGCTTTGGGAGATCCAAGTGTCTTCCAGCATGTGAGAGACATCACGCACGTGGAGGCACCCTCATCAACAACCGTTCGAAAGATATTGCACTTCCGATACGATGATTTAATATTAAAAGCCATGTGATGAGGAAGTCTCTTCTTAAAATTAGTCATATCAAAAGTAATCAGAAGAGAATTTTTTGGATCAATAGCCCCAATGGCAGTGATCAAAGCACTGCGCTGAGCCGGACAAGACTGGAGTACCTCTAAAGCTGACATAGCACAAGGACTCTACGCTAGATCTTCCACAATCGAGTAGTTCTAGGCAGCCCTAGCATTTGGATTAATCGTTGATCACTTAGAATATGCTTTGGGCATCCGAGGCATAGAATCAACAGTAAGCTTCATAATGTGAAGTGGCTCAATAGCATCAGGAACTTCCTTAGCTTTCGAAGACTCTTCTCCGCCATAATCACGGGATCTCGTAGCGATATCCACGTGAGAACTCATCATAAAAATGTTCGATGGAATTTCCCCTTCCTGGGTGCTCCCAGAAGAAGCCCCAGGATTTTGGTTCGCGCCAACAACTAATTGTTGCCCTTGGGGAAAAGGGTTTGTTAACACAGCCTGGGAACTGGAAGAACCCTGCTGAGTTGACAAGCGCTGAGCATCCTGAATTTTAGGGCAAAGGTGTGTGAGATGGTCTCCAGTACACAACTTGCATGAAAACTTCACTTTCTTCTTCTCCTTTTGACCCTCACCAACACGCTCGTTGGTTTTATTTGCATTACCCTTCCCGTTCTTGCCCTTCTTCTTGTTATTTCGTCCCTTCTTCTTCCCATCGGATTGTTGATTTCCTTTGGGATCAGAATCTTGGACAACATTTATGGACAAAGACTGGGAAGGCGATGACTCGGTAGGCACAGCCTGACTAGAAGGAGCAGATTGTAAAGACAACTGCTGCAGTTGAGAAAGCAGGCTGGCTGCACCATTATTGATCGATCCGACAAGCCCATCACCATGAGGACCGGGCTTAGTTTTCGATAAATCTAATTTGGAGCGAGGAGCATTGGGCAAATATTTATTAAGGACCCCAGACTGAGAATAGATTAGTTCCAGCTGCTGGGCCCTAAAAATGGCCTGCTCCTCGAAAGATACCCCAGATAGGGATACATCCTTTGAAATATCTGACTGCAGGGATTTGAGAAACCATTCGAGAAGGAATTCACCAGGAATATGAGCTTTAATAAGCCTCTTCCTTCTCCTCCATTCCTGAATGTGATCAGAAATGTGAGTTGCCTCATCCTGCTTAAAATTAGCTAGGAGCTCTGTCCCAGCCTCATATCTGACAGGAAACTAAAAATGGTTTAGAAATGTGACAGCCAGTTCTCCAAATGTAGCAAAATTGCCCCCAGTTAGCTCGATATACCATTTGGCAGCGTTTCCAGTTAGGGTGCGTTGAAATAATCTCAACCTAATCGAATCATCGATCAGGGAGTTCGAAGAACACCATAAGTGGAAAGTGGTGATGTGGTCAGCCGGATCCTCCCCATTCTTACCTTCAAATTTTGGAATATCTGAAGGAAGTTTGGTCGGGACCGGAGGCCACCCCGGACTATAACGAATCAGATCATTAGTCAACTTCGACAGATATGGCAAGTTTAACGTTGCCAGAAAAGGTAAGCGAGGCGGAGCCTGAGGATTCCATCCTTGATGGGATGGATTCCAAAAATTCTGAAAAGAATAGCCTGGATTTGATAAGGCACCAGGTTGCCAGAAAGGACTCGTAGAAAAAGGAGAAGAACCTCCTCCCAACGCAGAGTTACCAAAGCCCAGACCAGTTCCCCCTACTGAAGTATTGAATGAAGAGGAGAGCCCCTGATAGGGGTTCCAAGCATTAGAAAGAGGAGAAAAGGTCTGGTAAGCACTCGACGAAGGGAAATAAGTATTCCATTGATGACCTGCGTAAAACTGATTCCCTGCCCCCGCTGTAGTAAACACAGGATTCCACCCTGTAAAAGTAGTCAAACTTTTCCCCCTAGACCAAGGGTTGAAACTCTGGGTCTAGGACGTAAACGGAAATGACCCTAAAGAAGGATTGGAACTAGGAATGTGCCCAGTTCCAAAGGGGAAACCCTGAAAAGAAGCTGATCCACTAGCCATAGAAGACATGGGTGTAGATCCAGCTACAGCAGCGGAAAAGAAAAAAGAGGGATTCCCACTAGAGGGCATCCCTGAATAGAAGGGACCAGAATGAGAAGCATGTGCTTGGGTGAAACCAGAGCCAAACATAGCAGCACTAGAAGCAATCAAAGATAAAGCAATAGTGCCCCCTCCTTCAACAGAAGCAGGGGTCTGAATGCCTGTAGCACTCACGGCAGAAGCCGTGTTCCCAGTCGTGGCCATCGAAAGATATGAATGATACGGAAGATCTTCCGGTCTCTCAGACTCAAGTCCGATGTACTGAACAATGAACGGATAGTCAGGAGGAAGAGGAGATGGACCTGTCGCCGGAGGCTCAGGTACGTCTTCAATCTGAAAATCTTCTTCCTGAGGGAATAAAACTCGCGAGGTGAGCGGAATGCTCCTCTCGGAACCGACACCAGAATCAGCTATGAAACCTTTAGACCTTTGTGGAGGATCTCTCTCCACTGCGTCAGACGCCACAGGGTGGTAACCACTTGCTAAATCGCTCCTATGCCTTCTCGAAGAAGGCTCTGGACTCTCGGGAGATAACCCCTGGATTCTCCTCGATCGACGAGGCGCTTGATCAACCACTTTTATAGATTTTAAATTAGACTCAAAAAAGTGAAAAGCTAGGCAAGCTAGGAGCAAAGAGCACTCACTAAAATAAAAATCCCTGAGATACAATCAAGCAAACAACCTCCAAATATTTCCGCTCCGGGTGATGAGGACCGGACACCAAAATACAGGAAAGCGAAATATAGGAACTCCCGAAATCAGTTTGGGATGATTAGGGCCCAGAACAGCTAGTGAAGGTATCAGAAACAGTTACGCCGACCTCCTAACGACAACCTTTGCCGGCTCAAGCACCCAAGCTTCGTAAGGGCACCCCCCAGAATTACTGCTGAAAGTGATGCGACGTCTGCCTCAGGTACCACGGGTATTCCCCCCCCGCAGTCACCTGTGTGGAACCTAGGAGTGGCAACTATGGGCACCAATCCGTGTCAAAAGCCGGGCGGAATGGTCTTGAGGTCAGATTCAGCTAATCGGAGAGGGGGTATCCCTATTCTCAGCCTTCACTTCCCCTCGCGCTTGACTCTCTGGAGGAGAGCTTTCCCGGTCCACCTAACGGAGTTGGATTTCGCTAAATTAATCAACTTCTATGTTTTGTTTGAGCGGCCTTGGAGAGTTAACTCTCCACTCACCTAATCCAAGGCCCTACAACCTAGCTAGTTGGTGTATGACACTTAGAAAACTTGCTAGTTAATTTTAAATTATATCGCTTATTTTAATGGGCTGTTATGTTAAGTCACAAGGATATGGAGATGAAACTTATGATGTTTTTGACGCAGAAAGAAATAAATAAAAACTTAACTACATGCAAATGCAGTTATTGTCTTTCGATGAAAAGCAATCTCTACACGGGTTCTACGAGATTAAAAATTGTATTTTTTCTTTTCAAATAGCAAACTCACACTCAAAAAAACTATGAAATTGACTAAATGTTTAAATGCACCTAATGCAAATCACTACAAGCATGCAAATCCTAAGATGCAAATCTCCTAAAGCAGAGTGAAATTTCCCAAAAAGTCCTTCAGTTTTAACTCTTCTTGGTTGTCTAGAAATCTAGTTCCCGAAATCAAAAACTCTTAATATGAAGACACCAAAAACAAGAAGAAGAAATGAATAACAATTCCCTTCCAATTATCAAGCCAAAAACCAAAAGCAAGAAACCTCACAAAAGCTTCAAAAGATATGGCAAAACGAAAATGAAAATGCAACAACAAAAGCAAATAACAAGAGAAAATTTTTTTTGAGCCTTTGAAATGCAAAAACAAAAAGAAAAACAAATGTTTTTTGAGCTTTTTAGTTTTATAGAGAAAGAGCTCGAAAATACCAAGCAAAACTATCAAAATCCAAACCAAACAAGACTAAATTTCAAGCACAAACTTCAACAATGCTCCAAACCTTATAAAGCTAACTAGTAGCAAGATCAATAAGAGCAAAAGAAGGCAAGAAAACTCAGCCACTCAGCCTAGAAGAATAGTATAAACTTGCCGCAAGCAAAAACTCTTCAAAAGTTGCAACAAGCCCTAGCCTACTGAACTCAAGAAAACCAATCAAAAAATGAGCAAAAATCGTAGTGCCAAGCAAAAAAAAAAGACAGGAAAGAGTAAATGAGTAGGAGCTCACTATTCTGATAAAGCAGAACAGCCAAGAATGCTCAGAAAGCTATCTTGGTACTCAAACCAGAAGTGCCAGCACCAGAAACAACACTTTTCCAAAAAGACTAGTTTTCAATCAAACGAAAGAGAGAAAAGGAAAAAGACCACCTTCTTCACAATCCAGAGAGTGCAAAGACACTGTAGGGACAGGTCTCCACAGCCAGAAAGGACCAAAAAGTCAAGAAATCCAAAAATTCAAAATCTGCCTAGGTATATGCTACTTCACAGTTTAGCAACAAGCGTGCATACGCGACTGTGCTAAAAGAAACCCGCGTATACGCGACTCCCTTTAGACAAACTTGTGTGTATACGCGACTGTGTGCAGAAAAAAGCGCGTATACAAAGGTAAATAATGAAAAAAACAAAAAGGACAAGCCTGGATGAGAAACCAGGACTTCAGAGTGACTGAGAAAAAGTAAACTAGACTGCAAATGAAAGTTAAAACTGTCGGCAACCTACCAAACAGCTGAAACCACCCAACAGGGGAGTCACAAGAATGTGATCCCCAGCGGAGTCGCCAATTCTGTTTCAGGGAAAATCACCCTAGAGGTTCGTTGGGTTACAACCTCCACAGAGCAGGGGCATGCTACTTAAGAAGGACTCACACAACCATGCATGTTCAGAAAAACTAAATAGAGTAGATCGGGGAAGTTACCCGTAGGTCCTACGGTTGAAGAAGATCCCGCAGGGTTCAAACCCCCAACAATCGTCCTTCCTTCTTAACCTGAAAGACAAGAAGAAACAAGCACGAAGAACTGGTTGTACATCATATATCTACTCTAAATGTTAGTGAAATTCATATAAAACATCAGATAAATCATAATGAATGCTTAAATAACAATTTTCTCATATATGTAAGCAGACACTAACACATATATTTCGGGAACAAGATGGTACTTCTGTATTATAAATAGCATGTACAGAAATAACGAGTGGAGAGATCACCTGAATCCTTCCACGATCTTCGAGCAGACCGTCGTCTGGATCCGTCCCACCCTTGCCTCGCTAAGACTCCTTCCAAACTAGTGCATATGAGATGACATATAGGGAGATGAGCATCTCAAGGAAACAAGGGTTTCCTGTAATGAACTGGGAAAGTGCAGGAGGCACGGGGAATCAGACTTGGATAGGGAATACCAACAGAGTATAATATCAATAATTCTCTCTCTCCCTTGGGCCATACACATGAGGGCTTTTTATAGTCCCTCCAAGTAGTTTCAGCAGTTGGAAACAGTTGGCCACGGGCTGGGGTGGTTGAACTACCTGAGTAACCATCAACCCAGCGCGAAATTAGGGATTTTTATATATTTTTTAATCATTAAAATGGCATGCGCGGAAAAGTCTAGCTGTACTCGCGTATACACGCGGAAAAACACGGGCATAGTCGCGTATGAAGGATTTTCCACTGTTTTTAAGTGAATTTGTCCAAGTTTGTAGGAATGGGTGCCCATAAAGCCATGTAGCAATCATGAATCATGTCAAGGTGAGAAATGATGCTATAACAGATGCCCCCTAATATATGAGGTCAGAAGGGGTACATGATGGCCGAAATGTATTATGCACATAGAAAGAACTTCGCAAGGACAAAAGAGGACTTCACCAGATTTCAGCCTGCCAAAAACCAATGAAAGAAAACAGAGAGTCAACTCATGCTGAGGCGGGCATACCCATGCTCAGTCCAAAAATACATCATATAGAAAGTAGTGAATGGATCCAACATGTATACAAGTATAACTGAACTGAAAGTACACAATGAATCATCTGAGCATGGCCCGGAAGTGTAAGTCTGAATCAATGTCCAAGTATCACATATAGAAAGTTGATCAAAGATGGTGCAACTGGATGTCTGATCATATAAGTAACTGAATCTCCAAGTACCGAATCATAAGAGGTGGAACAAACGGTACAATCACGCAACTCGGGAGCCAACATATAAGATGCTGCTGTACTGAACTGCAACATATAAGGGTGGACGACATCACTGGCAGAAACTGAATGGAATGTCAAAAGTGAACCGAGAAATGCTGATGCAACCCGAGGTCTTCACCGATCACTATGGCACAATTCTACACAATGGGAATAAATGAGCTGAAGTCGACCATGTGAGAAATCGTTGGATTACCGGTCAATGATGTATACCATTAACCAACGCGAGACAACCCACCGATAATGAAAATGAGTGTCAAGGTGCCCCAGTACAATCTAACAAGTGCGAATGAATGATTTGAAGTTGAACACTTGAAAGAATCTACCAATCAGGAGGCAATGATGAATCCCCACTGTCGATAGCGAAGAGTCTGCCACTGATGACTGCAAACCCTAAGGTACTGACAAAAAGACTCTAGAGCTTATTCCCAGAGCAATGAGTCAGAGTCGATGGGAAAAGATCTGTTGGAAGGAAGGCATTAAGGCATCCCACATCAGTCCAGTGCGAGTGTAACCCGCAGGCCAAGATTTGGAAGGAATCAGACGAAGTAGAGTGACGAAACCAAAACTGAAGTACGTTTCCGACATGCACAAGATGAAACTAGCGCACGGAAGAAACCCTGTAAACCAACCAATAATGAAAGCTGACACAGAGGCGAGAAATCCATCGATAGGGTCAAATGGAAATCAAGGTACTGCATGAATCCCAAGTGTGATAATGTGTGCTGACATCGAAAACAGGGGAAACAACTCCGTCAAAGACCCATGATGATGATCAAATGCTGAGCACAAGGTCACCTATCAATAATGGAAATAGGCCCAGGGTGCAGCTCTAGGTTTTCTCTCAGAGCAATGTGTCGTAGTCGATAAGAGACAAACCCGCCAGTAAGAAGTCAATGGGGACCTTCTCAAACCAGCACGAGCAGAAGACCAAAACATCTGATGTGATAGAACATGATACTGACAAGACCGGGAAGGCCGACTGAATAAAGAGTCAAGAGACACCGCAGAATGGCCGACTCAGGTTAAACTTCCGTTGAACAAAAACACGACTCGTGATGACCATGGCAGTAAAAAGTGACACTGTATAAGTTTGTTATGCAGGAGGCAGAACAAACTCTCCATATGATTGGAAGAGATAACCAACCGGGGGAGAACTGACAAGTGAAACATGGTAAAGGCTGAACCTAGGTCAAAAACTAAAACCATCCCAAATGTAGGAGATATATATAAGTATATGTGCTTTGTTCAAGGGTAACAAACTGACTCTGTACTGCCATCAAAATAACGAAGATACATCCCGTTCCCGCTCTTTTTGTTATATTTGATTTTTTTGTCTTTTTCATATAATAAGCCTGAAAAAGAATAAAAGAATGCTATGGTACAATGGATATAATGAGTATCAAAGAATGAGATGCACTAGTTCCTGGGATTGGAACAATCCTATGCTCAATGCAAGGTGGCGAAAACTGGTAAGCGATACTCAAAGGAACGTTCCATCCATGGGTAAAAAGGTGTCAAGTCGTGATAGCTAAGTGCATGCAATGGTTAACTTGTACAGAAATTCAAGGTCAAAATATGGCTTAAACATTGAGTCCAAATGAAGGCGGCTAAAGGCCAGGATAAACAAGTAGCCAATATGCAATGCAGTAATACAACTTAACGACACCAGGGAGCCTCTAGGGTAAAAGCCAGAAAAAATGATAGTGATGAAGAAGAAGAATGAAGCTTCAACACATAAGACATGGCGGGACTAAAGAGGACTCCCGAGCGTACTTAAAACGTAGCATGGGCAACAAGTGATAGCGAGGAACTAACTAGGAAGCCCATGTAAAGGAAGGCTCTACCATCAAGTCATGATTAAATAATCGGCGAGTGAAATGGGTGTAATACTCATGACCTGATGGGATCGACCCTAAGGCAAGTGATCAATATGGAGGCTAGTATGCAAGATGCAACGGAAAGTGATTTCCCTAACCTATATGCCAGTGAAGATCATATACCTGCCGTGACGAGTCGGAAATCATGGATCAAAAACCGGGAAAAATCTCAAAATCGTCAAAATGTACCTGAAAACATACCAAACTGGGCACTTCCAAGCATTCGAGTTATGCAGCTTAAGATAGATCGAAAAAATGAGCATAGCAAATTTTTGCGAAAATTTTCAACTTTTTAGGCATAAATAGACAAATTACCTCATATTTGGTTCATTATTGCATTGCTGATTTGGAAAAAAGTGCTCTGGAGCAAAAAATTTCTTTCGTCAAATCAGGAACAACCGACCGTCGAATCGCGCCGAAATTTTAGGTAGGCTCCTCAATCATCCTTGCAAATCATTTTGTCCATTTGGAAATTAAAATTAAGTGAATTTTACCCTTAAAACCCTTGCTAAAAAATGCGGACTTGTGCATACGCGGGTTCATAACAGGCAACTCGCGTATACACGCGACTGTGCAAAGAAAAAGTCGCGTATGCGCAGGTCCGAAACTTAAAAAGCGTGGCTAATGCATGATTTTATGAAATTTGACAGGATGAAAATCTCATGGAGAGAACGTGAGCATAGCGCAATTGACCAAGAGGTCATGCAAGATCGAGCAGCGCAAAATATCCTTCGGAATTGCGGATTGTTCAAATTCTTTAAAATGCCAAATATGAAAAGCAATCCTCGGTTGCTAGAAATGCTCATCAATTACTGGGAACCAGACCAAGACTGTTTCATGATAGATCAGATGCCAATACGCATTGAAGTGGAAGACATATACTTTATTACTGGACTCTCCCGGAGAGGAGAACTAGTAGACTTGCACGGGAAGCCCCTGGGAGGGTTAACCGTGGAAGACTATGTCCATGTGTATTGCGTAGAGGGTTCCAAAAAGGTTGGAACTCAGATTGCAATTAAAGATTTACGGGATTTGCACATGAAAATCCTCCTTTTCACCATCGGCAGAGTGGCAGGATCTGCCTCCCTACATCAGGCGTCCAGGACGCAAATGAGCATAGCAGTAGAATGTTTGACTCATGTGTATGATTGGTGCATAGCCCTATTACTGAACATGAAGCAACAGTTGACCTCAATCCGCCAAGCAAAGACCAAACACTTTGGCTACGGTACAATTTTGACGACATTCTTCTTTGAGAAGATACCAGCATTGAGACCCAGAGTTATCTCTACCATCAGTAGCCCGAGGGACCCAAGAATTGCTCATTGGGCAGATATAATGAAGAGATTGGGGGGTAGTGAAGTACCCTGGACCACGTGGGACGATGAGTTCCTCCTTTGGTGGGGAGAACAAATCATCGCAGTGGACGACTATCCCTATGCCGGGATGGACTTTCGTGGAGATCCAGATCCTGTTCTTCCACCAGGCACAGCATGGGGCACAGTCGGTAAGTTTGCAAAAAATTTTGACTTATATAATTTTTTGGATTTTTTCAAATATGTATGAAAAAATGAAAAACAAACATGTTTTTGATTGGATTCATAATGACTGACAATTTAAAATGATCATGATTCAGATGTTGGACCAGTTCGACCTGAGGGTCTCCCGTGCCAAAAGCGCCGTAGGGGCGAAGCAGATAATGTGGATTCAAATAGGACTCTCCAAGCCGTGTAGAGGAATTTGGAGGGACTGACCCACCAAATACCTATGGCTGCTGTGGAGGACCTGCCGGAAGCCATCCAGAGACGGGTGGTAGGAGTGCCCTGAGACTAGGTTAGATTATTCCGCCGAGTTGCCACTGCAGTCACGTTCTATAGGAACACGACTTTTGGGCAGGGACCTCAGGAGTAGACAGATATTATGTATTAGATGACTGTATATTCTTTTTTGAGACTGAACATGATGGGGGCATAAGCCCAAGTTTTGTACGACATTATGGATCCAAATTTTGTAAAGTTTTTTGACACTCTGATGATATATATACAGCAATATTTGATGTGATGTGATAAATGTATCGAATGTATGATGTTTTTGATGATTAAAAATTTATTGTATGGAATGATTAATATGCCAATCTAATGCTTGATTAGCTAATGAGTCGGCAAACCAATTGTCAGCTCGAGGAATATGAATGAAAGTTAAAAATTGAAATGACCTTTGTAACAAACGTACCCTTAAGAACAATCGTAATAAAAATGGATCTCGTACCCGATAAGTATTGTTCAACTACGACACCACCAGCTGAGAGTCCAAGAAAACTACCAATGAATCAACACCCAAAGATATTGCCTCCGAGAGTAGATGAACAACTGCAGTGTATTCTGCTATATTATTGGAAGCAGGACCAATGTAGACCCCTCTTGATACTAACAGCTGACCGGATGGATAATGAAGCACCCAAGTCGCGGAAGCTAAGTTCCGGGTGTGTCTACTAGGACCATCGGCGAAACCAAAATGACTCATGACATCCAAAACAACCTGCCAAAGCAGATCAAAAACATCACCAACTCATCAAAAATCGAAAATCAATCAGATATGTACAAAGCAAAAAACTACTATATACAAAAGCAACATGCCAGGCCGAAGCCTAGGCATAATACTTCTTCAAATAGAGCCCATTTCGAGGCTCCGGCAACTCGTTCCCTTCGAAATCAACCAAGGTATAAGCTCCTTTCTTAAGGACTTTTTTAACGATATAGGGGCCATACCACATAGACTTAAACTTTCCTGCCCCTAGGGCATCTTTTTCTTGGGCATAGACCAAAACAAGGTCACCTTCTGAAAAGACCCTAGGCTTGACCACCTTATCGTACTGAATTTTTACTCGGTTTTTATGCACTTCATTCATCGTGGCGGCATCTCGACGCTGCTCATCGAGATGTTCCAGATGAAGAAGCCGTTCTGCCAGACTAGAAGTGTCAGGAAGAAGTTCAACAGCTAATTTAAGAGAAGGAATCTCGCATTCAATAGGAAATACGGATTCAACCCCGTGTACTAGCTGAAACGGAGTAAAGCCAGTTGCAGTTTTCACTGACGTCCTATATGCCCAAAGTGCACGATATAGCATAATATGCCAATTGGATCTAGCTTTATCAATTGTCCTTTGAAGAATTGTCTTCAAGGAGTTATTCACAGCTTCCACTTGCCCTTTGGCCTGAGGATAATATGGAGATGAATGCTTCTGCCGGAAACCCAATTTGAGAGCCAACTCAGCCATCATACTATTCTAAAAATGACTGCCATGGTCAGTGACAATCTCTCTAGGAATACCAAAACGAGCGATAACCTGGTTGAAAAGGAAAAGAGCTGCAGTCTCACCATCATTCCCAAAAGTAGGCATAGCCTCGACCCACTTCATAAAGTAGTCTACTGCTATGATAATGTACTTGTGACCTTTAGCCGAGGGTGGGTTACAAGTAGTATAATCAAGTTTGAAGATGTATGGTTTCATTTTTTCTTCGTTGAATATCATTTGTTTCCACCTGTGATTCCTGGATAATCTTCATGACTGGAACACCCAAGGAAGAGGGGGAAACTGCATCCATTTCATAGACAATAAGATAAGGTGAATTTCCAATATACTTCTTTGTGGTAAGTCTATCAACCCATAAGGCATGGAATAGATTTTTGTTCCAGGTCTTTTTGTTTTCTTGAAGTAATTTTTTGATGATATTGATTAAGCTTTTGTTTGATGATTCGGCTAAACCATTACCTTGGGGATAATAAGCAGTGGAATGACCTAAGGTAATATGGTATTTATGACAGAAAGAAATCATTTTCTTGGATTTTAATGAAGCTGCATTTTTCAGTAATAATCTTATGTGGGCATCCAAATCTTGATAAAATATTACTTTCTATAAATGAGATTATAACTGAATCAGTGGCTTTCCTAATAGGAATGGCTTCTATCAACTTGGTCAAGTAATATATAGCAGTTAAAATCCATTTATGTTGGCCTGAGGATGGAGGGTGGATTTCACTAATGAATTATAACCCCCATTGTTGAAATGACTTTTCAGTTGATATAGGCTTAAGAGGTAAGGGCAATAGTTTCTTTTTCCCTTCAAAAATTTGGCATTTGTGACAGGAGGTAACAAAGTTTTTGACATCAGAAAATAAAGTTGGCTAATAAAAACCAGCTCTCAATATTTTGTCTGCTGTACTCTTCCAATATAGGTGGCCTCCACAGTCACCTGCATGAAATTCCTCAATAATTTTGTCAACCTCTAATTTTAATAAACAATTTAGTAAAATCCCACTATTTTCTTTCCATTAAAGTGCATTGTTAAAGATACAAAACCTCATTGCTTTTTGTTTGATGAATCTGGCTTTAGTTTTAGTTAACCCAGGATGAGCTTGTAAATGTGTTAGTACAAATATAATATCAGAGTACCATGGTGAGTCAAGATAGACCTCACTGATCAATGGAGTCGCCATCTCCTCCTGGTCATCTATTTGTGCAATGAAATTTATATCTAAAGCAGTACAATTGGATTCAGCCATCAATCTAGCTAAACCCTATCCTTTAATGATCTTTGTTGGTTTGATTTCCAGATCGTATTGAAGAATAATGGAAATCCACTTTCCTCTCCTACTATCAGGTTCAGCTTGTGTCAGAATATCTTTGATTACAGCATTAGGGACATATGCAATGATGTGGGAATGAATTATGTAAAATCTGAAGTCCTTTATGGATTTAACCAGGGCTAAAGCCTACTTTTTCATTATATTGTACTTTAGATGTGCATCTCTGAGGGCTTTACTAAAAAATGCAATTGGCTGTTCAAAACCTTGATTGTTTTTCTGCAAAAGAACTACAGCTATGGTATGTTCAGATGCAAAGGAAAAGATTACAAAATCTTTTGTATAATCTGGGCTGATGAGGACTGGAGCTTTTATCAAGGCCTGTTTTATGGTTTTGAAATATTGTTTGGCTTTTACAGCCCATTTTATTGCAGATTCCTTTTTAAGCATATTGTTGAGTTCTTTTATGATTTCAGCTAGATTAGAAATAAATCTTCTTAAAAATTGATTTTACCCAAGAATGATTGAAGTTATTTTATGTTTCTTGGTGGTTGAATGTTCAAAATAGCTTTAATTCTTGCAGGTTCTATTCTAATGCCTTCCTTGGAGATTATGTGTCCTAACAGTTCTCCTTCTTCTAGTCCGAAAAGAGTCTTTTTAGGATTTAGGGATATACCGTATTTTCTACACTTGATAAAGACTTGTCTCAGGTGATCCAAGTGTTCATCATTTGTTTTTGAAATGACAGTAATATCATCAAGATAGATAACTAAAAATTCATGGATCTCCTTAGCAAAGGAAATATCCATGGCCCTCTGAAAAGTAGCTCCTACATTTTTCAGTCCAAAAGGAATTTTCACATACATGAAAGTGCCCCAAGGAGTGGTAAATAAAGTTTTAGTTTGATCATCTTTATGAACTAGAATTTGATTATAACCAAAGAAACCATCTAGTAAAGAAATTCTTGAAGAACCTGCCACCCTCTGTAAAATATGATCCATTTTAGGCAAGGGGTAATTGTCTTTCTAGGTAGCTTTATTGAGATTTCTAAAGTCTATACACAGTCAAATTTCTCATGTTTTCTTTCTGGTGGACACTAAATTAGAAACCCAATCAGAATACCTGACTGGTGCAATTATTTGTGCATCAAACATTCTTTTAACTTCTTTCTCAATTAAAGGTAACAAAATTGGATTGATCCTTCTTAGTTTTTGTTGAAAATGTTTTTGATTTTCTTTCAAAGGAATCTTATGTTGAATTATGTCTCTGTTATAAGTTTTCAGATCTTCATAACCCCATGCAAAAACATCCTGATATTCTTTCAAAAGTTCTATGTATTTAAACTTTTCTTCTGGTGATAAGGAATTTGATAATTTGATCATTTTTGGTTTTTCATTTGTTCCTAAGTTACACTCTTCTATATCAAACTTGACTGGTTCCATTTTTGGCCTTTTGGGCACATCATTGGAATCAACCAAGTCTTCCATGGGAGTTAAACCTCTAGGTAAAATGTTCTGTTTTAAATCTATCAAATCCGGTTCATCTTCCATCATTTCCTCTATATCTACTTTTTCCAAGTCATCTATGTCACTCTAAGTAAATATAGTAGGTCTATCAAAATTATGTACATCTAAATCATCTATTTGACAAAAATTTGAATCTATGTTACAAGGTGAATCTATATTACAATCATTATCAATTTGGCAATTCTAAAACTCCCCCTCATTGTTCAAAAGTGATAGATTTGTTCATCTTCTGAGAAACTTTTCCAGTATTCTACATTATCTGGAACAATAGGTCTGTGTTTGATTTCATCAGTGTATTTTTGTATTGGTGAAAATGGAAATTTGCAAGTGCTGGAAAAGGTTACTAAATAATGGGTTTGCAGATTCTTTTTTCTAGGAATGATAGCAAACTTGCTTTCTAACAAATCCTCAACCAAATCATTTTCTATGTCCCTTTATCTGGCCAGTCTAGGATTGTGAATAGAGTATTTTGCGTTTATTTGCTTGATAACTAAATCTGAATCTCCCATGACCAATATTCTTTGACCTCCCAATTTTCTGATGATTTGAAGACCTAAGATTAAAGCCTCATATTCATCCATGTTATTAGTACACTTGAAATTCAATCTAAAGGCATGTCCTTGAGAATGGCTAGTTTAAATGTTGGTGATCCATACACCAGCTCCAATTCTTGATTTATTCACTGATCCATAAAAATCCAAATGCCATAAAGCTTCATGGCCATTGTAATCATCCATAATTTTAGGCTTTATATTAGTGAGTTCAGTTTGGATATTACTATGATCAGAGTTACAGAGAATAAAGGAATCAAGATCAGTAGGAGTTGAATAGATTGGGTAATTGGTAGGTCTTTTAGCACTGCTAATCATAAAATTCATTAAGGTTTCTCTGTAAAGCTTTTTGGGCTGTACAAATACCGAGATAGTAGCATAAATCATGTCAAGTTGTAGAGATCCCTACAACTTTACTCCACATGAGCGAGAAAGAAGCATGCCATACTTTGGCGGGATATCAGCTACCACAACATCCATGATCATGCTTTTACCAGGATATTGGACTAAGTTTACACACAAGTCTTTAATCAATCCTACGCATTGGAATTTAGATGAATCAAATGAGAAAATATCTTTATATGGCCGGGTTATGTCTAGATTCAAGGTTTCCATTATTGCTCTAGGCATTAGGTTATGGGAAGCTCCAGTATCTAGCATTGCATTATGTAATATCTGATCATGTACAGTAAGACTTAAGTAAAATGGAGGTATTGACCCATCTGAATGCTTACCATCTACATTCAGACCAAAGATTAATTCAGGTCTATTATCACTCATATTAATTGTATCCTCATTTTCATTTACATTCAATGTTTCAGTAATAATAGATCTATACAAGTCATTTTTAGCCAATTCAACTAAGGGAACAACTATCTTCAACTTGAATATTTTAGATTGAATGTCAAATTTTGATTGAGATTTGATAGCTTGAATTATTCCATCTTTTGGAACTGTTGTTTGGAATGATTTTTCTTGGTTTTCAACAGCTTTACCTTTAGCTTATGTGTCTTCAATTACAACCAGAGCTATAGCAGCTTCAGAAAGCTATTTACATGCAACAAATATCCAGAGACCAACCTCTATAATGTCTTCTGCAGAAGTATTTATAAAAGAAAGAGGAGGTGGAGTGTAAGAACGGATCATTGGTTCAATTAATACAGAGTAATGGTTTATTGACCTTTGGGAGGCCTAAGAGAGAATATTTCTAGTGCTCATATTTTTTTTAATGATTTTGCATTAAATTTCATCAACCTTAGTTACTATTTGTTGACTTTGGGGGCTTTGGTAGGCTGATCATAAGCTCTGAGCTGTCTTTGGAAAAAGATCTCTAACTATGCATTCATTGTGTATTCTTTTACAAAAATAAATCTACAGGTGGCAGTTGAGGAGTTATGGCCTCAATGATGTCGCATTCAGAGGCTCTTCTGTTGATCTGTCTTCTTCTGTGGCTTTAAGCATTGATCTTCTTTTAATTTTTTCTTTATCTTTATTAAGCTCCCTTGATTATCTTTGGTGTCTTCGAACTGCATTATTGTCTTTAACCTGTGGATTAAGTATCAAATCTTCAATATATTTCATTAATCTTAAATCCTCTCGGGTATACTTTGCTGCTTCTTTTGCTTAGGTGTTTGGGTTTTTTTTCTGATCTGGAGGGTTTGCTGAAGGTTGGAGATAGTGATCCATCGAATAAACATGAAATTAAATCCTCTTCTGATTCCTTTCTTTGCAGTCTTTGGCTATAGGATCATCATCCTACAACATATGTCACCTGACTATGACTGTGGAAATTGTATGAATTAACCACCCTTTCAACCCTACAAAACACGATAAACATATTACAAAAAACCTGCAGGAGCTTGGATAACTGTGACAGAGGCTCAGGGGAAGTGAGAGTGGTGAAATGCAGCGGCTGAGTAGGGAAACCCTAGTAGAGCAGCTAACCAGGTTAAAATTTGAAATAGGCCGCGAAAATGAGGAGAAATGGTTTTAGAAAACCACTGGTGGTTATCGCACAACGAAAGGGAAGTAAGTGGTTTGGGACGGATGGAATGTGATTCCATTCATCGTTGGACACGTGGATTTCCAATACTACCCAATTCGCATAAGAGCTGCCCGATGCTGGGGAGGGGGGTAGAGTGATGCGATATGGATCGTGGATCGTCGGATCTGGGGTCTCAGATCAAACGGTGCGGCGTGAGTGCTACAGGCCAAAAGTTGCACGGTGGGATGAGCAGTGGGCTAGGTAAGTGACGTAATTTCTTTTGTCACGGAGCAGATGGTGGAGTAGCGGGGTCAATGTAATGTTCCCAATTTTTATGGAACATTAATTTTTTCTATTTTCATATAGAAGATAAATAAAATGGGTAGGATACCCATTCATTTGATGAATAGGTAATAAAAATCATCTTGGTATGAAGGAGGATCACTTTTGGAGCTTTATTTCACACCTCCATGTGTGAAACGGGGCTTTTGCAAGATGGCTAGGCCAGGTTTGACCAAGTCAAACTGCGTAGTAGCATGAGGTGGAGAGCACATTGTGGGCCAGTGCAGTGGGATAAGGAGGGAAGCTTCTAGAGGAAGGAAACCCTAATGAGTGGGGTCCATTGAGATGGAGCTCACATTGTTTAAAAGAAGGGCAAGGTAGCCATTGGAGATCATGTTGAGTATTATTCATCTTTGGTCCGGTGGACTTACAACAACTTCTTGCTGGTTAGTAAGAATTGTTGGAGGAATTATTGTTTATGATTCCTTCCCCTTCTTGAGAGGCCTCTTGAAGGTTGTTCTTCATTCTCCACATTTCATGGCTCAAGGCCAAAGCTAGTGTCTCTAGTGATAGCGTTATTCTTGTTCAAGAGTGTTGTTGCATTGAAGAGAGTTGTAGTGGAGGACATCTACACCACTTCCGGAGCTAGTTATTAGAGGAAGGGAGTCCCTATCCCTTTGAGGATTTAGTGAGGGAGATTTCAGAACATTATTGTAGACTTTGGCACTAAGGCCATCTCATTCCTTGCCCCCACAACGCAGTTCACCCAGTGACTGTGTTATTTTATTGAGAACATTTGTAGTGGGGCTCTTGCAGATTGTTGGAGGGAGAGATCTTTGATGAATGGATCAACCTTTCATTCAAAAGATCCATTGGAGGAGGCATATTCAGATTGGGCATCATCTACAGCCATCTCCATCCAGTTCTATTTCTGAGTTGCAGCTGCTACCCAGCAACTCTGGTATTTTACAGATTTTGGGTTATGATCAATCCTTCAAGGATTGATAGGAGGTAGCCTTTGGAAGTTGGTGTCTTCACTCCTAATGTTATTTTGTACCATATCATTGTATATCTATGCATTTGGAATTTGTAGCATGCCGTTTATCTTTAAAACTGCATTGTCATAGCTAGGGTTTATATGTGCAACAGAGTTTCTTTCATGATTTATGTACTCTTCTCTTGAGGTTTGGCATCGTACATCTTGAGTATCATTCCCCTCAAGATTTTGTATACATGTGTTGCTGCTATTATTATAATGAGATAGCTATGGATTCCTCTCACATTTTATGAGTATGTGTCACTGCTATTTGTCAATTGGTGTATTTGCTTATTTTTGTAGTTCCATCTTGAGGCATTCTCAATAGAGTAGCTTGTTCCTAATAAGAAATCTCACATAGCTATAGACAGAGTCTGTGAAGGGCCAGGTAGCCTCTGGATCTCACCCTCTCTTTAGAGGTGACATATCCAGGAAATGCCCCCATAGTCTATCTCTGGAATAGACTTGTGACATTCCTGAAAAAGGAACATTACAGTAAAGCGATCATGTTAAATTAGGACCGTTAGATCGGTTGGATGGATGGTTGGGATTGAATCGGGATATTTCACTTCACAGAGGGAAAAGTGAATGGGACCAATGGTTTAAGTTTGGCCAATGTGATGGCTTGAGACCGAAATAAGCGCCAAGTCATGGTTCTGTGGGAGTAAGCGAAACCAGGGGTTTAGAGGAGAAAGGGATTATCGCGTCGGGGAAATGGAGAAGAAGGGATAAGTGGAAGGGTTTCCAAAGGAGTGATGACTATCAATTTATCAAGATCGGCGTTCCTTATTTAATCGGTGAAAGCATTTTGATGAGGAAAGTTTGAGAGAGAAAGGAATTTGCGATAGCGTTGAGACCTTTTAGCGCTTCGTCATAGCGCAGGTCACATGCGTAAGAGGGGCTAGGGCTAGGTCGAAAGGGGCTTAAGGCCAGAATGCTTGGAGGACTATTTTTAAGGCTTTAAAAGTGATTAGAAGGTCAAATGAATGCTTTTATAGGTCAGAAAGGGGATTTTAAAACTAAATATGAGGGAGATACAAGGTTTAAAAAGGATTTTTGAATAAAATGGGGGAAAATGAAGGGAAAAATGAGTGAATGAAATGATGAAAGAGGGGTTGTTTAGGGAAAATTTTTGCAGGGGACAACAGGTTTAACTTGGTGTTTTTCTCTTTAGTGAAACAACGGTGAAGATTACTTGCTAAGTTAAACATCACAAGAAGACTTCAAGAATGAGAAGTTTTTTATGAAAACAATCTCTTGAAGGCTTAGGAATTATTTTTAGCCATCATTTGCTTAGTCAAAATTTACTGATGGCTAACATTGTCTCCAACTGCTAGTAAGAGAGATGATTGTTCTTTTACCAATTTACCAATGCTAGAATCTTCCTCCTCTTCCTCATGCATCTCCTGAATCATGCATGGGACTCTATGTGTCAAGAGCTCAAGACTATCTTGAAAGGTTTCAAGTGTCTCTTCTCTAGATGCAAGTACTTCTGCAGCTGGTGGTGAATGAAGTGACTCCTTGTCCAAAGTGACAAGATTGACATCCTCCTTTGTTTCCTTATGAA
Organism: Pinus albicaulis; assembly: GCA_034641835.2. NCBI lineage: Eukaryota > Viridiplantae > Streptophyta > Pinopsida > Pinales > Pinaceae > Pinus > Pinus albicaulis. The sequence continues at coordinate 2,013,989,327 of CM076575.1, read as the reverse complement.
ATTTCCCTTTGTGGCACATCTTTTTCTTCTTCACATCAAACTTCTTCCTCAACTTTTAAAGGAAATCTGAATATTTACTCACCTTTGCAAGCTCCATGTGACTAAACCACCAATCATTGGCTTCACCTAAGAGATGAAGTGCTGCAATTTGGATAGCCTCTTTTTTAGCCACAAGATGTAGCATGAAAAATGTATCTAAATATTTTCAACAAGCCTTAAAATTTCTTGAGGAAGATCCATCAAATGTAGGAAAATAAAATCTATTGTGCCTCTTTCTTTTATTGCTGCTATAGTGTAATATTCCCAAATGGGAAACTTAGCAATACATGCTAAAATAACACATTTTTGAGAAATGTATGTAATGAAAGTTAAATGCAGCTCATAGATCCCTTAGATCCAATATTATAGTAACTATATCTGAAAGGAAATTAGAAACAAATAACTATTTCATAGTTAAACATGCCTCCCATGCCACAAATAACTCAAAATCATGTAAAACTAGGGACTGTGACCATGTGTAAAAGTCGAAATACCATGACAACATTATTTTATTACCTCTACAATAGAAGTAGGTTGTACATCAGATCTAGAGCAAGTATGTGGAAAAAAATTTAGATCTATAGCAGATCCATGCACTATACAAGCTCTTTTATCAACCCCCCTTGGGGTTTTCAGCAAAACATCATGTACAAAGTGTAGATATGAGATCTAAGACTGCAGATCTATGGAAATATTCAGATTTGGAATGTGGATCTAGTTTTATATAAACAAGAAATTGATCTCCTCCAACATGTCTCCAAAGAGAAGGGAAGCTCCCCAACACTCAGAAAATCAGCTCTCCAAATGGTGCACCGAATCACCCTGCAGCAACTCCTTTAGAAATTACGCAGATCTAGACTTCTTCTGCATTGTAGGGGAAAAAATATTGTTGGCCTGCATCCAAGATATGAAAATGTAGCTTAAAACCTTCAATACTGTCCTCCCAATGGATCAGAGCCCTTCTCCACTAAAAAAAAGTATTGAGATGGCCTAGATCTGAAGATCTAGCCTCCACTTGTTGCAGCTTACTTAAACAGTCAAACCCTCAACAAGATCTATGTTGTCAAAAGAAGATGAAGCTTGGCCTCAAGTTAGATAGTGGAAAATATGGTGCAAGACTCCTCCAAGAGCTCCTCAAGGGGAAGGAATTATTAAACAGGAAGACCTTGTGCTAAACAACACTCTATCTCAACTAAACAGCCAGAGAAATAAATATGTCTAAACAGACCACATAATCATAAAATAATAATCATAATCTAACCCCATATGGTTTCCATCCTCATCCTTATAAAAAATATGAGCCTTCTCACCTTTGGTCCCACTCATTAGGGTTTCCATCTTCATGCAATGAATCTCCCTCCAAAACTGCACTGTCCCATCATCAATACCACTCCTCCATAACAAAGCTGATGGATTTGGTCAATCTTGACTAGATCTCCATGCAATGTCTTCTTCCAAACTCCAGGTGGCTTTATTCCAACTATCTAAATTGATTCATATTCCCACTGAGTTATCTTCATTAATGTTTTACATCCTCCATACTAGCTTAGTTGACTTGGTCAAACTTGACTTTGTCCACATGCATTTAGCCTTGTTAACACATGAAGGCGTTTTTATCCATATGTGAATATGATCCCTTTCCCATTAAGAGGGTTTTTATTTCTGCTAGAAATATTTATGGGTCTCCCTAGCCATTTATTCATCTAACTATGTGTTTGGAGAAAAAATAATATTACAATTAGCTCCATGCTAATTTAGGAATATTACAGTCCTCCCCTCCCAAATGTTGCCTGTCCTAAAGAAACTACAAGGATAGAACTGAAGAGCCTCCCCTCTTCCTCTTGTAGCATCCTCAAGTGATAATTTCCTCGAAAGAACAAGATTCTTTCTCAACAATATGTCCTCAAGTTTTTCCTCCCATGTGCAAAAGTATGCCTTTGGTGAAAATTCCAAATGGCTCTCATCATGAAAAAGTGGGATATACATGGAAACAACTATATGTGGTCTAGAGGCCTTCTTGAGGCATGGAATCTGAAATATATTGGGAATCATTATCCCCATTTGAAGCCCCCATCCCCAAGCTATCATCCACAAAAAGTGAGTCACCCTCCAACATGGTAACTCATGAAACATCTCCTCCACCTCAGGCTATTGCAAAGAAGGTGGGCTGCATATTTGAATATGAGGGATTAAAATGTCCATCCCACGTTGTTTCTCTCTCCACTTATGATATGTGTGGGGCTGATTCTGATCTTGGGCTGAAATATTACGGTCCTCAAGAATGACCAAAGTCACCCTACCAATCAAAACATCCATGAAGTGCCTCTGCCAGGAACTCAAGTTCTCCAAATGGCTCCTCCCACATGAAGACAAGAGGTGTAGTGTGGAAATCATGGTTTGCCCATTATTTCTCCTGAAACATGCAACATATGAAGTATGGAGAATAATACTCCCAATGGGCACCTACAACTCTTGTGTCATCCACCTAATAAAGTTCCCCATAAGAATAAGAACATCATCAATACATGGAAGAAAAATAGGTAAAAACAAGTTTCCATATGACAACCAGGAGGTGGATCATAGTTCCATATGTGGAACCAGAACAATGCATTCCTTGCCTTCTTCAAAACAGAGTGTAACAAGTGTATTTTTAGCCACTTGTTTGCTGCCACAATCATCCTACAAGATGGGATCATGAAATTAAAACTTGGTGCCAATGGTGCACACCAAAAATCATGTGGCATCTCCCGCAAAACACAAATAGAATGGCCAATATCAATGCTGCAAATGGCCTCAAATACATCACAATACGAAATACAAGAAGGAAATACCCTCCTTGGTACAATATGTTGCTCATAAAAAATAAAGGAGTACAAATCATAAAGCATAAATATACATCCTCTGTTAGTATGAATCTTAATTCCAAGCGTACAAAAAATTACCACTTTAGCTGCACATAACAAATAGCCCTAATAGCAGAAATGACTGCTAATATCTTCAGATCTGCAGTTAGTTGATCAAGATAAATTCTACAAAAATGTAGATATGTGCATTATAAGACATTAAATAGTAGGAAAAACAAGATTTACTCTATTAGTCATCTATATTTTTCACTATTTGAAGATGACTAAGTAGTGTCCCTAGATTTCTAGAAACAAAATTCATAAATATTGTGAATTATAGAAATCTCACTGCCTTCATTATTTTGAGATAAAACTTTCCTATTTTCATCTTCCTATCTAGTCATCAATATCCCACCACTCCTGGAAGACCCATCCTAGGTTCAAGCCATTTATTTTAACCCCAGCTGTCACCTATTTTTCACCATGTCTTGTCTTTTGGCCCAAATCCTCTGTTTTTCTTATCTACATGATTCCCTACTACTACTAAAACCTACCAATCAAATAGCTTTGCTAACTCTTCCATAATATTATCAGACACTGATTGTCTCTACCAACCCTTTGGATAATCAAATATGCTAGATCCTAGGTCTTCAAAACACACTAAGCTTATCACAGGTCCTATCTTATACTTAGTGATCCCTAAGTCTAAATATTTGTCCAAATTCCAAGCCCAAAGGTCCCCATTAGGTCATCAAAGGTTTCACTAAGTCATAATATGGATTTGGTGCCCAAAAATTTATGCTTTCCTACATAAAGGGGTTGCATTCAAAGGGGAATAAAATCAAGCATTTTGACGCAAGGTCATTCAAGGAAAGCTTCCTTGGCTTAGAGCACAAACACTACAAGGGACAGTTTCCCTTATTCACATTTTTCAAAGAGTAGCCAAGGTGACCACCAACAACAAGAAGAGGCAAGGTAATAGGATTTAATTATCACTAGGAGGCAGACACAAACAAGACAAAAAACAACAGGCCTATAGGTAAAAGAGTATTAGGGTTTGTTTTGGTGGATTAACAAAACATTGGTGACAAGCAAAGAACTATCTCAGAGATTTCAAGGACATAAGCCTCCTTCTTAAGGTTTCTGGCAAAATAGCACTGCTTCACCTACACTAAGAGAAGAAATACAAAGGGTATCAGTTTACAGAAGACCATTTTTCCAAAAGGTAGAAGAACAGATTTTTTTGAAGTAAAGCGTTCGGTATAAATTATTTTCAAGATAGGCCTAAAAAGGAGAAGTGTAACCTCGATTTTTGCATCTCAAAGATAGGCTCCCAACAAAGGGCCTCCATGCCAAAAATATTGTTCTACAAAAATATTGGCAAAGGCATAAATAAATATGTTTTCTAAAAAATTTTAAAGTGTGTTCATAGAAAACATTAGTCAAAAGCACACTGAAATATAGGAGACACCAACTTTCCAAAGTGGGTTTGGTTTTTTTAAATTTACTTTTCAAATCAAGTATAAAGGGAAAATTGAACCTTTCCCATGCATCATTTTACATTTTATAACAAGATTAAGCCGTTGAGAAGAATTATTTTTGTTTTCAGGCAAACTGTGGAAATTAATAGGCACTACGCGCTGAGCACAGCGCTACGCCCCTAGCCTCTAACACTACGCACAGAGGCGAGGCAGGCAGTGTAAAATTACACTACACTACGCACCTGGGTTGGTGAAACGCACAGGCCTAGAAATGACCACCGGCGACCGGGAGACTGTCTATTCTGCCCAGCGCTATGCTTCGAAAGCCCGACCAGCCCGGCGCTGCGCGCTGGTGCTGCGCCCCTAGCAGTAATCCACAAATTTTGACAAAGACTTTCAAAAATAGAGTTTTTCGGCCTCTAAGACTTCTAAAAGTTAATACAAGGTTGGTTAACCTTTTTCTTCCTCCTCCCAAGCATTATTTATCAAAGAGGTCATCCATAGCTAAAATTGACCAAAACCCTAGACTATGCAAAAATCAGTTCTTATGTCTTTGAACTAGGGTTTATAAGAAAATTTGGTTTTTTGTGCAAAGAGGGGACTGAGTGACTATAAGCCTGACCTCCACCACCAAGCACAAGCTTTGAAAGTTGTATTCGCCTTAGCTTTCCTCTTTGCAAAGATTTGACCTACACCACTTATTTTACTCCAAATACCCTCAAGAAAAATTCAAGGTTCCTTCTGCTATTTTGGACCAGCCATCATGTCAGAGAGAGATAGTCACACCAGTAGTGATGAGAATCACACTCCCACCAAGCCAAAACATCATGGAGGAAAAGCTAAAAGGCTTGAGCCCCTAGACACCACTCCAATCACTTCCTCTACTATGATCCTTTCATGCTTCTAGGATGTAGGGTGCTACAATTTTTGTGAGAAGGTCAAGCAAGTCAAATATGATCCAGACGTAACTAGCTTGTTTATGCTTATAGCCTACAAAACTACCAAGTTAATCTAGTACAGGTTTAATTTGAGCTTTCATCTAAAATCATTTCCAAGGCAACCAGTATACTAGACATTGGTGAGCTTTGTTTCAAACAAAATAAGTTGGATTTGGGTTATTATGGGCCTTATTTGAAACCCACCTATCAGCAAAACTACAAGGCTATTTTTCATTTTTCTTATTTGCTAGAGAGGTATGTAGCATTTTGAGGCAGATTATCAGTTTTTTCAAATGTAAGGGAAGACACTCTCGGCTCTATTCATATCATATCAGGTTGATGATGCATTTTACCAAAGTCAAGATGATGAACCTACCTTATTACCTCTTCTGGAGTATTGATAAAATGGCCTCTGTTGTTAAGAGGAAAAGCTATGCCCACCAAATGACTAGCCTATTTCATCACTCCTTGATCAAGATTATTGTCTTATACCAGCTAGAGAAACAAGGTATATCTTGGGGGACCTTCATCTCACATGATGTGTTTGCAGACCCCTGGGCCTTCATCCAATAGAGCTTTCCTTCCACTTCACAACCATCTACATCCACACATCCATCATCTCCCCATGTGCCTTCTCCACAAAGAATTTCACCTATTACCTCCTCCCCTAAATCACCAAGTGAAGGGGCTGACAGTAGCCCTAGTGAAGGGAAAATAGGAGGCAACAGTGAGGAATAAGATGATACAGATAATGATGAACAAGGAGAGGAAAGTGAAGACGAAGAGAATGAAAATGAATAAAATGATGAAGAAAGTAGCCATGATCATGAATAAAGCAGTGATTATCATGAGGAAAGCATTGAAGAAGAAAATGAGGAAGAGGAAGGTGGCCAAGAAGAAAGTAGCAATGGCCAAGAGTAGCAAGATGATGAAGGAGAAAACAAAGATGAAACCAATGATGGTAGCCACAAAGATAACATCAGTGAAAGAAGCCACAAGGATGAAAACAATGAACATGATGATGAGGAGGAAGATAACAAAGATGAGGAAGAGGAAAATAGTGAATAAGAAGACAGTGAAGAAGGAGAATAGCCAGATGAGGAAGGCAGCTATCTAAGTGCCCAAGACAGTCCAAGAAATAGTCATGACAGTCATGACATCTGTCATGAATGTCTTGAAAAAAATCCGTCCATAGAAGACAAAGAAAATTAGAGTGAAGAAGACATAGAAAAAGCAGAGTAGAGTAAAGGACAAATTGATGACAACATTTCCTATGAGACTCTCATAATTGCCCCTCTCTCATGCACTTATCATAGAGGGGAAAGGGATGTGTTTGTTTCCTCTAAAAGGGAAAGGGCCACCCCCTCACAAAATACCAAAGCATCAGACAAAGGCAAAGAAAAAATGAAGAGTGTTAAGCAAAAGGCACTAGTCAGGAGGAGCAAAAGGATCAAAAAGGCTTCTCAAGGACCTCTCTTTGTTGATCTAGACAGTAATAATGAGGACCAAGGGATGAATACAAAATTGCTCCTCCTTCAAGAATGGGAAAAGGATTTTGAAAGGGCACAAAGTGTCATCTACTATTATAAACAGGAGCACAAACATTTCAAAGAGGTGAAGAGGGGCCTTGCCTTGCAGAAAAAAATCTTCAAACACTATGCAAGGAAGAGCATGATTGCCAATGCCAAATTGAAGCAAGCCCTCCTAGAGCTAGAAGAGCTAAAAAGGCCCAAAGTTCATGAAAACCTCGACATATTGGCTAATGCTTCTCAATAGGTGTCTAAAACCCCTTGAGAGGTCTACACACCAATTTTGAAGAAAATCCAGAAACTTTTTGTTTTTCCAAATTTTGGCCCCTAGGACCGCAGCACCCTAGGCGCTACGCTCTTATTTGGGGCATCCTTAGTTGCTAAATTTTACGTTTTTGGGTTTTTTATGTCAGCAGCAGTCTACCCAAAAAACTTTGGGTCAGTTGGAGCATTTTTTCCCCCTCAAAAGGTCAACAAACACCTCAAAAATGACCTTTCTGCTTCCTTTTTAGGCCTGGTACTGTGCATTGAGAAGTCATGGGAGAATGGATTTTTGAGTAGCTAAATGGCATTGATTCAGAACAAATCAAGTATTTATGGAAATTATACTCTTCAAGCTTTCTAATAAGCCATCATGGGGCCAGATCTGATGCAAGAAAGGGGTCCAAAACTCAGCTGCAACAGACCCCAATTTTTGCTGATATGGAGCTACGCACAAAGACAACTTTTTACCAAAAAGTCAACAAAAGACACTAATTAATGGAAAATTGGTTTTTTAATATTTTCTTGGACAAAACACTCCTGATTTGATTGGGGAGTTATGTTTTGGTGTGTTTCATTTATTTTCTTATCTCTTATGTGTCTTGGGCCTTGCATGGTCATTAAGCACATTTATGACATTTACGGCTGAATTAGGGTTTCTGGAAGCCTCTTAGGGTTTCCACCTCCTCATTTTCTCCATAAATAGATAATTAGGCTCTTGTGTGTTTTTTTGGATCTTTTTTACTTATGCTGAAGTAATACATAGTCCCTTGAAGCCTTTGATGAGAAATTGATGTCTTGGAGCTTATGCATGATCTGATTTACTTGTTGATGGAGAAGGACTGTTTGCAGGATCCATAGGCCTGGTTGATGGTGAATTTTTCTCTTGCTAATTTTTTCTAAGTTTCTCATATGTTTTCCATCCATCTATGTTGCAGTAGGACAAAAAATTTAGACTAAGATATGTTTGTTGATGGCACCTTAGATCTGTTTGTTTCCTTCAATGCCTTAATGTTTTCTTCTGCTAAAATATGTTAAGGAATTCATCTCTTGCTCTCTAATAAGTTCTTGGTTTGTATATTTTCTTGAATGATTTAGATCAGTTAGTATCAATTATGATTTATGGCTAGCCCTGCATATTGTTACCTCTGAAATACTATGTTCTTGAAATCATCTTTCGAAGCAGCTTTGCCTATTGTTTGTCAAAGAAGTCTATCTTAACCATGCTCTTTGCCTTTACTTAGCTAAAATTGTCTCAAGGAACTTTCATAGCTATCACTGTGGAGGTTAGGGCTTTCTCTCCTTCTATGGTTATAGTTACTTGTGCAACTTAAATGTTTTTCCTACTCTTGATGATAAAATCCATGAAATATTAAATAAGTTTTGCCTTTCTATGTTTTATTTGAATTTTGTCTTGGTTGATTATCTACTTTCAATATGAAATCAAATGGATTAGGTGTTTCTTAACCCTTTGACTCTCTTTCTATGGTTATAAATATTCTAACTCCCTCAGTTTACAAGTATATAAAGGATTATTTTTCTGCCCTTTATTAGCTTGTTGTTCTCAAGTTTAATGTACATCTCATGATCCTTCAAAACCTTAAAGATCCACCAACCAAGTTAAATTTCCCTGAAAATTCTCTTGAAACCATTGATGAACTCATTCATGACCTTATTTGACTCCATTGCCCAATGAATTAAAAATATTCCTTGTTTTATATCTAAATCTATCTGAGCATCATACCCAACCAAAAACAATCAAAATACCCTGCACTTAACATATAGCCTAAAATCAACCCTAATCAGCAAATAAGTTCACATCTTTGCACCTACTAGAGAGATCCCTCTACGAATCCAGGAAGGCTAGGTCCTTGGATTCCAAATCTTGGTTTGATGATACCCTGTCTATTTGTATCTCAATCAATCTAGAAAATTATGGGGAGCTAGCATAATGGCGATCACAGTGGAACAAAGTTTATATTAGCCTGAAAAACTCTTATAGACTCATATACATCCCTTGTTTGACTTAAAAAAAAACCCATAGCCAGAGTAGAAACTAATTACTTCACCATCCTAGCAGGATGATGACTTAGCTAGGGGATACTCATTAACCTTAAGGCTACATAAAGAAACTAAAAAAACCCAAAAGTACTCCCTAGATTTATTTTTATCAAGAATTTGGTGGTGGACCATTGTATACATATCTTCAGAATTTCAAAAAGAATCCACCTGGTGACTCCACTAGCCTCCAGCAGGCCTTTCTCATCCCACTAGTCCCATTGTGTCAAATCAGTCCAAAATAGTTTTTAAGGCCTAGTTATACCTTGTGTGAATAAAGAGATATGGCTTCACGAAGGATCAATAACAGATCACACCCGGACACAAATCCTCCTACCGTAGTTGATAACCCAGAAAAGATTTTGTGGAAAACTTCTAAAGCTGGAAACTCACCCACTGTTAGGGCCATCCATAAAGAAAGTTCTGCACCAGAACACCTTACATTTTCACAAGATCCTCAGTTTTATTTGCACCATACCAAGAACCTATTCAGGATCAATTCATAAAGTAGGGTTTACCAAGCTGAATTTGAGCCCATAGATTTGCAGCAAAGCTCCAGTAGAGAAGCCTCTCCTTCCACTCCACCTGATTTTCAGCTTCTCCATAAATTCAGCCCTTTTCATCTCAAACCTACTCAGAATCAGTCTTCCGGTCCAAGCACCTCAACTACACCCATCCATACCACCAGTGTGCAAACCACCTCACTCCATCCTCCTCCACCTCTCACAAATCCTCCCCTTGTAAATCAACCTTTGTTTCCTTTCCCTCCCATCATGGCAGCCTAGTATGCTCCACTGGCTCTACAACAACCACTATTACCTTTTCCGAATGAATATCAGTCCAAAATCCCTCACTTCTTAGGGACTGAATCCATCACTGATCAAAAACATGTAGATAGAATTAATGATGCTTTTGAGTATATGGAGACAGAATAAGAAACCATAAAAATGACAATTTTTGCTCAGAGCCTAGGAGGAGAACCCAAGCAATGGTTTAAAGACTTACCCCCCAACAGCATTCATGATCTCCCTATTCTATACCAAACCTTTGTGAAAAAATTGGAAATCAAGAAGAACCCCCTTCAAATTATGTCTGAGTATAACAATCTTAAGAGAAATCCGGGAGAAAGTGTTCATGACTACTCCACTAGGTTTAATAGTGTTTACAATGCTCTCCAACCTCACATAAAACCTCCACAAGCCTTGGCCTTGGTAAAATATCCTGAAGGCTTTGATGCTGATATGGCCTATCAACTAAGGGAGATAGATTACCTCACTCTAGAAGACATGCAAAAGGGGGCTATGAGTCTAGAGGCTAATTTGATTGAGAAAAGGGCTAGGGTGAGATAAAAAAAAAGGGTGACTTATAGAGGTGACACAACACCTGCACCCTCCTCTTCCGACACCAAACTTGACTCCATAGTTAGGAAAATGGAGAGGATGATGGAAAAATTTAGTTTGAATGAGAGAACACCTCCTAGGGAAAATCAAGCCAATCTTCGTAATAGGAATAGAAATCAAAATTTTAGAAGAGACCCTCCTCAAGTCAGAGAAAGAGAGAGTGACCAACATATCAGACCCCCTTTCCAAGACAACTATGTAGATGAAGAAGAAAGAGAGCCTGAGCAGCTGGAAGAAGACCATGTAAATGTCATAGGTTCGGATGATGAGGATAACACATTCCTTACCGAAGAATAACAAAGGATTTTTTCTTCAAAACCACATGAGAAATCATATGAAGATTCTAAAGACTATAGATTAGGATTTGAGAATGCCATAATGGAAGTCTATTGGCTTGAGGGGTCTTGACCCAGGTTCGGTGTGTAAGGTTTGCCAACAAACCAATATACTACTAACCCTTTCGGTAGTGACCTGCTTTCGCAGTTCATAGTCTCACCCGAAGTAGTATGGGTGGGTGCTAGAACTAGGTTTCCGCACCCTGAGAAAGGAAGGGTAAGGCAAGAAGAGCTGCAGTATGATATGTAATTCCTAGATTACCTTGTTTCTTCGCAAGGTTAATTATGTGTTTACTTGCATCCACGTGCACTAGATCTATACTTATATGCTTTCTATAACATCAACATAGCATTATATAAATAGAGTGGAAAAAATCTAGATCCAAGCATTCAGTACATAGACCTTCGCAGCGGAAAAAAATAAAATACGTAACACAACAATTATCAACAATTCATACAATAGTACTCACAGATTCAGATCTCTAATAATCCTTCGCATTCATTCATTCATCAATATTTCCTTACAATTCCCTTCCCAACCTGCGCACACAGCAGCAGGGTCTGCACACAACTGGACTAGGATCTCCACGCACACAGCCAGTAGGAGTCCATTCCCCAAAACCCAAACAAATCACTTAAACAACATATCTCACTAATAGCTCATCAATTCCTATCCTTTTCGATATAAAATACATCTCTATTTATAACTTTCCTATGGTCCACAACCCATGCTTTTCGGATCGCTAGTTTACCCTTTGACCCATTACAATGTGTTCAGGGCTATGACTTGCCCCAAAACCTCTGTGCTATACTAAATATAATCAAAAGTAATCAAAATGGACCAGTTTCACAGCTTGTTAGGAGACCCCGTTCCAACATTCCCCCAACACAATCTTGTGACTCATCCCGAGTCACTGCACTAGTGCGACCACATAGTCCGCAACCCGATATGGTTTTGAGTCAACTACCATTGACAAAGCCAGGAATGAGGTCACCGCACAGGGTAGCTAACTGGACTACTCCACCATTCGTAACCTGCTTAACTGTGTAGGGACCAAGCTAGTGCTGTTGGAATTTGCCTAGATGTTTCACAAATTGGCTATCATATAATAGGATGAGATCACCTTCAACGAATGTCTTCTGTCGAATGTGTCGATCATGTCAGGCTTTATCTCGAGCCTTCTAAACCTGCTGGTGAAACTGAGCAATAAACCGATCTTCCTCCAAAGCCACCAGTTGCGCCAGGCATTCTTCTATGATATCGGAGTCTGCCATATTCTTGAATGCTGTGATGCGTAGACTAGGAACAACATACTCTATGGGCATGATGGCCTCCTTTCCATAGACCATTCAGAAGCGTGTCCTGCTGGTCATATTTTTGCAGGTCGTTCGATATGCCCACAGAAACAAGGGGATGTGAACATCCCAGTCACTACGATCGGTATTACAAACCTTTGTTAATTCCTGCTCCAAAATTTTGTTAAAAGCTTCAACTACCCCATTAGCCTAGGGATGATATGGTGTACTCTTGGCATGGTGGATCCAGAATTCCTCATTCAAAGCTTGAATCATTTGGTTAACAAAATGCGTACCCCTATCGCTCATTAGGATCTTTGGGCCACCAAACCTAGTCAGAATTTTTTCAAAGATGAAGTGCACAACAATATCAGCAGTACAATCTTTTACTATTTATGCCTCAGCCCATCATGTGACATAGTTAGTGGTAGTGATAATGTAGCGCACGCCTGTTTTCTTGCCTGCTGGATTGATGGGTCCTATAAAGTCAATGGCCCATTTATCAAAAGTCTGTAGGGCCATTTGAGGCTATAATTGAATGTCATCTCATCGTGAGGGTCGGCCAGTTCGCTGGCATGTATCACACGAACTACAATAGGCGTAAGAATCTTGATGCAGGGTAGGCCACCATAAGCCAGCCCTCAAAATCTTTGTGTCGTAGCCTTGCCCGCGTAGTGGCGCCCGTGGCTCCATCATGTGCTTCTATGAGGATGGTGCGTTGTTCATGTTCCAATACATATCTACAGAGTATTTCATTGGCACCTAGCTTGTATAGTTGTCTTGCAATGATAGTAAAGTTGGCAGCCCGGGTAACCAAATCCTTTTTTTGTATCGAATATGCGGCAGGGGCCATGCCCGTAGTAAGGTACTCAATGATATCAGCAAAGTGATCATCAACCATCTTAATGGTAAATAGGTTCGCATCGAGTAAGCCTTCGTCCAGGTTAGTGGGTTCTTCCCCTGTATCGATATGAGATAGTTGATCCGGGCCTGGATTCAACCTCCCAGGCTTAACAATGATTTCAAAATCATATTCCTGAAATAGCAACAGCCAGCGGCAAATCTTCCCCCCCAACACAGGCTTGTTGACCATGTATTTCAAAGCTGAATGGTTTGTGAACATCTTAAAGTGTCCACCCAGCAGATAGTGTTGATACTTTTGTAGTGCATACACCATAGCCAGTCCTTCACACTTAGTGGTAGAGTAATTTCTTTCGGTGCTTGAGATTTTGCGACTGGAAAAGGAAACCGGGTGATCAATATCTTCTTCGTTAGGCTGAGTGAGGACCACGCCCAGGGAAATGACTGATGCATCAACATGTACATGAAATTATTTTGACCAGTCATGGAATATTAGTATGGGCGCTGAAATCATCTTCTCTTTTAGCAGTTCAAAGCTCTTATGACATTCATCATTCCAGAAAAAAGAGACATCTTTTCTTAGTAGCTGTTCCATGGGTGCTGTGATTAGAGCATATCCTTGAATGATTTTTTTGTAATAGCCCGTGTGATTGAGAATGGAGCGCAACTATTTCTCCATTGTGGGGGCTGTCAGGTTGATAAGTATGGCTATCTTCGCAGGATCAACCATCAGTCCTTGCCGACAGACTATGTGTCCAAGAAAGATTCTGAAAGGTACATAGAAATGAAATTTTTGATATTGAAGGAGATCTGGTTCTTCCGGCATGCATCCAACATTAATCATAGGTTCGAGACATGTTCTTTCACTAAGCCAAAAACCGTCCAGTCATCGAAGTAAACCTCCAGGAACTTATGAATAAATTCTTTGAACACAGCCACTATGACCCTTGAAAAGATAGCAGGTGCGTTCTTAAGATGAAAGGGCATGACCGTATACTAGAAGGAACCCCATTCGGTGGAAAAGGTGATCTTACTGTGATCCTTAGGCGCAATTTTGATCTGGTGGTATCCCGAGAATCCATCAGTGAAGGAATAGGCCTCCTGGCCACCCACGCTATCAAGGATTTCATCAGAGAAGGGAGTAGGGAAGGAGTCATGGACACATGCGTCATTCAGCTTTCATAGGTCCACACAGATGCGTATTTCCCCCTTTTCCTTTTTATCCTAAATGACCTGTTCAACTGGTTCAATGATACCTGCGGTCGGCATTTTGTCCAACTCTTCTTTGACCTTTTGCTTATACTTAGGATTCAACTAGTAGGGCCACTTCTTGACGGGTCGCGCCTCAGGCTTTAGAGTGATGTGCATAATGCTGAGGTCCCTAGTGATTCCTTTAAGCTAAGAAAACTTTGTAGGGAATAAGTCCTGGTACTCCATAATTAGCTCGGAAATTTTTTCTACGGTGCCTTGATCCCAATAGTCCCAAATTTTAGCCAGCTTAGGGTGTTCTTCTGTCCCAATATTAACTTCGTGTAGCCAGAGAGGTTGCGATACATCAACATCCTGGAGCGATGGTCCGATAATGGTACATTCCCCTTCAGATTCTAGAACAGAGATATTCTGTGGGTTATCCTCTTCCTCGTTAATCACCAAGCTTTGGCAGTTGACTATGTCTTGCATCTGGGACCTCCCATGTCAGAACGACTGGTGGTGTGTGTGGGTGAGGCTTCTTAAAGATGAATGCATCAATATCGTGTAGGGCTTCATCAAGCATCTATGTTCCCCCAATAAGTCTGAACGTTCCAATAAAGTCTTCTTTTAATATTTCCCAGTGGTGAGTCCGCTGATGTAACTCTGCATCTAAGTACCAAGTAGCAGGGATAGGGCCCAAGGCATGTATAAATATATGGATCTATTCATCAGGGGTTCGGTCAACCCACTTGGTTGTACAAGTACGCAGATATGCGCGGGGATCCCCGGGCCCCAGGAATATCCTAGTGCGCACATCAGCGGGAGGTGCGAACCGTAGTACCATCCTATCTCGACACGTCTCCCAGTCTGGAAATGATTTCTTGTGGGTATCCCACCAGCGTGTAGGTGTGCCACACAGTGCCAGATTGAGTACCCAGAGCCGCCGATATTTTGGTACCCTAGCCTCTAATGTTCTCAAGAAGTCCTGGACAGTACTAGATTCATCAAAGTGGGGAAGGTCCCTTACCTTCGAAGTAATGCAGTAGAGGGACCTTGTAGCCTGAGGGCATCGTAGTGTTGAGACATTGTGTAGCCGGGTCTGCCAACTCTCAAGTTCTTCATCGGGGTCAGAAAAGTACTCCCTGTTTTTCTCCCAATTGAATACACCGCCTGTCGTAGGGTCACCTTGGTATTCATCCTATGCCGTCATCCTTTAGATGTGATTGATTTCCTCCTCTTCATATGCTGGTTTTGTATACTGCATACCCTCAGCGAGATCCAGTGGCACTATTACATGTGTACCATTCTTCTCAAACACCATGCTACATTTTTTTAGATTAATGACACCCCCTACATTGATATCCCAATCTATTCCTAGGAGTGCTGGATAGGGATCCGTATCTTCCACAATTTCTGTGACCTCAAAGTTAGCGGGGACCTTTACTCCTGCAATATCGACCACCACTTTTGGCAACCTTCCCAGAGGGATGATCTTCTGTTGATTTTCTATTCATAGCTATATTGTGGACCAGTCTAATTTAGGTTCTCCCATTCATTGCCATGTCTGTTTTGGTAAGACGTTCGCATCAGATCCAAGATCAAGAATAACCTGATCTATCTCATAGTCACCAATCTACGCAGTCAATCGCATTTCCATCCTGATGCACCTTTTGTAGATGTGTAATTTGTTTACTTCCTTAACCTCAGTCATTGTGCTAGGCCAGGCTGCGCAGTCCTGTAGAAATACTTGAAGATTTTCTCCAGCCTGTGGGTTGCATAGTAGCTTCAAGCATTCCCTTAATAAGGTTTCAACCTCCTCTTCTGTCTGGAGGTGCGATGGTGGCTGCGTAGGTGCTTCCAGCAACTTCAGTTTCCCGAGATTTGGTTCCTTCTGAGCAACAATCTCCTCCCTTGCTTCCTAGGTGACCATGCCATGCGTTATGAATTTTATACTGGGATCTTCTCTCCTTAGCTCCATTTTGACTCTGTATACATTTTGTATGGGGGTAGACTGTCTGTCCTTCATTTTTGTTAGCAAGATCGGGCAATCTTCGATCTCATGGTCCAGCTGTCGGCAATATTTACAAGATTTCCTAGTGGGATTTGGCCAGTCCCTGGCGAAGTGCCCTACCTCCTCGCAGTTGTAGCAGATCAGCTAGCCCCATCCTCATCCTATGCTCCCTCCTCATCTTCCCCTGCCCCTTGCAGGAGAGCTACCAAAGGTCGCTAGAGATCTGAGAGAGGCAAGATCGGATTGTACCCTATAAAGGTTTCCCTGATCTATCAATCAGTCATATGTGCGACAATTCTGCTCATTGTGGCCTATAGATTGACAGAACCTGCACCATTTTTTCTTCAATTCACCCCTATTTATCCAAGGACATTGGGTTGTATCATGTAGTCTTGCTACCCTGCAATCTTCGCACCAGAGGTCCGTGCCGGCTCCTTTTCCCCGTTCTGTCCGTAATCATTATATTTCCATGTGCATGGCTCCGAGCTGCTCCTGAATTTGCTGCACTCCTTCCCTTGTGTCATCTCTAGGCACAACTTCAAGTTACATGGAAGCTTCCAAGGCTTTTTCCTGCGATTCGAAGGTCTGGTCTCCCATGGGTATGCGTAAGTGCGGTAGCAGCATAGCGATGAACCATTCCATGTGTTGTTTGTCATCGTACTTGAACTCACCTTCCCTGATTGCTTTCTTTAACCGTTGATCGACCTCCCATACCAACTCAGATGTTCCTTGCTTGAAGTATTTTACTTCTGCTACCAACTGGGAATAGGATTTCGGCTTTCGAAATTGTTGTTTTAGGGCATCCTTAATATTTTTAAGCATTGCGCTCTCATTTTGAGATATATACCGCATATACCAGTCTAGCACCCTCTCTTCGAAAGACAGGGATAACTATGCTCTCTTCATAGTATCGGTTTCCACCCCTTACGCCGTCCATACCGAATCGGCCATGAACCAAAATCGTTCCATGTCCTCATCAACTGCTCCTTTAATGGTAGGTAACTTTAAGTGTGTCACCATGGGCTCCTCTAGTTTATCTTCTTGGGGCCCTAACGTCGGGGCAGCAGACAGACCTTGTGTAGTTCTCGGCAAACTATGAGCAGAGCGATCCTCTTCTCGACTATTTCGATAGTTCTTACCGCTCCGCATTGCACTTCTACCTAGAATATCACTCATTCAACCCCACGTTAGATCTCTAATTCCATTACCCGATCCTGTTCTCAGACTCCTTCCGGTCCCGGTAACAAAACCATTTTTTGGCTTGAGGGGTCCTGACCCAGGTTTGGTGTGCAAGGTTTGCCAACAAACCCCTATACTACTAGCCCTTTCGACAATGACCTACTTTCGCAGGTCACAGTCTCACCCGAAGTAGTATGGGTGGGTGTTGGAACCAAGTTTCTTCACCCTAAGAAAAGAAGGGTAAGCCAAGTAGAACTGCGGTCTGATCTGTAATTCCCAGATTACCTTGTTTCTTCGCAGGGTTAATTATGTATCTACTTGCATCCATGTGCACTAGATCTATACTTATATGCTTTCTATAACATCAACACAACATTATATAAATAGAGTGGAATATATCTAGATCCAAACATTCAGTACACAGACCTTTGCAGCGGAAAGACAGAAAATACGTAACACAGAAATTATCAGCAATTCATACAATAGTACTCACAAATTTAGATATCTAATAATCCTTCATATTCATTCATTCATCAATCTTTCCTTAGAATTCCATTCCCAACCTGTGCACATAGCAGCAGGGTCTGCACACAGCTGGACTAGGATCTCCACGCACATAGCCAGCAAGAGTCTGTTCCCCAAAACCAAAACAGATCACTTAAACAACAGATCGCATTAATAGCTCATCAATTCCTATCCTTTTTTATACAAAATACATCTCTATTTATAACAATATAGCTCTAACATTCCTATGGTCTGCAACCCATGGTTTTCGGACCCCTAGTTTACCCTTTGACCCATTACAATGTGTTCGGGGCTTTGACATGCTCCAAAACCCCTGCGGTATACGAAATATAATCAAAAGTAATCAAAATGGACCAGTTTCACAGCTTGTTAGGAGACCCCGTTCCAACAAAATCCATAGGAAGTATGACCTTAGGAGCAAAAAGAGTCAAGATATTCCTAAAACCAATCAGCCAAACACTGCTATTAGAAAAACCTCTGAACCTATCCCTAAAAATACAGAAGAAAACACAAATAGTATGGCTAAGAAAACTGAACTAAACAAACCAAATACTAGTCAACATAGTAAAGATTCAAGATGCCCTAGTGCTTCAACTAGTGGCCCTGAAAAGATCCTGCTCTCCAAACCATTAAATCAGAATAAAAAAATTAAAGATGTAGAAAAATTCATGGCTGTTAAAATTGATGTAAATGTAATAAAGAAACTCACACCTTTCAGTTTTCAGGGGGAGATTCCCAAGATCAAGATAACCATACCCCTTACTGAGCTAGTAACCCAAGAGCTATATAGATCCCATATTTTCAAAGTGTTAAATAGATGGAATGATACCGATACCTTAAACTTAGCTAATGATAAACCAGAATTTTTTTTTGGTCTTGAAGTAGAGGGAAAATATTAAGAAGGAGTTGTCCCTCCTTTCTATGTAAGTCTAAACATACATGATGAAATTCTACAAAATGCCATGTTAGACTCTGGTGCCTCACACAACCTTATGCCAAGGGTTGTGATAGAGAGATTGGGCTTAGAGATCACAAATCCCTACAAATATTTGTACTCTTTTGATTCCAGTAGGGTCAAGTGTCTAGGCCTAATCAAGGATCTATGTGTCAATCTGGCACAAATCCCCGCAAAAAATCTAGATATGGATATAGTTGTGGCTCACAATCCCCCAAAGTATGGAATTATTTTATCTAGATCATGGGGGGCCAAAGTCCAGGGAATCCTTCAAATGGACATGACTTATGCCACCATCCCATTTTTCAATCAAACAAGGAGATTATACTAGAAATCCCACATGAAATATATGGTGAGTAACATAGATAGGCCGAATAACACACCAGTTTATTCCATTCACTCGGACCTTGATTCCTTCATCCTATACAATGAAAATGACATAGATGAACAAATAGATGACAAGGAGAAATAACTAAGCCCCTCAGAACAACCAAGATAGTCATCTGACCAAGAAAATGACACCCCAAATCCTAGCAGCCCCAAAGTGTAGAATATTGACAAAAATGAGATTGACACCATTTGGCATATAAGCTTTGATGGCTATTGTGGCAAGGCCGGTTCAGGAGCAGGGGTTTGGTTCCACAACACAAATAAAGGCCATTCCTATAGGCTGGATTTCCAATGCACCAACAACGTTGCAGAATATGAGGCTCTCCTTATTGGTTTACACCTACTCAAAGACCTCAAAGCTAAGAAAATCTTGGTTCAAGGAGATTCAGAACTGATCATAAATCAAATTAAGGGAGAATATTTAGCCAAGAACCCTAGGCTAAGGGAATATATAAATTCTACCCTAGACCTTCTCAAAACCTTTGAGAAATATGAGCTCACTTTCATCCCTAGGGCCCAAAACTGCCTTGCCAATGAGCTTGCCTTTGCTGCCAACAATTTCTCTTTACCTTATGAAGAGAATCAATGCCTCATCAAAATAAATAACATGCCTACTATACTGGACAACCTAAACCATTGGCAAGTGTTTGACAATGATGACCAAATAGATGATTTTCTGCAATCCAGAAATGACTTTGCAAGTGCCAAACAGAGTTTGAGATTTGAAAGAAATAATTATGCTAAAAATAAAACTCCCAAAATAGAGTTTCCCTTTGATGGTGATATAAACCACCTTCAGAACCCTTGTGTTGCATAATTACTTGATAAATCAGATGAAAGAGAATTTGAAATTCTGCAGTACAAATATGATACCCTGCCAAGAGGCCTTACAACACTAGAAGAGCTGTTTGATTTTAATGATGTAGCTAAAAAAACCAAGATGGAATCCACTGAAACAAATATAGAAGAGTGTAACATTGGAGGGATGAAAGAGCCCAAAATAATCAAGTTGTCCAAAACTCTCCCACCTCACACAAAACATAAATACATTGAGCTTTTTAGAGAATTTAAAGATGTGTTTGCTTGTGGGTATGAAGACTTGAAATCCTATGACACCAAAATCATCCAACATAAAATTCCTCTCAAGGAAAAACAGAAACCATTTAAACAAAAATTGAGAATAATAAACCCCCTTTTGTTACCCTAAGTTGAGAAAGAGATCAAAAAGATGTACGATGTCGGGATCATAGTCCCTGTCCGATACTCAGAATGGGTGTCCAACCTTGTGTCAGTTAGGAAGAAGAGCGGGGAAATTAGGCTTTGTATTGACTTTATAAATTTGAACAAAGCCTCCTTGAAAGAAAATTACCCCTTGCCTAAAATGGATCACATACTCCAAAACGTAGTTGGCTCACAAAGAATCTCATTACTAGATGGCTTCTCAGGTTATAACCAAGTTCTATTATTTCTAAGTGACCAACTCAAAATAGCTTTCACTACACCTTGGGGTACATTCATGTATGTTAAAATTCCATTTTTTTTTAATGAATGCAGGGGCTACTTTCCAAAGGGAAATGGACATAGCTTTTTCAGAAGACATAGGTTACTTCATAGTCATATATCTTGATGACATCACTGTCTACTCTAAGACGGATGAGGAGCACTTGGTCCACTTGAGAAAAGTCTTTGAAAAATGTAGAAAGTATGGCCTATCCCTAAATCCTAAGAAAAATTTGTTTGGCCTACAGGAAGTAAAACTCTTAGGTCACATCATCTCTGAGGAAGGAATCAAAATAGATCCCAAAAGAATAGAAGGCATCTTACAAAATCAGCCATCCTAGAAACATTAAAGAGTTGCAATCTTTCATTGGAAAGATTAACTTCCTAAGAATATTGATCCCTAACCTTGTTGAGCTCCTAAGAATATCACAAATATGTTAAAAAAGGAAGTAGGAGTGAAGTGGAATATGGAAGCAAAACAATCTTTTGAGCTGGTAAAACAAGCACTCACACAAACACCAGTCTTAATCAGCCCTGACTACACCAAGGACTTTTACATTTTCTCCTTTGCCTCTGAACATACTATGGCAGCAGTGTTGTTGCAAAATAACATCATGGGGCAAGAGAAGCCCATAGATTTCTTCAGCAAAGCATTAATGGATGCCCCTCTAAAGTATACCATTATGGAGAAACAAGCCTTTGCCTTAATCAAATCTTTGAAGGATTTTAGAGTTTATATTTTGCATTCACATATCATAGCCTTTGTCCCAAACAAAGTTGTCAAAGATATACTTAATCAAGACACTGATGGTAAAAGGGGCAAGTGGATTGCTACCAGTCTAGAATATGATTTAGAAATCAGACCCACTAAATTGATTAAAGGACAAGGACTTGAAAAACTTATGGTTGACTCAAATTTCCAAGCTCTAGAAATGAATATGGTTGGCATGTTAGAATAAACTGAAGAAAGTATAGCACCATACATTGAAGAAATGTTTATAAATTCACCTTGGTATGCTGATATTATTTATGTGCTTTGTTATCTCAATGCTCCCCCTTCTTTGTCAAAAACTAAAGCAAGATTCTTAAAACATAAAACATTAAAAATTTGCATTCTAGATGGAGTATTATACTAGAAGAGTTTTGCTGGTTTACTGCTTAAATTTTTTCTTGAAGATGATGCAGAGAAAATCATGCATGAATTACATGAGGGAGAATGTGAGGGTCACCTCTATTGGAAGACCACAACCAACAAGATCCTTAGAGATGGCTACTATTGGCCTACCTTATTTTCCGATACTCACAAACTAGTCATGACTTTCCATAAATGCCAAATCTTTGATGGCAAAATAAAGCTCCTACCTTTACCCTTGCACCCCATCAGTGTTGAAGCCCCTTTTCAGCAGTGGGGTTTGGACTTCATAGGAGAGATCCATCCTACTTCATCTACCCAACATAAGTGGATCCTCACCGCCACTGATTATTTCACCAAGTAGATAGAAGCCATCCCTTCTAGAAATTCCACTGACTTAGTCATCATCAACTTCCTTGAAACCAACATCCTATCTAGGTTTGGTTGTCCCAAGAAGATCATCACCGACAATGTTGCTGCCTTTACCTCTAAGAAAATGGTGGACTTTTGCTATAAATATCACATCACCCTCGGTCACTCCACTGCTTATTACCCACAAGGTAATGGACTAGCTGAGTCATCTAACAAGAGCTTGGTAAACATCATTAAAAAACTATTAGACCAAAATAAAAAAGGATGGCATAGCAAACTAGTGCATGCACTATGGGCTGATAGACTAACCACCAAGAAATCTATTGGTATGTCTCCCTATAAATTAGTGTGTTATCACCCTAGTAATTCTTAGGTCATGGGATTTTGATTTATAGTTAAAGAAAACCAGGGGTAACCAAGAACCTCTTTTGAAATCTAGGATCTAGCCTTCCTAAATTCCAGAGAGGGATCTCTCCTCAAGATTTAGCTTGATTTTGTTATAATATTTTAGGCTAGGTATGATTGGACAATTGGTTTGTTTCGAAATTTTGGTGGGAATAAAAGATACTTCAAGGTAAACCACAAAGGGATCTACCAGACCATTTGGCTATGGAGTTAACTTCTTGGCAACCAGAGCTAGGAAATAAGGTCAAAAGGTCAAATGTACTAAGGGCGGGGTAGATGACCTTCAAAGGGTTTTGGAATAGGATTTTTGATGAAATGGAGGATTTGAACAAAATGGAAATTAAGAATCCTTAGGTTACAGGAATGAATATGAAAGAAAGGGGTCAAACAGGGACTAAGAGCATTTAAGAATTCTTAAGTCCGGTTATCAACAGAAAACATATCAATGAAGAAATAGTAAAAAACAGGGAGCTTTCTAACACTAATCCTGTTTAAGCTTTCCTAGACAATCATTAAAGACAAAAAACATTTAAATGTATGTATGGAACTTTGAAAGATAAAAAGTGAAAACAGGAAAATACTTGACTTATCTGATCAGCACAAGAATCCTGAGTTATGATGTCTTTTGACTTAGTTCCAGTCTGCTGCTTTACAAATCGAATCACACAAACTCCCAATGTATTCAGCAAAAATGTTTATAGTACTCTTGACAAATTTTATTCCACCCTTAATACTTCAAAAAGAGAAGTATTTATACAAAAATTATTACAAAATATCTGAGAGACATGTCGGAATATCTCTACGAAAAAATAAAGATTATTACATAGAAAGAGGGACAACTACAAAACAAACTGGCAAGATATCCTCTTATCAATAAAATATAGGACTAATTATCTTAACTTGTTTCTTTGTTGTAGCTGCTGGAAATGCTTGTTGGCATTTTGGAAAAAGATCTTTGGAAGATAACTTGGAAAACACTCTTTCCAATTCACATCCTTTAACCTGTGCTTTATCTCTGATACTCTTTACGTTGTTTTCTTACTACTTCACTGTTTTAAAATAAGGAATAATCTACAGTAAAAAAGTGTTTTGATTGATACTCTTTGACTTTGATCATTACCCTAATACACTTTGGTTGCAAATCTTTATATCGATTTGGTGAATTCCTGCCATTGTTCTGCATTGGGAATTCTCTTATTCTTCAATTTCCTGTAGCTGTCATCTACCTCTACATACTTAGCAAAATTGGGATTGACAATGAAAATGTGTTTAATTTCATTTTGTAGAAAAAACAAGTTCTCAAATTACTCCAAAATAACTTTACCAGTTGGGGACCCTTGTTGTAAAGGTTTGCTGACTTGTTCTTTGGCATGAGCCCTGATTTTCATATCATAATCTTTCTGCACCATTAACTTTTCATTCAAAGCATGAATGTCTGGAAGGCCTTCTTGTGTTAGTACTATGTATTTGGCCTAAAATCTTGTGATTTCCAAGTTCATGTCTTTACATCTTTCCTCCAAATTATTCATTCTATTCCTCTTATTCAGGACTTTCTTGATTTGTAATATGCTTTCAATCCTATCCTGAATTTTCAGCTCTTCAAGATCTTCTTTGTTTTTGTTGTTAAAAAATGTAATTAGTTTCAAAGCTTGAGAAGGTTTGTCAGCAAGTTATTATTTTGTCTTATGAATGTCTATTTGTGCTTCTTTGAGTAAATCCTTATGTTCATAAATAATTTGGATTGAAGGCCACTGTATATGTATTCTTTGAATTATGTTGTTCCATAGATAATTATTAATGTATGATACCTGTTCTCTGATATTAACCTGTTGTTGTAGAATCTTTACTTGTTCCTGCAATCTGTTGGCTCTCTGCTCATGTCCCTTGGATGTAATCAATGCATCTCTGTTTTATGTTTCAAGATTTCGGATGGAGCCTTTCAAGTTGATTATCTCTTTATCCTTTAGGGACCTGTCTTCCATAGCCTTTACTATGTCAACTATTTCACATGTTTGATTTACTTGTGATGTAGATGATGAAGTGGCAGAAATATATTTAGATGTAATTGACACTACAGTTGCAAATACTCCTTTTGGTGCTAAATTTTCTGCCAATGTAGAAGGGACAACAGTACTGACAGTTGGAATGACTGTTGGAATGGAGACTTCCTGTGCTTTTTTCAATGTTTCATTTTCTTTCATTAGAGTTTCTATTTGATTTTCCATCTCTTTGATCTGAGCTGTCATCTTTAAAACTAGCTGCATAGTTTCATCCTTTTATATTTTTTCCTGAAGAATTTCTTTAGCCTGTGGGTGCTCACTCTGTGGCAGTTTAAGTTGCTTTCTCAAGGTAGCAATATCTTTATTATTTTGCCTTATCAATGTCTTAGCAACTTCTGTATTGGAGGGATCCACTCCAGTTTCTATCACCAAATCTTCTAAGGACTTGATCCTCAAATCCTTAGCATGTAGAGATGATTTATCTATTTTCATTTGATTTTGTAAATTAGATACAGTCTTTTGAATCATGGTAGCACTCATGGTTTTGCTAGCTACCTTTGAATACAACATCTCTAAACCACTTCTATGAAACTCTATCTCGTCAAGTTCATGTATGGTGTCAGAATTTACTTCAAACTTTGTTTTCCTGTAATCTGTGGCTAACTTTGGATTTGTAACTACTGGCTGGAGAAAAGACGTGATCTTTTTGTTTGTTGAATAAACAAAAGCTGTCACAAGTCTATGTTTATCTCCTGGTTTTTCCTTAAGAAGTTTAGAATAAACCTCATTCTTAATTTCTTCATTCTTTTCTCTGATTTTCTTGAACTTTTTCTGGATATCAGAATCAGTTTCTTCTGCTAATTTAGAGGAAGAGGGAGCTTCTGTATTTATCTCTGCTTCAACCATTTCTTTGCCTTTTCCCTGTGATAGTACCTGCTCATTCCAAATTTCTCTACATGTTTCATTGACAATCATTGTGGCCTCATCATCTATTTGATGACCATTATTGTAATCTATATCTATGACTCCTTCTTCTATAGTAGTCATTCTGGCCTTCTTACTGTAAATTTTTTTAAACTTATTTTCAATAATTGTTTCTGCTAAATAGCCTTCTTATTTTCTAGGTCTTCTATTGGACACTTATGTTTGTTGGCCAACTATAACCATCTATGTACTATCTATCTACTTTTCCAGCACGGTATCTGTTTGCATCTCCTAAATATCACCAATCAATGTGTTTGCAACCCATTCCATCTAATTAGCATACTTTTCAATTAGTGGTTTTGACTCATGGAGGAATGGAGTTAACTTACACTTGACCCTATGTTTACTTAAAATACCTTGAGGGTCATAGTTCCTATAAAAGCTTTCTTGGAACTTGAATGTTGATAATTTGTTGATTACCTCTTTCAAAGCATCTCTGCTATTGATTATGAAGGGGCCAATTTGACTTTTAAGCTTGAAATGTGCTTTCCTTTTGGAAGATATGAAATTCACTGCATCTGCATTTAAAATCTATCTCAAGTACTCAAGAGCAAAAATTCTAGTAGTTAGAAACTTGGGTAATTTTTAAGGAGCCAAAAGTGCACCATATACTCTAAGTTTTGTGTGATTTTTGTACGAATACTAGTCTCCAACTTTATAGTTTTCAGACAACTGTAAAATTCTTTTGATTTCTTCATTGATCCTTGGTGGCTCTGCTTTGTTCAAAAACTCATGGCTGGTTTAATAAACAAATCATTGAATTCCTTGTAGCTATATTCACTTTTGTTTTTCCTGAGTAGAGAAGTCTAGAATATCACTGAAAGAGGTTTACCTTCCACATCCATCTTCTGTAATGCAATTGGAAAATTATCTGTTTGAGAAAATAGGATGAGATGTAATAGATATGATGAGTATCTGAACACTCCTTCATCAGGTAATTTAATTAACTAATAATGCATATTATTAGCAATGAATTTGGCAAAGTTGAAGACCAGTTCTGGCTATTGTCCTGGAGACAAGGTAGAGAGGAACCCTAGAATGGAGCCATCTATAAATTCATCATTAGCATAGCCTAAAATGAATGAAAGCATGGAAATTATTTGTCTAGAGCTCTCACGGAAATAAAAAGTATGATAAGGTGGATTTACCTTAGGAAGGTTAACATGATTAGGCATAAAGTTTTGAAGGATCATAAAATTCCTAGGGAAATCCAGCTCTAAATGCATTTGAGTCAGATCTTCAATGGACAATGAGACTGCTCATGGATCATGGCTTAGTTGGAGCATATCATTGATGGCTTCAGCAGTTATGTAAAACAGGACCTCATTATGTTTGTTCACCATGCATCTTTGGTTAGCGATATAGTGCAACTAACACAACCTAATGAAATATTGAGCTTGATGGGTGATGAGAACCACATATTTAGGTAAGTTGGAGTCCCTTACACGTATATCATTTGCCACTTTCTTCTCAAATTTTTCATGACACCAGCTATGTACTTCAAGTAGATCAAATTATAAGGTAGCATCAGCAATTCTATAATCTAAATAAATCAAGGGACTGTTCTCTTCAGAGATGACAGGTGGCTCCAACGGTCTGACTACTTTAGTGGAATCTACAACTAGGACAGGAGTAGGTTTATCAATTTTTGAAGGTTTAGGGTTAGGAAGCTTGTTGGAGGCAGGCTTCTGAGGTTTGGGACCTCCAGTCTTAGGAGTAACCCTACTTTTTTGTCATTTTAAATGAAACTAAGCAAGATTAGACTATTTTCTCAGCTCTTTTTGGAAACAGAAGTTCAATTAAGCTAATTTTGGGAAAAATTCAGAATCTGGGCAAGGGTTTTATGATGAAAATGCAGATTTTCAATGTACAGAGGACTGGAAAGGGATTTTAATGGTTTTTTTGGTAATTCAAATGGATTTTAACTGTGGAAATGGCTTTTGGATGGTCCAAAACTCTTCAAAACTGAATTAGGAGGAAGTGGAAAATTTTGGGAAAATTTTGACAGGGTTTCCCCTATTTTTTCAAGGTTCGAGTACTTTCAGATGAGCACTTTTGGTTTATATATTCAATTGGTTTAATTTTGTTCCTTGAAATTAATTATTTGCAGGTCGGAATATGGAAAAATAACTTGAACAGGTGTGGTTGTGGTCGAAGAGGGTTTCTAAGTTGTACCAGTCTTCAAACTGGTCGCAACTGTTTGATAGAAGGCATAGAGGGTCTTCGTAGTCGAATTTCAGAGGGGAAATCAGCTTCAGGTAGGGAAATTGGTCAATAGAGGTTCAACAATGGTGTCTATGAGTATTTTTCTGAAGTTCGAAGGCGCAAATGATATGCAAATAATAAAAACTAAGGTTGAAACCTTAAGTTTTACCAATACACATAACATTTATTACAGGTTGAAATTAATGGCAGGAGCGGTTTTCGTATTTGAAGGTGAAACCATTAGTGGTTATCGCATTACTCCTGGGCAGTAAACGATTTTTCTCTTTTGCAATGTGATCCAGTAAAAATGAGACATGTAGCGGATGGTGGTTTCAAGAAACAACTTTTATCGCAAAAATTTTTTCCAACTTCGCTCGATCACATTTGTAATGCAATATGAGATCCGCGCTGTAGGATTTGATTGAGCGATGTGAACGGATGAGATGCATTGGGAAGATGCGATGAAACAAGGTGGGACTGGGTTTTTTGATATGCAACATTGATTTGATAAGAGAATATCGACGGTCATGTTTTAATGTGATAGGGAATGGTGGGGCATGAGGCCCAATGATTGTGACGAGTGTAGATCGTCGGATTTGAATATAAGGATGATCGAATGCTTGGGAATGACTGCGAGGGCGCATAGTTTTTGATGGAGTTTTATGTATAAAAGGGGTTTATACATAGAATGGGCTGGTTTATATTATTAACTAAGGTTTAATATATGGTAAGCGGATATATACCGGGGGAAAGGGGTGAGTTTAAAGAGTTAACCTTGGGTAAAGCAAAATGCAGGAAGGGGAGTAATGGTATTTCTTTTCTGCACCTTTGTTTCATTTTAGCTTTATTATATAGTTTTAGATTTATTTCAAGTTCTAAAACTATAGGGGAGCAATAATATTTTTTATGATTAGTTTTGTGTCAAAGGGGTAATTTCGGGATGTTATTTCAACATGTGATTAATATCTTTGACACAAAAAGCTTATAATAGTAGGGTTTTTTGTGATATTAAGTAAAAAGAAGTTATATTAATAGGACTAGGATATTTGATAGAGAGTTAATAAATAGGTTAAGTGTTAATATGAAAAGGGACCATGAATACTCAAAAATTCATAAATAAAAAAAAGGAAAGTGAAAATTAGAGTAAAGCTTCATTTTCATAACTCATTCACTTTTACTTAGTATATCATATTTTTTTAGGGTTTTATGTTTTGTAAAATGGAGGAAGTTAATCAAATGGGCCTTTATGTAACATTTAAGTAAGAAAAGAGTTCTCAATTATGAAGTTAAATGGTGATGAGTGCATGAAGGGGTAAATGATGAAAATTTCAGGGATTAATATAGAAACTTAACATTTTCAACTAATCAATCTTTGAGCCTTGGTTCTGGTCCCAACAGAAGTCAAGGAAATGCCTTGAGCCTATTTGACTGATAGTCTAGAATATCAAATTTCTATGGGGAATGGAAATTATTTATTTATAGCTTGGTGAAAGATATTTACAATGATGTTTCCCACCTTCTTCTACCTACCCAATCATATATTCTAACATTTTTTCCTTCTATTTTAATCAGGTGCATTTGAACTAGCAACCTTACAACATTTTATTCTTTTTGAAAGCAATAAACTATCTAATTCTATGCTTATTGCATCCAAGAATCCAGATTAAACTGTTGGATTCTTTTATTTTCTACCTAACAACTGAATTGTCATGATTAAACTATATGACAATTCTTTTTTCACTATCTACAACATTTGAAATTGAAAGATGATAAGTTAAGATTAAATTGTTCAACTCATCACAGACTATGGCATTTATTGACACTCTGCCATAATCAACTACAAAAGGTAATAGTAGTGGCATTTAGACTTGCACACTTTCATGTTTTATTCATCTTTTTTCTTTTGGGGTATATTATTTTTTCTAAGTCCTTTGATTTTTCTTTTAGGAATTTTTACCCTCTTTTTGATTTTTTTTATTTTTTATTTTTTACAAAATATGGGAAAATAATTTGCAAAAAGAAAATTTTGTACATATTTATAAGACTACCATCAGTCAAGTCAAAATTATGAATCCTATATTTATAGGTTACTAACATCGGCTTCACTTGGGGATGGAATTTCCTAGTGAAATGTCAAGAAATCTGAGATCAATAGCCTTCATCTTTGACCTTGGTGATCCCTTAATTGCCTTCTATTTTCTACAACAATTCATACTTATGATATTTTATACTGCAAAGCTTAGGGCCTTCTCTTCAGACTTCAATTTTGTAGATAAAATCTCGAATCCAATCTACACACTTGCAATGAATATTTACAATGATAAAGTAAATCAATCTAATTTTTGAGTGACTCTGAAGAACAGTAGTGTTTTAGCATCCTACCATTCACCGGTCCTTCTTGAAGTTTAGTTCCATCCAAATTCCTAATGAAAAAAGAATTGTTACCTCTGTAACCATATATCACATAAGGTCCTTGCCATAGAAATTCAAACTTTCCATGTTTGCCTTTATCCTTTCTCCATGAATCCCATCTCAAAACTTGATCTCCTATGAAAAAATCATCTTCTTTAGCCCTTTTATCAAAAATATTTTTGATTTTATCATGTAAAACTTGTGATTTTTCATAAACTTCTTCCCTAGTTTGTTGAAGATGTATGGTTTCATTGATTCTTCGTTGAATATCATTTGTTTCCACCTCTGATTCCTGGATAATCTTCATGACTGGAACACCCAAGGAAGAGGGGGAAACTATATCCATTCCATAGACAATAAGATAAGGTGAATTTCCAATATACTTCTTTGTGGTAAGTCTATCAACCCATAAGGCATAGACTAGATTTTTGTTCCAGGTCTTTTTGTTTTCTTGAAGTAATTTTTTGATGATATTGATTAAGCTTTTGTTTGATGATTCGGCTAAACCATTACCTTGGGGATAATAAGCAGTGGAATGACCTATGGTAATATTGTATTTATGACAGAAAGAAATAATTATCTTGGATTTGAATGAAGCTTCATTTTCAGTAATAATCTTATGTGGGCATCCAAATCTTGATAAAATATTATTTTCTATAAATGAGATTATAACTGAATCAGTGGCTTTCCTATTAGGAATGGCTTCTATCCACTTGGTCAAGTAATCTGTAGCAGTTAAAATCCATTTATGTTGGCCTGAGGATGGAGGGTGGATTTCACTAATGAATTCTAACCCCCATTGTTGAAATGGCTTTTCAGTTGATATAGGCTTAAGAGGTAAGGGCAATAGTTTCTTTTTCCCTTCAAAAATTTGGCATTTGTGACAGGAGGTAACAAATTTTTTGACATCAGAAAATAAAGTTGGCTAATAAAAACCAGCTCTCAATATTTTTTCTGATGTACTCTTCCAATATAGGTGGCCTCCATAGTCACCTGCATGAAATTCCTCAAGAATTTTGTCAGCCTCTGATTTTAATAAACAATTTAGTAAAATCCCACTATTTTCTTTCCAGTAAAGTGCATTGTTAAATATAAAAAACCTCATTGCTTTTTGTTTGATGAATCTGGCTTTGGTTTTAGTTAACCTAGGAGGAGCTTGTAAATGTGTTAGTACAAAGATAATATCAGAGTACCATGGTGAGTCAAGATAGACCTCACTGATCAATGGAGTCACCATCTCCTCCTCGTCATCTATTTGTGCAATGAAATTTATATCTAAAGCATTACAATTGGAGTCAGCCATCAATCTGGCTAAACCCTATCCTTTAATGAGCTTTGTTGGTTTGATTTCCAGATTGTATTCAAGAATAATAGAAATCCACTTTCCTCTCCTACTATCAGGTCCATCTTGTGTCAGAATATCTTTGATTACAGCATTAGGGACATATGCAATGATGTGGGAATGAATTATGTAAACTCTGAAGTCCTTTATGGATTTAACCAGGGCTAAAGCCTACTTTTCCATTATATTGTACTTTAGAGGTGCATCTATGAGGGCTTTACTAAAAATGCAATTGGATGTTTAAAACCTTGATTGTTTTTCTGCAAAAGAACTGCAGCTATGGTATGTTCAGATGCAAAGGAAAAGATTATGAAATATTTTCTATAATCTGGGCTTATGAGGACTGGAGCTTTTATCAAGGTCTTTTTTATGGTTTCAAAATATTGTTTGGCTTTTACAGCCCATTTTATTGCAGAGTCCTTTTTAAGCATATTTTTGAGTTCTTTTATGATTTCAGCTAGATTAGAAATAAATCTTCTTAAAAATTGATTTTACCCAAGAATGATTGAAGTTATTTTATGTTTCTTGGTGGTTGAATGTTCAAAATAGCTTCAATTCTTGCAGGTTCTATTCTAATGCCTTCCTTGGAGATTATGTGTCCTAACAGTTTTCCTTCTTCTAGTCTAAAAAGAGTCTTTTTAGGATTTAGGGATATACCATATTTTCTACACTTGATAAAGACTTGTCTCAGGTGATCCAAGTGTTCATCATTTGTTTTTGAAAAGAAAGTAATATCATCAAGATAGATAACTAAAAATTCATGTATCTCCTTAGCAAAGGCAATATCCATGGCCCTTTGAAAAGTAGCTCCTACATTTTTCAATCCAAAAGGCATTTTCACATACATGAAAGTGCCCCAAGGAGTGGTAAATAAAGTTTTAGTTTGATCATCTTTATGAACTAGAATTTGATTATAACCAAAGAAACCATCTAGTAAAGAAATTCTTGAAGAACCTGCCACCCTCTGTAAAATATGATCCATTTTAGGCAAGGGGTAATTGTCTTTCAAGGTAGCTTTATTGAGATTTCTAAAGTCTATACACAGTCAAATTTCTCCTGTTTTCTTTCCGGTGGACACTAAATTAGAAACCCAATCAGAATACCTGACTGGTGCAATTATTTGTGCATCAAACATTCTTTTAAATTCTTTCTCAATTAAAGGTAACAAAATTGGATTCATCCTTCTTAGTTTTTGTTGAAAAGGTTTTTGATTTTCTTTCAAAGGAATCTTATGTTGAATTATGTCTCTGTTATAAGTTTTCAGATCGTCATAACCCCATGCAAAAACATCTTGATATACTTTCAAAAGTTCTATGTATTTGACCTTTTCTTCTGATGATAAGGACTTTGATAATTTGATCATTTTTGGTTTTTCATTTGTTCCTAAGTTACACTCTTCTATATCAAACCTGACTGGTTCCATTTTTGGCCTTTTGGGAACATCATTGGAATCAACCAAGTCTTCCAAGGGAGTTAAACCTCTAGGTAAAATGTTATGTTTTAAATCTATCAAATCCAGTTCATCTTCCATCATTTCCTCTATATCTACTTTTTCCAAGTCATCTATGTCACTCTAAGTAAATATAGTAGGTCTATCAAAATTATGTACATCTAAATCATCTATTTGACAAAAATTTGAATCTATGTTACAAGGTGAATCTATATTACAATCATTATCAATTTGGAAATTCTAAAACTCTCCCTCATTGTTCAAAAAGTGATAGATTTTTTCATCTTCTGAGAAACTTTTCCAGTATTCTACATTATCTGGAACAATAGGTCTGTGTTTGATTTCATCAATGTATTTTTGTATTGGTGAAAATGGAAATTTGCAAGTGCTAGAAAAGGTTGCTAAATAATGGGTTTGCAGATTCTGTTTTCTAGGAAAGATAGCAAACTTGATTTCTAACAAATCCTCAACCAAATCATGTGCTCTGTCCCTGTATCTGGCCAGTCTAGGATTGTGAATAGAGTATTCTGCGTTTATTTGCTTGATAACTAACTCTGAATCTCCCATGACCAATATTCTTTGACCTCCCAATTTTCTGATGATTTGAAGACCTAAGATTAAAGCCTCATATTCATCCATGTTATTAGTACACTTCAAAATTCAATCTAAAGGCATGTCCTTGAGAATGTCTAGTTTAAATGTTGGTGATCCATACACCAGCTCCAACTCCTAATTTATTCACTGATCCATCAAAATCCAAATTCCATAAAGCTTCATGGCCATTGTAATCATCCATAATTTTAGGCTTTATATCAGTGAGTTTAGTTTGGATATTACTATGATCAGAGTTACAGAGAATAAAGGAATAAAGATCAGTAGGAGTTGAATAGATTGGGTAATTGGTAGGTATTTTAGCACTGTTGATCATAAAATTCATTAAGGTTTCTTTGTAAAGCTTTTTGGGCTGTCCAAATACTGAGATAGTAGCATAACTAATGTCAAGTTGTGGGAATCCCCTACAACTTTTACTCCCTGAGAGCGAAAGAAGCATGCCATGCCGCACAGCGGGATACTTGACTACCACAACATCCATGATCATGCTTTTACCAGGATATTGGACTAAGTTTACACACAAGTCTTTAATCAATCCTATGCATTGGACTTCAGATGAATCAAATGAGAAAATATATTTATATGGCCGGGTTATGTCTAGATTCAAGGTTTCCATTATTGCTCTAGGCATTAGGTTATGGGAAGCTCCAGTATCTAGCATTGCATTGTGTAATATCTGATCATGTACAGTAAGACTTAAGTAAAATGGAGGTACTGACCCATCTGAATGATTACCATATACATTCAGACCAAAGATTAATTCAGTTCTATTATCACTCATATTAATTGTATCCTCATTTTCATTTACATTCAATGTTTCGGTAATAATAGATCTATACAAGTCATTTTTAGCCAATTCAACTAAGGGAACAACTATCTTCAACTTGGATATTTCAGATTGAATGTAAAATTTTGATTGAGTTTTGATAGCTTGAATTATTTCATCTTTTGGAACTGTTGTTTGGAATGATTTTTCTTGGGTTTCAGCAGCTTTACCTTTAGCTTGAGATTTTATTTTATCTTCTGTTTGAGTTTCCTGATTTCTGCTATCTTTGATTATTTTTTTAGGAACAGTTTGTGTATTAACAGATGCTTTTTCAGATTTGGAATTCTCAGAAGAAGATTTAGGATTTGATGATTTTGAGTCAGCTGGATTCTTTTTTGGATCAGTAATTGTGCTGAATTGGTGGCCTTTGTGGTATTAGCCTTTTGGGCATCTTTGGAGGAATGAGTCACCTCATCAGTGATATTTATAATCTTTGGACTAGGCTATTTTTTAGGACTGGGTGGGTTCGAATTTTGTTTATTTTCTCTAGGAAGAATCTGTAACAGTTTCGTTTTGGGAGCCTCTATATTCTTTTTATTTAGAATTTGTTGAGTTAGAGCATTGTTTCTTGTAGAAGGAAAATTTGTTTTCTTGCTCCTAACATTATATTGGTTGTGAATTTCATTTATTGCGAAGTCATAACCTTGCTTATAGTCAAAGGATTCACCAGATTCCACTTTGAACTGTTGTAGCTCAAAGATTTCCCGATCCTGCTGAGTGAGGAAAATTGTATTGCTTTCATCTATCCCCATAACTATGTTGATGTCTTCCTCATTCTCAACATTGTTTTGAGAACTCTCTGCAAAGTTCTCTTGGAATGGGGGTCTAATGTTCTGATCTAGGGAGGTTTCTTTACCTTTCCCAGGATTGTTGTTTTTTCTGTAGTTGGGATTTCTATTTTGGGATTGATTATCCCATTGCAGTTTCCTTTCAATGTGGTCTAATATCTCAACTAATTTTTCTAAATTTTTGTTAATAAAATCAAATTTACCATCTAAGATTGAAGCTTCTTCTTTGATGGTGACCCTCCTCTCATTTCTAAATATGGATTTTTTGGCAAGGATATTGATTTCTACACCAACAACATTCAGTTGCATTTGTTCTAGAGTCTCTACATCCCTTTCTCTAAGTTGATAGGCCATGTCTACATCAAAACAATCAGGGAATTTGAGCAACACGGAATATGGAGTGGGCTTAAGGTTTGCAGGAATAGAATTGTAAATACTGTTGTATCTAGTGCAAAAGTCTTGGACAGAATCATTAGGAGCTCTTTTAACAGCATAAAACTCAGATAATATTTGTAGGGGATTTTTCTTCTTTTCCCATTTATTTAGGAAAGCTTTGTGAAATGCAGCTAAGTCTGCTATACTACCATCACCTAAATTTCTAAACCATGTTCTTACTTCTCCAGTTAAGCTTTGTGCAAAAAACCTCATTCGGACATCAGACTCATCTATCTCATGAATTTCCTAAAAATCATTCATTCTGGTGATATGTTTTTGTACAGTAATTTGTGAAAAATTATCAAATAATCGGATATCATTTTGGTAATTTTTGGGCATGTCATGGAAGTTTTCAGGTAAGACCAAGGGAGCATATCTAGCTACCATGGCTTGGATTTTTGCTAAACTGGGAGGTATAGTAGTAGTGGCAGAGATAGTACTAGTTACAACAGTGGATGTGTTGAAGGCTGTACTTGAAGATCTTGGAAAAGGAGATGAAAAATAAGTGGTATGGCTAGTGCTTATGAAGCTAGTGGGTATAGTGGTAGTGGATGTAGTGGACTGAGTAAATGATGGAAATACTACTTTAGGTTGCAAAGGCATCTTAGGGATGAATGGTCCTGTGGATGAACTGGTGGTGTATTGAGGATATGATGAATAAATGATCCTAGGATGCACAGGAAACTCAGGACTAACAGGCTCTGGGGGTGAACTGACAGTAGAATCAATAAATGAAGTGGCAGCATACAGAGTAGAATATGCTACTAGAAATATGGTGGTGGATAATTGAGAAACTGGAGGTTTAAATTGAGACAAAAAATTAGCTAATTTAATAGCTTCATCAACGTCTTTAATTCGTGTAAAACTTACCCTTTCTACTGGACTTTGAATCTTATTTTTGTCTAATTTTATAGGTGCTGAAATAACTTTATGTTTATCAATCACAAAAGAAGTAAAAATAGGATCTATAACAGTTTTCTTTAAATCAATTTTTGACTTAGTTCTAAATAATGATCTTTCAAACTTGAAATCAAATTCAATATCTAATAAGCTTACTAATTCTTTGGGTAAAGAATCAGTTTTTCTCAAGGGTACTTCAGTTTCTAAACTAACAGTTTGTTTTTTCTTTTTTCCTATCTGGTCCAAATTGTCTACTATATCTACAAGGTTGGGATCAGGGTTGGATCTAGTATAATAGAATTTCTTTGGAGCCATAATGATTATTGTATAAATACCCACAACCTTTAAACTTAACCTTAAAGTAGAAAATATATGTTTTAAAAATCTTCCTCTAGATTAAATTTAAAACTGGAGAGTGGTTAGTTCCCCAGTATGGTCGCCAGTATGTTATCACTCTAGTAATTCTTAGGTCGTGGGATTTTGATTTATAGTTAAAGAAAACCAGGGGTAACCAAGAACCTCTTTTGAAATCTAGGATCTAGCCTTCCTAAATTCCAGAGAGGGATCTCTCCTCAAGATTTAACTTGATTTTGTTATAATATTTTAGGGTAAGTATGATTGGACAATTGGTTTGTTTTGAATGTTTGGTGGGAATAAAGGTACTTCAAGGTAAACCACAAAGGGATCTACCAGACCATTGGGCTATGGAGTCAACTTCTTGGCAAGCAAAGCTAGGAAATAAGGCCAAAAGATCAAATGTACTAAGGGCAGGGTAGATGACCTTCAAAGGGTTTTGGAATAGGCTTTTTGATGAAATTGTAGGATCTGAACAAAAGGGAAATTAAGAATCCTTAGGTTACAGAAATGAAGATGAAAGAAAGGGGTTAAACAGGGACTAAGAGAATTTAAGAATTCTTAAGTCCGGTTATCTGTAGAAAACATATCAATGAAGAACTAGTAAAAAATAGGGAGCTTTTTAACACTAATCATGTTTAAGCTTTACTAGTCAATCATTAAAGAAAGAAAACATTTAAATGTATGTATGGAAATTTGAAGATAAACAGTGAAAATAGGAAAATACTTGACTTATCTGATCAACACAAGAATCCTGAGTTATGATGTCTTTCGACTTAGTTCCAGTCTACTGCTTTACAAATCGACTCACACAAACTCCCAATGTATTCAAAAAAAATGTCTATATTAGTCTTGAAAAATTTTATTCCACCCTTAATACTTCAAAAAGACAAGTATTTATACAAAAATTATTACAAAATATCTGAGAGACATGTAGGAATATCTCTAGGCAAAAATAAATATTATTACATAGAAAAAGGGACAACTGCAAAAAAAATTGGCAAGTTGCCCTCTTATCAATGAATAATAGGACTAATTATCTTAACTTGTTGCTTTGTTGTAGCTGCTGGAAATGCTTGTTGGCATTTTGGAAAAAGATCTTTGGAAGATAACTTGGAAAACACTCTTTCCAATTCACATCCTTTAACCTGTGCTTTATCTCTAATACTCTTTACGTTGTTTTCTTACTGCTTTACTGTTGTAAAATAAGGAATAATCTGCAGTAAAAAAGCATTTTGACTGATACTCTTTGACTCTAATCATTACCCTGATACACTTTGGCTGCAAATCTTTATATCAAGTCAGTGAAGTCCTGCCATTGTTTTGCACTGGGAATTCTCATATTCTTCAATTTCCTGTAGCTCTCATCTGCCTCTGTATACTTAGCAAAGTTGGGCTTTACAATGAAAATGTGTTTAATTTCATTTTGTAGAAAAATAAAGTTCTCAAAATACTCCAAAATAACTTTACCAGTTGGGGACCCTTGTGGTAAAGGTTTGCTGACTTGTTCTTTGGCATGAGCCCTGATTTTCATATCATAATATTTTTGCACCATTAAATTTTCATTCAAAGCATGAATATCTGGAAGGCCTGCTTGTGTTAGTACTGTGTATTTGGCCCAAAATCTTGTGATTGCCAAGTTCATGTCTTTACATCTTTCCTCCAAATTATTCATCATATTCCTCTTATTCAGGACTTTCTTGATTTGTAATATTCTTTCAGTCCTATCCTGAATTTTCAGCTCTTCAAGCTCTTCTTTGTTTTTGCTGTTCAAAAATGTAATTAGTTTCAAATCTTGAGAGGGTTTGTCAGCAAGTTCTTCTTGTGTCTTTTGAATTTCTATTTGTGCTTCTTTGAGTAAATCCTTCTGTTCATAAATAATTTGGATTGAAGGCCATTGTATATGCATGTTTTGAATTATGTTGTTCCATAGATAATTCTTGATATATGATACCTGTTCACTGAGATTAACCTGTTGTTGTAGAATCTTTACCTGTTCCTGCAATCTATTGGATCTTTGCTCATGTCCCTTGGATGTAATCAATGCATCTATGTTTGATGTTTCAAGATTTCGGATGGTGCCTTTCAAGTTGATTATCTCTTTATCCTTTAGGGACATGTCTTCCATAGCCTTTACTATGTCAGTTGTTTCACCTGTTTGATTTACTTGTGATGTAGATGATGAAGTGGCAGAAATATATTTAGATGCAATTGACACTGCAGTTGCCAATACTCCTTTTGGTGCTAAATGTTTTGCCAATGTAGAAGGGACAACAATACTGATAGTTGGAATGACTGTTGGAATGGAGACTTCCTGTGATTTTTTCAATGTTTCATTTTATTTCATTAGAGTTTCTATTTAATTTTCCATCTCTTTGATCTGAGCTGTCATCTTTAAAACTAGCTGCATAATTTCATCCTTTTCTATTTTTTCCTAAAGAATTTCTTTAGCCTGTGGGTGCTCACTCTGTGGTAGTTTAAGTTGCTTTCTCAAGGAAACAATATCTTCATTATTTTGCCTTGTTAATGTCTTAGCAACTTCAATATTGGAGGGATTCACTCCAGTTTCTATCACCAAATCTTCTAAGGACTTGATCCTCAAATCCTTAGCATGTAGAGATGCTTTATCTAATTTCATTTGAGTTTGTGAATTAGATACAGTCTTTTGATGCATGGTAGCACTCATGGTTTTGCTAACTACCTTTGAATACAACATCTCTGAAGCACTTCTATGAAACTCTATCTGGTCAAGTTCATGTATGGTATCAGCATTTACTTCAAACTCTGTTTTCCTGTAATCTGTGGCTGACTTTGGATCTGTAACTACTGGCTAGAGAAAAGACATGATCATTTTGTTTGTTGAATAATCAAAGGCTATCACAAGTCTGTCTTTATCTCCTGGTTTTTCCTTAAGAAGTTTCGAATAAAACTCATTCTTAATTTCCTCATTCTTTTCTCTAATTTTCTTGAACTTTTTCTGGATATCACAATTAGTTTCTTCTGTTGATTTAGAGGAAGAGGGAGTTTCTGTATTTATCTCTGCTTCAACCATTTCTTTGCCTTTTCCCTGTGATAGTACCTGCTCATTCTGAATTTCTCTAAGTGTTTCATTGACAATCATTATGGCCTCATCATCTATTTTTTTACCATTATTATCATCTATATCTATGACTCCTTATTCTTCTATAGTATTCATTCTGGCCTTCTTGCTGTAAACTATTTCAAAATTATTTTCAATAATTCTTTCTGCTAAATAGCTGTTGAGCCTCAAATTTGTGTTTTCCTTCACCTCATTTTACCTCATTTTCCCTTGTCCATTTCTATCTTAAACCCAATTGATCAATAAAAATAGTTAAAATTACTTCTAGAATGGTTTACATGACTGACTTGTTGAATTTTGTGATTGTTGCCATTGTTAAGCATTTTGAGCGGAACTAGCTGCAGAATGCAGGCATTCTGTAGCTAACCGGCGATTCTGCAGCTACCTTTATGTTTGAGCATGTTCCAGGTGGCCTCTTGAGGAAAAACGCATATGGGCATGATCCACGTCGTGCCTACATGGTGTGTTGCTCATCATGGAAGAGGAAATGAATTCTGGGTACGGTTATGCACGTGGGAACACATTTGTGAAGGAAGACTCCTACTAGGACTGTCTCAGTCCAGGTGTCTTTTCTCCTTCACGTAGCCACCTCAAAGACTCCTAAGATGATTCGGATAAGGAAAGACATTATTCTTAAATTGTTGTAATTATTGTTACTTGCATTTACTTTATAAACTCTTGAGTAGACCGAGAGCTTAGTTAGAGATTTTATGTTAGATTTGCTGCTAGATTTTGTTCAAACTCTGTGATACATTCCTAAAAACGCAGAGTGTCATGTTCAAACTTTTGCATCATTAATGGAGCAGACAAAGTTATTTTGAAGGCGTGATTTAATTTGGAGTTGAATGTCGTCAAGTGGTAGAGGGCCCCTGCCTCTTGCACGGATTTCTTTTGCGTAAACTAGATAAGTTTTCCTAGCTGCCTTTACATTTTGCATCTGAATTGGTAGTTGTTTTGTTTTATTTACTGTAGTCGTATTCATTCTAGCTCTTCCACAAGAAGACACTCTTCCAACAGACCAAAATGATGAATGATTAATGAATATGGTATTGTAGGATAGGAGTTGAATTTGTATTTGTTTTTAACTAGATACTGTAGTTATATTCATTCCAGTTCTTCCACAAGAAGACATTCTTCCAACAGATCATAACAATGAATGATGAATAGTTATAGTACTGTAGGAATTAGTTGTAGTTTTTGCTATTCACTATCACAGTTACACTTGTTCTAATCACTCTTCCACAAGAAGAAATTCTTCCAATACATCCTTAAGAAGTTCAAGACATGACTGTGATAATGAATGATTTAATTGTGTGTTTGTACTAAGTATCATCTCTGATCTTGCTCTTAAACGCTTGCCCAAGACATCATAATGACGAGTAGGGTATGGGTGTGATAACTTAGTTTTTCATTTGCTTTCAGTTCATTTGCTTTCAATTGCATACAAGTCCACAGTCATAATTGTTCTACCTCTTCCACAAGAAGGAACTCTTCCAAAATATCACTAATGATGAACAAACAGATTGTGTAACTACATAGATTAATGCATGTTAGTATAGTTAGAACAACTCCGGATTTTCATTTGCATTTAATTCATGATCAGTTACTTCATTTCAAGTTTGATAATGACTTATAGTTCAACATTGTTCTAGTTTAGTAGCATCTTAGGTTCATTCTTAGATTAACTCATTGCACTTTCATCTCATATTCACATTGTCATCCTTTGCACAATAGATTAACAAGACAACCTTCATTATTCACAAAACACCTTCTTGTTCTAAAAACTACAACAAATCCATAGCCATAGGGACAGAAGACAAAATCACTATAAGGTCTGAAACCTCTCTGCAATTTCCTCATCATTTTTATAAACAGAGCTCTTCCTCAAAAGAACTACTTTGAACTGGAATCCAATAACTTCTTGAGTATAAGTTCTGTGACATTCAATTAAAATGCAGAATAGAACTAGGAATTAATCATAGAATAAAAGAGCTTAGGACAGAGTATTGCATCATTAGTGTTTAATTGTTTAGTTAGAAGATTTGCATATTTAATGATCATTTCTCAAGTTTAGTTTGTGTCATCTGACTAAGAAGTCATTATCAAGCTTTTGTTTCTATTCAGTCATAGTTCAGATTCTGCTTCATTGTTTTCAATTGCATTTACCATTCCATACATTAGGCTTAACTCTGTTTTTGACCATCAACTTCTTTCTATTAGTTCTCTAGGCATTTTCATTGTAAACATAAAACACCAAAAGACCAAAAACATCATAAATCAACATAAAAAAACCAAAAACATCACAAAACACTACACACAACGCATTAGGAAACAAGCACCTAGGTACATATGGTACACTTCACTTCAGCAGTTTACAAATCCTGGTTGACAATTAAATGAACTCAGTTTAGGAGACTAGATTGAGACACAACATTTTGGCGCCGTTGCCGGGGAAGTGAAAACTAGGTAACCTTTGTTTCTTAGCATCAAAAAACAATTTTATGCGTAGGGAGAGAGATTCAAGGGGAAGATTTATAAGCAGCAGAGGCAGAAGTTTGATTTCTAGAACACCACTTGTTTCATCTAGACCTAGAACTAGTACACCTTCAACTCAAACCCATCTTCCATCCTTTACTGATCCTGGACTTCTAGAAGATCTAAGGTCACCTACTCCACTAGAGAAACCTTCCACTTCATCCACTGAACCTGCTATAGAAGAAGATCTAAAGACTCCTGTTAGGGACACAAACCTTTCTACTTCCACAGGAGAGTCAACCATGGTAGAAGAAGGAGGAGGAGGAGTTGTTAATGGAGAACACACATTATTTGGAGGAGGTAGAGGTAGAGGAAGAGGAGAAGGAGGTAGAGGTGCAGAAGGAGGTAGAGGTGCAGAAGGAGGAAGAGGTAGAATAGGAAGCTCTTTTGGGTTCCCTATACTTGATGAAGAAACCAATACAACCATGAAAAACATTTCACCTTCTGTCCTTCCGAACTTCTATGGACTTAAAACTGAGGACCCTGAAACTTTCTTATTTGAATTTGAAGTGCTGTGTAGGACTTATGACTATCTTCAAGATGCTCAAAAATTGAAATTATTTCCTTCAACTCTGAAAGGAGCAGCATTGAAGTGGTTTATGAGCTTAAACAGTAGTTCCATTAGGACATGGGAAGACATGAAAAAAGCATTTCTAGAGAGATACTTGGATTATTGTATGCCGGTTAATCATAAGGAAGAAGTGTTCAAGATGTTACAAAAAGAAGATGAAAACTTAGAAGATTTGTTGGAAAGATTTAAATACAACATAAAAAGGACACAAATGGAAAACCTAGATCAAGACACTTTAAAATCTCTTTTGTTGAAAACCATTAGGGATGAATGGTTGGATATCCTTAATATGATGGGAAAAGGGGATATATCACAACTCACATTACCTGAAATATCTGAGTTATGTATCAACCTTTCCAGAGGGAAATCCAAAACTGTCAAAGGCCCAAGAGATCCTGCTCTTGCAAGGGCAAGTAAATCTGCTTCTGGGACAGTAAGTAGATCAGAAATGGAACATATGCTTGATGATTTTAAATCTGACATCTTAGGGAGTCTTAGTGAACAAATAGACACCCTCAAGATACAAAACAAGCAAAAGGCTGAATCTGGTGCCTTGGCAATCTTTTGTCCCAAATGTAGGAAGAAACATGCCTTGAGAGAATGTCCTCTAGATGTAAAAGTTGTAGAAACCTGTGCTATTTGTTCTGAAAAACATGAGACCAAGAGTTGTCCTTCTCTTCCTGGTCTCAAAGCTGTTTTTCAAGAAGAAACTCCTACAGACTCCACAGAATCTCTTAACTTTGTATCTAGAAGACCTTGGCAGGGATCTCAGACACAAGGATTCCATGATCAAATATATAATCAATCTCCACCTTGGAATTCTTGGCAGCAACCTTGGCCCCAATTTCAAAATCAATCTCAAGCTTGGGCACAAGGATCACAAGGTCCCTATGGAAGATACTCTCCATATTATCAGTATCCACCATCCTATCCACCATATCCACAATTTTATCCTCAAAATCCTCAACAAAATTTTCCTCAAAATCTTCAACAAAGTCCTCAACAACATCATCAGAACCAACCTCATCAAAATCAACCACTTCCATTACCATTCCCTCAAAAATCCAATCAATTACCAGCTCAGCCCATACCAAACCCCAATAATAAGAATCCTCAGGATACATATATGATAGAAGGAAAACAATTTCCAACTTATTTAATTACTCCTCTAGACCTTAGTGATGTTCAACTTAGGTCTGGAAGGATACTTGAGAAGAGGAAACCTTCTGTGATCATACAAGAACAAGATAATTCTGAGGAAGACTCCCTACGGGTTAATAAAATTCTTGGGGAAGATACATCCTTTCAAGATCAAAACATTGAAAAACTGAAACAAAAAGATCCAATAAATCCAACTCCAGTATTAGAGCAACCATCCACATCTACTTCTATACCTCCCTTTCCGGAAAGACTACAAATTGATAAAGGTGTAGAAAAGCAAATAATGGTGCCTAATTATGATTTTTTGGATGAATTGAGAAATGTTTGCATTAAAATTCCATTATTGCAAGCCATCAAGGAAATCCCAATTTTAGCCAAAACAATAAAGGAGTTGAGTAT
This sequence comes from Pinus albicaulis, assembly GCA_034641835.2. Classification (NCBI taxonomy): domain Eukaryota; kingdom Viridiplantae; phylum Streptophyta; class Pinopsida; order Pinales; family Pinaceae; genus Pinus; species Pinus albicaulis. The sequence goes on along the minus strand of CM076575.1, from coordinate 2,013,944,552 downwards.
GAAAACAACAAGAAAAAGAATAAGAGAAACCAAGAAAATTCAACTGGTAGGACAAATAGTAGACATTATGATGGGTAAGATTACCATTCCAAAGTATCTTGACCCAGGAAATCCAGTTGTCAAAATTCACATCAATGGAATTGAAATTCAAAACACACTCATTGACTTAGGAGCAGCAATAAATATCATGAGTAGACAAATCATGGACAAGCTGAAACTTCCTAATCTTCTCTTTACACCCACACTATTACAATTAGCAGATAGATCTGTGATCAGACCAGATGGGGTAATAGAAGACATTCCAGTGTCCCTAGACTCTTGGGAGTACCCTGTGGATTTCATGATCCTGACACCCAAGAATAATCTAGGAGGCCATCTTGTTATACTAGGAAGACCTTGGTTGGCTACAGCTGATGCTTTTATTAGTTGTAGGTCCGGTGATATGTATATTTCTGATGGAAGTTCAACAAAGAAATTCACTTTATATCCTCCGGCTAGGACAATTACGAACTGAATGACCTGGGTTGAAGATCAATTTCACGATGAATAAATGAATATCTTTTGCACGATTTCTACTCAAACTCCATGGTTTGCTGATATTGCCAATTATTTGGTTTCAGGAAAATTTCCTTTAATTATGAATGCAAGGGATAAAAGAAAAATCATTAATGATAGTGCAAGATATTCATGGGTCGCTAATGAGTTGTACAAGACAGGTCCAGATTTGATTATTAGAAGGTGTGTTCGTGAAGATGAGATGCCTGAAATTCTCAAGGCATGTCATGATGAACCTTGTGGCAGACACTTTGCAGATAAGAGGACAGCCTATAAGATCCTTAACTTAGGATATTATTGGCCATCCTTGTTCAAGGATGCAAGGGAATATGTAAAAAGGTGTGATAGTTGCCAAAGGGTAGGTAAACCTTCTCCTTCAGGTGAGATGCCATTACAACCTCAGGTACACATTGAACCTTTTGAAAAATGGGCTTTGGATTTTGTAGGACCTATTAGTCCTTCATCAAGACAAAAGAAATACATATTAGTTTGCACTGATTATGTTACTAAGTGGGTAGAAGCTAAACCATTACTTGTTGCTAATGAATCATCTGTAATTACTTTTCTTTTTGAGGATATTTTCACTCGTTTTGGTGTCCCAAGGGAAATTGTTACAAATCAAGGAGCTCAATTTACATCAAGGCTAGTGGAGCAAATGATGGAAAATTACAAAATCAGACATAGAACATCTACTCCTTATCATCCACAAGAAAATGGTCAAGTGGAATCCACTAATAAAGTCATTGAAGGAATCCTAACAAAGACTATTCATCTACATAGAAGAGATTGGGTAGATAGGCTTCCTGAAGCCTTGTGGGCCTATAGAACTACATGGAGAAACACAACAGGCCATACTCCTTATGAGCTTGTTTATGGAAAGCAAGTTTTCTTTCCTATAGAGTTCCAAATCCAAACATTCAAGATGGCAGTTCAGCTAGGACTTGATCTAACGGAGGCACAAAAGCATAGACTGGAGCAAATTAATGAATTGGATGAGATCAGACAAGATGCAGTTCAGAAAACAAGTCTAGTCCAACAACAAAGGGCTAGATGGCATGACAAATACATCAAGGAGAAGAAATTCAAAGAGGGTGACTGGGCTCTCTTGTTTGATTCAAAATTCAAGGATTTTCAAGGGAAATTTCAGACACATTGGCTTGGACCATATGAAATTGTTCGAATTTTTGATAATGGGGCAGTAAAAATCAGAACTATAGATGAAGAAGAAGTCACTTTTCTTGTGAATGGTCATAGACTGAAGCTATACCACAAGCCACTCTCAAGAGAAGAGTTTGTCAAGAAGTTCCAAGAAGACAATGATGTGAAGTTAATGAAGAAGAGTCTCTCTTCTTCATCAACTTGATTAAATTTTCTGAAGCATTTCTCTTTTGAAAAAAAAATAAAAATAAAGGTATAAACATGAAAACCAATCATTGATTGGCATGTTTATACAGAAAAGATAGGGTGAAAATCAGAGTTTCTCTGACACTCTAACTTTTCCCATTTTTGTTTTTATAAGCAGCTGTTATAAAAATCATAAGTACAGTTCCATAGTGCTTATGATTCATTTCATCTCACTCCATTCACTTATTCATCCATACTCCATCTCATCCATAATTCATATTTCATTCCATTCCACATCTCATTCATTTCACTCCATCTTCCATTCATTTCATTTTCATGTCAAAACACAAAAATTTGATATCTTGCTGTAAGTGAATAAAATATGTCATGAATTGCAGTACAACCCTTATGTTCCTTCATTCCATTTCATGAACTGAATCCATTCCATTCCATTATCCACTTCATACATATCATAATCCATCATCCATTTTCATTCATACCATATAACATTTCACCCATACTCCAAAAACATTCCATTTTCATGATTAAAGTGTTCTACAGGAACATTCTGCAGCTCAGTGGACATTCTGCAGCTGATCAGCCTTTCTGCAGCCCGACAGTCTTTTCGCAGCTATAAACCCTGAAGGCATCAACCATCAGACATCAGAATTACAACAAAGTGATCTAGTGAATTCATGAATCAAAAACATCAAGAAAAATTGTGAAAGATTCCTCCAAAGATGAGCAGAGAAGACAAAGGCTACAAAAACATCAAATAAAGGGCAGAGGTAACAAATTTAAATTACGATGGCATTTCATAAAAGTTTAGAATAGTTTAGTTGTAGATTATTCGAAAGGTTGTTTTAATTGTTTTATTGATCAAACACCAACAAACCCTCTACAGACTTTGTATTAAAATCTTCCATTTCAAAATTCATATCCGATAGAATTTAAGCGGTGAAATGGCCAAAGCATTTGAATTTTCCACGTCTCTTAACCAAAGCATTTAATGATGATGATTCCTTCTGCCGTCGTAAAATCCTCCGCCGTCTCCTCAATCATTAATACAAGCCCTCCACCTCACTCCACTACTCTATTCCGTGACCATTTGCCATAACTTCATTCCGTAGCCGGTATTCCATTCCGAAGACAGAGATATTATTATCATCAGGAGCAGAGCTAAAGGATAACAGCATTGAGCATTGTAAACGCAGAGCAGAGCAGAAGAGGTAAATTTGGAAGTATAACAGTGTGAGGACTCAAAGCCACTTGATCCCGTGGACGAATAGCATATCATTGTGGACGAAGTTTGGAGCATTTTCACTATCAACACAGAATTGTAGCCGTGTAGAGTTTAAAGTCTGTTGTTACCAAAAGACAGAGGTGTTAAAATTGAAGTCTTTTGCTACCAAAGACAGAGGTGTGGTAGTGATTGAGTTTGAAAACCATTTGTTACCAGAGACAAAGGTTGAGTTTGAAGTCTGTTGTTACCAGAGACAGAGATGTTGTAGTGTTGAATTTGAAGCATACCATTTGCTACTAGAGACAGAGGTGTTTTTCAGTGATTGAGTTTGAAGTCTTTCTGTTACCAAAGATAGAGGTATTGCAGTATTAAAACTGAAACCATTTGCTACTAAGAGCCAGAGGTATTGCACAAAAAGAAATCTAAAGCCATCTCTCACTGCCTATCAGATACATATCAGTTCGAAATTTGAGATTGCTTTCATGATCAAACAGAAGCATATCAGCCAAAGGTTTTGAAGCTGTTACCACTATAAAACAGAGGTATGTCATTCTAAGAATTGAAGCCATTTTCATTTAGAGCTTGAAGCCATTTTAATCCGAAAGTGAAAGTCATTGTTTTGTGGGTAGAAGAGTGTTAATTTGATATTGAAAAATCATGGGTTTCATCGTAAGGACTGAGCCTATGGGATCAAAATATTTAGAAGGTTACCCACAATGCAAGGAAATGTTACAAAAAATAGGATGGCTTCAATTTTTGGAAAAATTTAATGGCTTCCATAAGGAAGTCACCAAAACATTTGCCAGATCATTCCAAGGAACCAAAGTTGAAATAGGGGATGTCAAGTTTACTGTCACTGAAGTTTTTATAGCAGAGGCTACAGGATTGTCCAGAACTGGGGAGAGATGGTTTAAAAATAGGGAATTCCACAATGACTCCTGGAAACAAATTTTAAAATCACCAAATATGGATGTTAGTGTATTCAAGAAAGGAATTCCCAGCACTGCATTGAAAAGCAAATGGAGAAATATACTACTTCTTTTACAAAAAATTGTTACATGTGAGGGTAGATATGGGACATTTTATGTCTACCACATCAGACTAATGATGCATTTTCTGGGAGAAGATTTAAATCTACCATATTTATTGCATCAAAGTCTGAAGAAAATGGCTTCCTGTGTTCAGAGAAGAGTTCAGTTTTTAGAGACAACCCTGTATCATCATGGGTTGGTCAAAATTTTGATTGAGCATCATCTATCTAAAACAAATGATACATGGGATGATTTCTTAATAAGAAATAATTTTGAAGAAGCAAAAGAACCATCACCTGAACCACAGCCCACAAAGAGAAGTAGGAAATGGAGGACTTCAAAAGATAAAATTGACAAACCAGTTCAAGAAAGCAGTGAAGAAGTCATTTTGGAGAAGTTGACTCGAATCAGGAGGAAACTTAAGGAAGAAAAGATAATCAAGGAATCTACCACAGAGAAAGGAGAGGGATCCTCTCGGCTTAGGAGAAGCCACAGATTAAAGGGAAAATTGAAGAAAACATCAATCAAACAAACAGGGGTAATCAATATTGAGGATGAAGAAACATCCATTGAAGAGGATGATGAAGAAGATTTTTATGAAGGCACCCCTGAGATTGATCCTGTTCAACAGGAAATCTATGACTATGTGGAAACTTTAGAGAGGACAGCTTCAGAAAGCAGAGAGAGAACCCCCAGTCCTCCACTGTCTGAAATTGATATATTAAGAAGGGATAGGTATGAGTTGGAATTATTGAATAGACACATCAAAAATGAGAATGAAATTCTCAAAGATCAGATCAAGCTCAAAACTGATATGAAATCAACCTTATCCCTGCATATAGACAAAGTGGAGAGGACCAATGAGAAGTTGAAGACAAGGAACAAAAAGATAATCAGGGCACTCACAAACCTCAGGTTCAAACTTGTGATCAGGAAACCCAGAAGGCCTCTAGCTTTCAGACAAAGGAGAAGAAGGGGATTAGATGTCCTTACAGAAGCCTCTGAATTCATAGGATAATTTGCATGAGGACATGCAAAGAGACAGCAGTGGGGGTATGTTGAGCCTCAAATTTGTGCTTTCCTTCACCTCATTTTACCTCATTTTCCCTTGTCCATTTCTATTTTAAACCCAATTGATCAATACAAATAGTTAAAATTACTTCTAGAATGGTTTACATGACTGACTTGTTGAATTTTTTGATTGTTGCCATTGTTAAGCATTTTGACCGGAACTAGCTGCAGAATGCAGACATTCCGTAGCTAACCGGCGATTCTGCAGCTACCTTTATGTTTGAGTATGTTCCAGGTGGCCTCTTGAGGAAAAACGCATATGGGCATGATCCACGTCGTGCCTACATGGTTTGTTGCTCATCATGGAAGAGGAAATGAAGTCTGGGTACGGTTATGCACGTGGGAACACATTTGTGAAGGAAGACTCCTACTAGGACTGTCTCAGTCCAGATGTCTTTTCTTCTTCACGTAGCCACCTCAAAGACTCCTAAGATGATTCAGATAAGGAGAGACATTATTCCTAAATTGTTGTAATTATTGTTACTTGCATTTACTTTATAAACTCTTGAGTAGACCGAGAGCTGGGAGTTAGAGATTTTATGTTAGATTTGCTGTTAGATTTTGTTCAAACTCTGTGATACATTCCTAAAAACGTAGAGTGTCATGTTCAAACTTTTGCATCGTTAATGGAGCAGACAAAGTTATTTTGAAGGTGTGATTTAATTTGGAGTTGAATGCCGTCAAGTGGTAGAGGGCCCCTGCCTCTTGCACGGATTTCTTTTGCGTAAACTAGATAAGTTTTCCTAGCTGCCTTTACATTTTGCATCTAAATTGGTAGTTGTTTTGTTTTATCTACTGTAGTCGTATTCATTCTAGCTCTTCCACAAGAAGACACTCTTCCAACAGACCAAAATGATGAATGATTAATGACTATGGTATTGTAGGATAGGAGTTGAATTTGTATTTGTTTTTAACTAGATACTGTAGTTATATTCATTCCAGTTCTTCCACAAGAAGACATTCTTCCAACAGATCATAACAATGAATGAAGAATAGCTATGGTAATGTAGGATTTAGTTGTAGTTTTTGCTATTCACTATCACAGTTACACTTGTTCTCATCACTCTTCCACAAGAAGAAATTCTTCCAATACATCCTTAAGAAGTTCAAGATTTGACCATGATAATGAATGATTTAATTGTGTGTTTTTTTACTAAGTATCAACTCTGATCTCACTCTTAAACGCTTTCCCAAGATATCATAATGACGAGTAGGGTATGGGTGTGATAACTTAGTTTTTCATTTGCTTTCAGTTCATTTGCTTTCAATTGCATACAAGTCCACAGTCAGAATTGTTCTACCTCTTCCACAAGAAGGAACTCTTCCAAAATATCACTAATGATGAACAAACAGATTGTGTAACTACATAGATTAATGCATGTTAGTATAGTTAGAACAACTCCGGAGTTTCATTTGCATTTAATTCATGATCAGTTACTTCATTTCAAGTTTGATGATGACTTATAGTTCAACATTGTTCTAGTTTAGTAGCATCTTAGGTTCATTCTTAGATTAACTCATTGCACTTGCATCTCATATTCAAATTGTCATCCATTGCACAATAGATTACTCTAGTTGTTAGGATTAACAAGACAACCTTCATTATTCACAAACATCTTCTTGTTCTAAAAACTACAACTGATCCATAGCCATAGGAACAGAAGACAACATCATTATAAGGTCTGAAATATCTCTGCAATCTCCTCATCATTTTATAAACAGAGCTCTTCCTCAAATGAACTATTTTGAACAAGAAACCAATAACTTTTTGAGTATAAGTTCTGTGACATTCAATTAAATTGCAGAATAGAACTAGGAATTAATCATAAAATAAAAGAGCTTAGGACAGAGTATTGCATCATTAGTGTTTAACTGTTTAGTTAGAGGATTTGCATATTTAGTGATCATTTCTCAAGATTAGTTTGTGTCATTTGCCTGAGAAGTCATTATCAAGCTTTTGTTTCTATTTAGTCATAGTTCAGATTTTGTATCCAACTGCATTTGCCAATCCATACATTAGGCTCAACTGTGTTTTTGACCACCAATTTCTTTCCATTAGTTTTCTAGGCACTTTCATTGTAAACATAAAACACCAAAACCAAAAACATCATAAATCAACATAAAAAAACCAAAAACATCACAAAACACTACACACAACGCATTAGGAAACAAGCACCTAGGTACATATGGTACACTTCACTTCAGCAGTTTACAAATCCTGGTTGACAATTAAATGAGCTCAGTTTAGGAGACTAGATTGAGACACAACAATAGCCTTCTTCTTTTCTAGGTCTTTTGTTTGACACTTCTATTTGTTGGCCAACTATAACCACCTATGTACTGTCTATCTGCTTTTCCTGCAAGCTATATGTTTGCATCTCCTGAATATTATCAATAAATGTGTCTACAACCCATTCCATCTGATTTGCATACTTTTCAATTAGTGGTTTTGACTCATGGAGGAATGGAGTTAACTTACACTTGACCCTAAGGTTACTTAAAATACCTTTAGGGTCATAGTTGTTGGAACACCTAATCCTACGTGGGTAGGTGTGGAATGCAAAAATTCACAATGGATTCCAAGTGACCTTGGAATGTGAAACCAAGAGTCACACCATTGTATTATAAATGTACATCATGTATAATGGAAAAATAAGAAAGCCTCACGCTTATCCTTCATTGTGTGTTGAGTCTTGTGTGTGTGTGTTTATTCTTTCTCATACACCATGTGTGTGCCTTAACATGGTGTTTAACATGGTATCAGAGCGGGCGATTGCTGGCCCTGCTCCAAATTGAGTGAGCCATTTGTGTTTATGGCCTGTGCATATCCGCGAAATTCTTGACATTTTTGTAGCACTCAGTGTTTTTGCAGCAGTCATTTTGCCTCATTCAAATTTTTTTTTTGAAGAAGATCAGCATTGGTTTCGAGAAGGAGTAGCATTCAGAAATTGGCAGCATTCAGGCATTGGCTTTGAAGAAAGGTAGCACTGCCCATCTGAAGGCTTTCATTTTTCCTGCAATCTCTGCATTTTAAATTCTGCACCATTTTGAAGAGCTGCTGGAATATTATTTAAATTGGGTTTCTGAAGAAGAAATTTTTGGTTTTTACTACAAAAGAAATCTGAGTTTTTCTGTTGAAAAATTCTTCAATCTCTGCATTTTCTGCTGTTGGATTTGTTTCTGCTGTATATTTGAAAGGAAAAAATTCTACTGCCATTCTACAAAGTCTTTTATTCTACTCTCTGCTATTATAATAAAAATTAAAAAAAAAAAAACTACTCTGCAACTTGGCCTTTCGGCCTCCCCTTTACCAGCCATTCCAATGCTCTACTCCTTACACACCTCCCTCTGCTCGATCTGATATCCAATACACAACACCTACCCTGCTACAACACGGCCTCACGGCCCTCTCGATCATTCTCTACGTCGTTCCCTATCCCTCCCTGCACTAACACTTTGATACGCTCTACCCTTACAACCCTGCGCACTCCCCAAACGACCCCTCTCCCTACGCAGACTCCTCACGCACTAACTCACACATCTCCCCACCCCTCAGCCTCCCATATCACAAACACTCCCCCAACTCACTCACAAAATGCTCTACCCTCACGGCTATCAACAACATCTCTCTAACACTCACAAAATGATCCCTATCCACCCTCCCCTTCTCCCCTGTGCTAACAGTCCCTCACCTCTCAGCATAACAGTCGGCCCCATTCCCCTGTTTGCACTCACAACCCTCACAACACTCCGCTTCCCTCTGTGCCCTCTGCTACACCTTATGCCTTCCGCCTCAAACCTTTCGGCCCCTCTCCATTACAATACGACTCTCAATTCATAATTCGTTTTTAAAAATTTTTATATTCGCCCTCCATTGCAATACAACCCACCTATATAATACCGCCCCTCCTATTTTAAAAATCGGTTTTTATATTTTTAATTTTTATATATTTTCCCCCCTTTTCATATAATACCTTTCCTCTTAAATTAATTTCTTTTGTTAATAAAAATCCCCCTCCTCCATTTTTACTATAGTCCCTCATTCCAATTTTTTAATTAATCCCAATTAATTTATTTTTTAATTAATTAAAAAAAAAACAAACAGCAGAGAGAGAGAGGAAAGAGAGAAAGTAAACAGCAGAAATGAAGAAAATAACATGTGAGCAGATGGATTGAGTACACATAGAGAAAATTGCAGATTTGACATTGTGTGATTTGTGGCATAAGGGTGATCTTTCTAAAGAAATTGACATTTGAAGACAAGTTTGCCATCATTGCAAAACAGCTCTTTGAAGAAAAAATTCAGCTGCATAGTGTTTTCAGCTGCACATTTACAAAATATTTTGCAGAAATATTGTATTGTATTGACATTGTATTGTGAGTGGATATTGCTCATTCATAGCTTGAGTTGTTGGAAAAATTGTTGATTGTCCTCCATCATATGAGGATCAGATTTTGTACTTTGAGATTTCCATAGTTGGAATTTCTCTTGAGTCATTTATCTTTCTTGTTGAATCACATTGTAAACGGGTGCATTTTCGGTTGAAGCCGACACCCTTTCATTTTTTAGCCTAAGTTGTTGAAATGGCTAAAATCAATGAGGCATTAGAGTTGTTAAATAACCTCATTCATTCCAATGTTGATGACATGATAAAAATGAGCAAGGATTCTCTTTGTAACATTCAAAGTTGTTTGCAAAATGCACAAGAAAAGATTGAGTTTTTGCAGTTGGAAACTCAGCTTCAGCAAGACGAACTTCAGCAAAAGAGTCACCATTCTAAACCCGTTTCTGTTCAGAAGATTGAGAAGGACGCCCATCAGTAGAAAGAAGATAAATTTGTAGTTGATCCACATTCAGTTCCTTGTACTAGAGCAGCTTTTCATGCAGATGCAGCAGCTCAACCTGCACTTCCTAAGCCCATCATCAGACCTTGGGAAGAGCTTGTCCACAAGAAGCACCGAACTGGTCTTGGATATGACAAGGATGTGTTCTTTCATACTCCAAAATACACAAAGCCCATCATATTTCAGATTGCCAGATTCCTATATGAAAGTTAACCTACAGCTATTCCAGATCCTGCTCCACAACAACAACAGATTGAGAAATGCCAACACTGTGATCGAGTTGGCCACATGAAAGATCACTGTTTTTATAGGTTTTAACCCTGAATAGAAATATCTACACACGATTCTTATAACAGAAAATAAACAATAACAAGAGCATAAAACATAAAACAGATAAACACAGAGATTTTCCCCTGGATCCCAAATCGGGACGACCAGCTTGATTTTTCATTATATTCCTTTTAGTGTTACAACACATATATATACATGCCGAAGCATACATAAACCCCAATACATTAACCCTGGATTAGAACATAACCGTAGTTCCCTTGACCGGATCTACAAAAATACCAGGGGCCGAAAACCATCGAACCCCAAAACCATGTGCAAAACCATGCACAAAACCATGGGCGGATCCGCCTATGAGTGGGTCCGCAAAAAAAACAAATTTTGGCCGGGGCGCTGCCCCAGACCCCAACGGTGGGGACTGCTTCGCCCCTCGTGACCCCCCAGCTACGCCCGACGCAACATACAGCGCGTGGGGCTAATCATGGAAAGAATATAACACATACCCAACATTCTCCCACTTGTTGTTTTCTTTCCACAGGGGGCCACAGGAGAGCTTAGTCATTGGGCCAATTCTTCAACACCCATTGTTTCTCTACACCAAGAGAACTTCTGAGTGCTCACGGACTTCGTCAATGCATCTGCAACATTCTTCAAAGTGTCCACCTTTACCAGCAACACCCTTTTAGCCTCAACCATATCTCTAACAAAGTGATATTGAACATCAATGTGCTTTGTCTTTGAATGGTAAGCAGGGTTCTTAGCCAAGAAAATTTCACTTTGGCTATCACAGTCTATCCTTATAGCTTACTGTACCAACCCCATACTTGAACACAATCTCTGCAACCAAACTGCTTCCTTGCTTGCATGAGTGGCTGCTATGTATTCTGCCTCTGTAGTTGAAAGAGCCACTACAGACTGTCTTTTACTCATCCAACTGACTGAGCCTCCAAATAAGCTAAACACATACCCACTTGTAGATCTTCTTTGGTCCAGATCTCCAGCCCAGTCTGCATCAACAAAACCACGAATGTCCAACATTCTTTCCAATCATGGTCTTCCCTGGTAGCACAAGCCATAATCACTAGTGCCATGTAAATATCTGAAAACCCGCTTCACTGCTGTCCAATGCTCCTTCCCTGGATTTGACATAAACCTGCTCAATACTCCCACTGCATGTGCAATGTTTGGTCTAGTACAAACCATTGCATACATCAGGCTACCCACTGCACTTGCATATGGAACACGGGACATATCCTCCTCTTCTTCTTGTGTCTTGGGACACTGTTCGGCAGATAGCTTTACACCTACAGGAATATGAACATTCATCGGTTTACTATCCTGCATATTGAACCTATGCAATATAGTCTTGACATACTTCCTCTGGTTTAACCAGAGCTTCCTCTTTTCCCGATCTCTCTTAATTTCCATGCCCAAAATATAGTTTGCAGCACCAAGATCCTTCATGTAGAATTTGGAGAACAGTTGGGTCTTCAAATCTTGGATAATTTCTTTGTCATTTCCAATCAACAACATATCATCCACATACAAGACCAAATAAATAACATGGTCACTAATTAATTTGAAATAAACACAGTGATCCTCCTTGCTTCTGGTGAAGCCAAGTGCCCGTATATAGGTATCAAATTTCTGATACCACATCCTTGGTGACTGTTTTAACCCATACAGAGACTTCTTCAACTTGCATACCAGTTCTTTCTTACCCTTCACCATAAAGCCTTCAGGTTGCTTCATGTAGATCTCTTCTTCTAGATCCCCGTGAAGAAATGTTTTCTTCACATCCATCTGTTCTATCTCAAAATCAAATGTAGCAGCAACAGATAAAAGTAATCTAATAGAAGTAACTTTGGCAACAGGAGAAAAAATATCACCAAAATCAATTCCCGGCACCTAGGAATAACCTTTTGCTACCAACCGAGCTTTGTATTTCTCCACCTTGCCTTCTACATTCATCTTATTTTTAAACACCCATTTGCTCCCAATGGGCTTCCTTCCAGCCGGCAACTCCACCAGATCCCATGCATCGTTTTTGTGCAAAGATTCCATTTCATCAACCATGGCCTCCTTCCAGAGTTTTTTATCCTCTGAATCTACTGCCTCCCTGACAGTTCTGGGTTCATCATCAGTTATAGTTAAGGCAAAACCTGAACAGAAAGCAGATGGACTATACCTTTCTGGTTGCCTTCTTTCCCGAACTGATCTTCTCAAAGCTGGAGTTTGTGGCTCTTCATCTTCTGAGTCTTCTTCTGTTGTAGAGTCTGATTCATCCTCCTTTAGCTCAAGCTCTATCTTCTCAGGTTCCTTTGGTAGGACTTCATGTTTAACAACATCTTTCACTTCTCTAAACACCACATCTCGACTGTACACAACCTTCCTTGTTTCTGGGTTCCAAAGCTTGTAACCCTTTAATCCATCCTTATACCCAATAAAGATGCACCTTTCAGATTTATTATCCAACTTGGTCCTTTTCTCCTTTGGAACATGTACATATGCATCACATCCAAATACCGTTAGATGTGAAATAGAGGGTTTCTTACCAGTCCATACCTCATGTGGAGTCTTATCCTCCAACACTGATGAAGGTGATCTGTTAACTAAGTAACATGCAGTCTCCACTGCCTCTACCCAGAATTCTTGTCCTAACTTGGTACCACTGAGCATGCTTCTTGCCTTTTCCATCAGTGTTCTGTTCATTCTTTCTGCAACTCCGTTTTGCTGAGGTGTGTATGGAGTAGTCTTCTGTCGTGCTATGCCACACTTCTTACAGAACTCCCCACCATTATCTGTCCTCGGTGCCTTTATCTTCTTCTCTGTCTGGTTTTCCACCAGAGCCTTAAATTCTTTAAATTTGTCAAATACTTCAAATTTCTTCCTCAAGAAATATATCCATGTATTCCTTGAGAAGTCATCTATGAATGAAACATAGTACACGGACTTTCCCAGTGATGGAACCAACACAGGCCCAAACACATCACTGTGCACAAGTTCTAATATCTTGTTTGCCCTCTTAGCACCAGAAGGAAAACTCACCCGATTCTGCTTCCCATATACACAATGTTCACAGAAATCGAAATCCAGAGAGAAATTAGACATACCTTCTACCATACCATTTCTATGTAGTATTCGAAGGCCCTTCTCTCCAATATGTCCAAGCCTTTGATGCCATAGCATGGTCTTTTCTCCAGAGACAGCTAGGCTTTCCGCTCCACTTTCAGGAACCATAGAACTGTTACACCCATCAATAACAGTGCTACCTTGTAGCTTGTACAGAGTGCCAGTCTGAACTCTCCACATTAATATTAGTGCTCCCCAAACCATCTTGCAGGCATCTTTCTCGAACACTTTTTTTACACCTGCATCATCCATCTTGCTTACAGAAATCAGATTTCTGGCCAATGCAGGAATATGCAGAACACCAGGAAGTGTTCTAATCCTTCCACCTTGCAGCTTCAGCTTGACCTTTCCACGTCCAACGATTCTGGCCTTCCTATCATCCCCTAGGAAGACATCACCGCCATCATATTTCTCATACTCGCAAAACCACTCCCTATGGGGAGTGAAGTGGAAGGATGCACCCGAGTCAATCAACCATGACTCATGATCTACATGTGTATTTGAATAAGAAGCCAAATACACATCCCCACCTTCATCCAAGGTGGTTTTTTCCCCTGCAGAAGGAGCATCATCAGATCCATTTCCTTTCTCAGGAGCTTTAGATCTGCAGTCCTTTTTGTAGTGCCCTTCCTTTCTGCATTTCCAGCACACCTTTAAAAAATTTCCAGGAGATTTAGATCTCCCACTCGAAACATTATTCTTGTTTCTATTCTAGGACCTTCCTCGTACAGATAAGGCATCTCCATTCTGACCCTCCATATTTCTCCGTCTCATTTCCTCCGACAGCAAGGTTGAGACAATGTCATCAAAATTCAAGGTAGTTGTATTGCTACCTATTGCAATAACCAGACTGTCCCACGAGTCTGGTAGAGAACACAACAAACTGATGCACTTATCTTCATCCGAGATTTTAATATCAACAGATGACAGCTGACTTACCACAGTATTGAAGGCGTTCAGATGCTCTGTCACCGAGTCTCCATCCTTCATCCTCAGGTTATACAGCTTTTTCCGCAAGAACAACTTATTCACCAGAGACTTAGATTGGTACAAAGTCCCAAGTTTTTCCCACAAAGTCTTTGCCGTAGCTTCCCCAGATACATTCAACAATACTGAATCCGAGACACACAACTGTATTGTGCTCTTAGCCTTCCGATTCAGTTTCTTCCAGTCTTCATCTGACATTCCCGTTGGTTTAGTACCTGGATCTACCGCGATCCACTGATCTTTATCCACCAGCAGATCCTCCATCTTGAGCTTCCACAACTCAAAACTCTGACCATTAAATTTCTCGATCTCTATATTTCCGCAGCTCGCCATCTTCTTTCACCACAAGAATCGATTCCGCAGATCTCCCACTGAACAGGTCTACCTCAGGCCCAAGCAAAAAACCCTCAGCAGCAAAGGCGTCCCCTTGAAGCCGAAACAGCTCTGATACCAATTGTAGGTTTTAACCCTGAACAGAAATTATCTACACACGAATCTTATAACAGAAAATAAACAATAGCGAGAGCATAAAACATAAAACAGATAAACACAGAGATTTTCCCCTGGATCCCAAATCGGGACGACCAGCTTGATTTTTCATTATATTCCTCTTAGTGTTACAACACATATATATACATGCCGAAGCATACATAAACCCCAATCCATTAACCCTGGATTAGAACATAACCGTAGTTCCCTTGACCGGATCTACAAAATACCAGGGGCCAAAAACCATCATACCCCAAAACCATGTGCAAACTCATGCACAAAACATGGGTGGGTCCGCATATGAGTGGGACCGTCGTGGAAAGAATATAACAAATACCCAACACATACCCAACACCAAGGCTCACCAAGGTATGATTAAATTTCCACTTCCTATTATTGCAGCAAAGCTTTTAGACGATTGTGGAAATTTTCCTTTTCGTGACCAAGGGTCAACACATACTACTCATTTGGAGTAGCAAGAATGCACTTAACTGTGCAACCTTGAGTTATTCAAGGAAGGGATGAACCATAATCCTCATGTGCCATTGTTGAGTTGCACACAACACTTGAGGTTGGGGTGTGAATCATTGGAGGATAAGATGAAACTTGTCCAAAACAAACTCATACA
Organism: Pinus albicaulis; assembly: GCA_034641835.2. NCBI lineage: Eukaryota > Viridiplantae > Streptophyta > Pinopsida > Pinales > Pinaceae > Pinus > Pinus albicaulis. The sequence goes on along the minus strand of CM076575.1, from coordinate 2,013,928,939 downwards.
AAACCATATGTTCATCCTTGAGTTGGAATATAAGAAAGAAAACACATCATTGAGGAGTTTTACAATGCTATCATTGAGCAACAGTAAGGAGGTTTTACCTCCAACACACTTGGCTCCATATGTGTTATAGGTCAATTTGGACGCCATTCCCAATGACCTAGTGAAATGGACATCATCTCTAGGACCAATGAACAAGGGTCTATCCTTCCCTATCATTTTAGTAGCTACATGCCTTAAGACAAGAAATAAGACAAATCAAGCAAGACTTTCATCAAGCAAAGGTTTCCATGGTTTGAAGCTTATTATATAGCATATGAGAGCTCACCAACGCAGGCTCTAAGGGGCCTAAGTGTGTTGCATATGTAGGTAGCCCCATGGAAGGCTGCTCTACAAAGCACTTCCCGACATTCAGAAGTGCATTGATCACATTGGGAGCGAAATTCTCATTGTTCTGGAATCTCCACTTAGTCAGTGCCTTCTAGAAGAGTTCACATGTGTCAAGCTTCGGATCCAAGTGCCCATTTGACATCTACATGATTAGAAACATGTATTTCCTATTTTTGGAAAGTTATTGATTGCAAAACAACCTACAGTTCATCTATAAATTGAGCACAGATCTAAGTGCTTGAGAAGAAAGAATTTGAGTAGAGAAATGCTAGAGAATTTTCAATTGAGAGCTATATTTGTGAAGCTACCGCTGGAGAGATTTATACTGTGATGAGGCTTGGGAATGTTGCTGGAAGGTCACTTCAAATCAGTCACTAGGTTGTAACCTCTCCTTCTATCATCAATAAAGAGTACTGATTATTTTTCCCTATATGCATCTGTATTGGCTTTGATTTTCCATATTGCAAGATCTTGGTTGATGTATAAGGTTTATGCTTTACTGATTTAGCTAACTAGCTTGAATAGATATCTATATTATTGCATCTTCTGTTTTTTTAGTGTTATTTCTTGTAGGAAGCATTCAACTCACAAACTGCTTGAATTTGAAGCTGCAGTGGAAGCGACAGAAGGAGCCATTTGGAAGCGACTGAACAAGTAAGCCTCCAATCCTCTCTGTGTATCTGTTTTGAGTTAGGAGAAATAGTCGTATAGTATTTCACCTATTTTTCTAGACTAGAACCTATCTAGGGAAGCATGATTTATCTGTAATTCACAATTCTGGCCCAACAAATTGGCGACTCCATTGGGGAGAATTTCTCTTAGTTCTAGGTGTTTAGGTCTCTAATTTGCTTTGCTTATCCACCAAGTAGTTGTCGCACATAAATATTGAACATTTTTAGAGCTTAATTTGCAAAGACAGTGAGTTAAACATTAGTGTTTTTATTTCTATATTGTGCCCAATGCACCCTTAGACTGGACACGGTGCTATGCAGAGCACTGTCTCCCTTCCTAGCCTGCGTTGCAGAGCACTGTCTCCCCTTGGAGACTGCATTGACTCCTGAAAGTGACCAAATTCCCTTGAATTTGACTTTGCAACTTGTTTTAGTTTTGTTTGCTACTGTGTTCTGAAAATTTTGATGCTCAATTGACCAGTGACTCTATATACTTCTTCTCCTTTAACTAAAAATTTGTTCAATGTTTTTTTAAACAAGTTTTTATTTATCATTGACAACTTGATTTCACATTATTTTTTATGGTCACATTAAGAATAATTTTCTTTCGAAATAGGATTTTTTTGTAAAATCTTCATTTCCTTGATAGGAGAAATTGTGGTTTGATCTTCATCCATGCAAGCACTATGGTCGGCACAACCATTCTTCACACAGATGCTTCAGACAAAAGCCTCCTGCAAGAAAAAAGATTCATCTTGGATGGATTGCTTCTTGGTAATGGGCATCAGCAGCCAAGAAGATGTTTACGACACATGTTAGAACTTGTTCATGGATATTGAGCAAACTTGTAGTTGAGTTTTCGCCATCATCTCACCTTGTCCCTGATAGGGGGGAAAATGGTGGTCATGTACAAGCTTCGACGACAGATCAAGCGAGCCTGAGCCACAATCTCTCATTCCATGTTCAGAGTTGTAGCCAGAGACACAACAATTCAAGCGAGCCTGAGCCACAATTCGTCATTCCGGATTTAGAGATGTAGCTAGAGACATGGATGCCCATGAGCATGCATTTGGTTGGTGGACAACCTTAAACCATCATCTTTGGTTGGTGGATAACCTAAAACCATCACAAGTAGTAGACCTCCCTTCTTTTAGGTCGAAGTTCTCCCTTTCATATATGAGGAACACTTCCTCTAGAAGAAGCCTTCAGCGTCTTGCCAGCTTTGGTTGAGTTCCAGGAAATGCTTCAAAGCATTCCAGAGTTGTTGGTAATCCTAAAACCATCACAGGTAGTAGACCTCCCTTATTTTAGGTTGAAGGTCTCCCTTTTATATGAGGGACAATTCCTCTAGCAGAAGCCTTCAGCTTCTTGCCAGTTTTGGAAGAGTTCCGGGAACTGCAACAAGTTTTGCGTTCCAGTGTTGGTGGTCATCCTTAAACCATCTCTTTTTTCCAACATTTCAGAGAGTTGATTCAACCCAAGTGTTGCCATGTATACTTTGCAGATTTGTATTACAACTCTCTTCTTGGACTCACACATACCCCTTCGGATTAAGGGGGGATGTTGGAACACCTAATCCTACATGGGTAGGTGTGGAATACGAAAAGTCACAATGGAGTCCAAGTGACCTTGGAATATGAAACCAAGAGTCACACCATTGTATTATAAATGTACATCATGTATAATGGAAAAATAAGAAAGCCTCACGCTTATCCTTCATTGTGTGTTGAGTCTTGTGTGTGTGTGTTTATTCTTTCTCATACACCATGTGTGTGCCTTAACATGGTGTTTAATAATAGTTCCAGTAAAAGATTTCTTGGAACTTGAATGTTGATAATTTTTTGATTACGTCTTTCAAAGCATCTCTGCTATTGATTATGAAGGGGCCAATTTGACTTTTAAGCTTGAACTGTGCTTTCTTTTTGAATTATATGAAATTCACTACATCTACATTTAAAATCTATCTCAAGTACTCCAGAGCAAAAATTCTAGTAATTAGAAACTTGGGTAATTTGTAAGGAGCCAAAAGTGCACCATATACTCTGATTTCTGTGTGATTTTTGTACAAATACTAGTCTCCAACTTTATAGTTTTCAGAAAACCATAAAATTATTATGATTTCTTCATTGATCCTTGGTGGCTATGCTTTGTTCAAAAAAATCATGGCAGGTTTAATAAACAAATCATTGAAGTCCTTGTAGCTGTATTCACTGCTATTTTTCCTGAGTAGAGAAGTCCAGAATATCATTGAAAGAGGTTTACCTTCCACATCCATCTTCTATAATGCAATTGGAAAATTAGCTACCTGAGAAAATAGGAAGAGATGTAACAGATATGATGAATATCTGAACACTCCTTCATCAGGTAATTTAATTAACTAATAATGCATATTATCATCAATGAATTTGGCAAAGTTGAAGACCAGTTCTGGCTATTGTCCTGGAGATAAGGTAGAGAGGAAACCTAGAATGGAGCCATCTGTAAATTCATCATTAGCATAGCCTAGAATGAATGAAAGCATGGAAATTATTTGTCTAGAGCTCTCAGGGAAATAAAAAGTATCATAAGGTGGATTTACCTTAGGAAGGTTAACATGATTAGGCATAAAGTTTTGAAGGATCATAAAATTCCTAGGGAAATCCAGCTCTAAATGCATTTGAGTCAGATCTTCAATGGACAATGAGACTGCTCATGGATCATGGCTTAGTTGGAGCATATCATTGATGGCTTCAACAGTTATGTAAAATAGGACCTCATTATCTTTTTTCACCATACATCTCTGGTTAGCGATATAGTGCAACTAACACAACCTAATGAAATATTGAGCTTGATGGGTGATGGGAACCACATATTTAGGTAAGTTGGAGTCCCTTACACGTATATCATTTGCCACTTTCTTCTCAAGTTTTTCATGACACCAGCTATGTACTTCAAGTAGATCAAATTATAAGGTAGCATCAGCAATTCTATAATCTAAATAAATCAAGGGGCTGTTCTCTTCAGAGATGACAGGTGGCTGCAACGGTCTGACTACTTCAGTGGAATCTGTAGTTAGGACAGGAGTAGGTTTATCAATTTTTGAAGGTTTAGCATTAGGAAGCTTACTGGAGGCAGGCTTCTAAGGTTTGGGACCTCCAGTCCTAGGAGTAACCTGCTTTTTTGTCATTTTAAATGAAACTGAGCAAGATTAGACTATTTTCTCAGCTCTTTTTGGAAACAAAAGGTCAATTAAGCTACTTTTGGGAAAAATTCAGAATCTGGGCAAGGGTTTTATGATGAAAACGAAGATTTTCACTGTACAGAGGACTGGAAAGGGATTTTAATGGTTTTTTTGGTAATTCAAATGAATTTTAACCATGGAAATGGCTTTTGGATGGTCCAAAACTCTTCAAAACTAAATTAGGAGGAAGTGGAAAATTCTGGGAAAATTTTGGAAGGGTTCCCCTTGTTTTTTCAAGGTTCGAGTACTTTTAGATGAGTACTTTTGGTTTATATATTCAATTGGTTTAATTTTGTTCCTTAAAATTAATTATTTGCAGGTTGGAATATGGAAAAATACCTTGAACAGGTATGGTTGCGGTCGAAGAGGGTTTTCAGGTTGTACCAGTCTTCAAACTGGTTGCAGTTGTTTGATAGAAGGCATAGAGGGTCTTCGGAGTCAAATTTCAGAGGGGAAATTAGCTTCAGGTAGGAAAATTGGTCAGTAGAGGTTGAACAATGGTGTCTGTGAGTAGTTTTCTGAAGGTCGAAAGCACAAATGATATGAAAATAATAAAAACTAAGGTTGAAACCTTAAGTTTTATCAATACACTTAACATTTATTACAGGTCGAAATTAATGGCGGGAGCGGTTTTTGTATTTGAAGGTGAAACCATTAGTGGTTATCGCATTGGTCCTGGGAGGTAAATGGTTTTTTCTATTTTGCAATGTGATCCAGTAAAAATGAGACACGTAGCATATGGTGGTTTCGAGAAACAAATTTTATCGCGAAATTTTTTGCCAACTTCACCCAATCACTTTTGTAATGCAATATGAGATCTGCGTCGTAGGATTTGATTGAGCGATGCGAATGGCTGAGATGCATCGAGAAGCTACAGGGAAACAAGGTGGGACCAGGTTTTTTGATATGTGTCGTTGATTTTATAAGAGAAGATCGACGATAATGTTTTAATGCGATAGGGAATGGTGGGGCATGAGGACCAATGATCATGACGAGCATAGATTGTCGGATTTGAATATAAGGATGATCGAAGGGTTGGGAATGACTACAAGGGCGCATAGTTTTTGATGGATTTTTATGTATAAAAGGGGTTTATACATAGAATGGGTGGGTTTATATGATTAACCAAGGTTTAATCTATGGTAAGGGGATATATACCGGGGGAAAGGGGTGAGTTTAAAGAGTTAACCTTGGGTAAAGCCAAATGTGGGAAGGGGAAAAATGGTATTTCCTTTTTCCGCCTTTGTTTCATTTTAGCTTTTTTATATAGTTTTAGATTTATTTCAAGTTCTAAAACTATAGGGGAGCAAGAATATTTTTTATGGGTAGTTTTGTGTCAAAGGGGTAATTTCGGGATGTTATTTCAACATGTGATTAATATCTTTGACACAAAAAGCTTATAATAGTAGGGTTTTTTGGGATATTAAGTAAACGGAAGTTATATTAGTAGAACTAGGATATTTGATAGAGAGTTAATAAATAGGTTAAGTGTTAATATGAAAAGGGACCATGAATACTCAAAAATTCATAAATAAAACTAAGGAAAGTGAAAATTAGAGTAAAGCTTCATTTTCATAACTCATTCACTTTTACTTAGTATATCATGTTTTTTGAGGGTTTTATGTTTTGTAAAATGGAGGAAGTTAATCAAATGGGCCTTTATGTAAAATTTAAGTAAGAAAATAGTTCTCACTTATGAAGTTAAATGGTGATGAGTGCAGGAAGGGGTAAATGATGAAAATTTCAGGGATTAATATAGAAACTTAACATTTTCAACTAATCAGTCTTTAAGCCTTGGGTATGGTCCCAACAGAAGTCAAGGAAATGCCTTGAGCCTCTTTGACTGATAGTCTAGAATATCAAATTGCTATGGGGAAGGGAAATTAGTTATTTATAGCCTGGTGAAAGATATTTACAATGATGTTTCCCACCTTCTTCTACCTACCCAATCATATCTTCTAACATTTTTTCCTTCTATTTTAATCAGGTGCATTTGAACTAACAACCTTACAACATTTTATTCTTTTTGAAAGCAGTAAACTATCTATTTCTACACTTATTGCATCCAAGAATCCAGATTAAACTGTTGGATTCTTTTATTTTCTACCTAACTACTAAATTGTCATGATTAAACTATATGAAAATTCTTTTTTCACTATCTACAACGTTTGAAATTGAAAGATGACAAGTCAAGATTAAATTGTTCAACTCATCACAGGGTATGGCATTTATTGACACTCTGCCGTAATCAACTGCAAAAGGTAATAGTAGTGGCATTTAGACTTGCACACTTTCATGTTTTATTCATCTTTTTTCTTTTGGGGTATATTATTTTTTCTAAGTCCTTTGATTTTTCTTTTAGGACTTTTTACCCTAATTTTTGATTTTTTATTTTTTACAAAATATGGGAAAATAACTTATAGAAAGAAAAGTTTGTACATATTTACAAGACTACCATCAGTCAAGTCAAAATTATGAATCCTATATTTATAGGTTACTAACATAGTGTATGGAATAGATGCAGTTTTTCCCTCCTCTTTAGGAGTCCCAGTCATGAAGCTTCTTCAAGAAGTTCAATCAGAATAAAATGACATGCAGAGGAGGCTGAACGAAACCATTCACTTGCAGCAGTCAAGGGAAGAATTTTACAAGAGGACACAAGCTATTTAGGACAATATCAAGAAAATATTTGATAGGAGAACCAAAGAAAACGATTTCTAGATTGGAGACAGGGTTCTGAAATGGGATTCAAGAAGGAAGGACAAAGGAAAACATGGTAAGTTTGAAAATCTATGGAAAGATCCCTATATCATTGATTCGGTGAGAGGAAACAATGATTTCTTCTTGAAGGAACTTGATGGAACTAAAATGTTTGGAGGTCCTGTAAATGGGAGGATGCTTAAACATTACTTTTTTCAAGAAGCTTAGTTTAAATTTTCTCATTCCTTGTACATACCATTGTTTTATGGAAGGATGTAAAGACAAAAACCCTAAAAAAATAGAAAAGGGAAAAGAGGGCAGAAGTTGAAAGAAAGGTACAGCCCCATACCTAAAAAATGATGTTTCTGAAAGTGTGCAAGTCTAAAATGCCACTACTTGTTTTTAAAAAGAGAAGTCCTATTCATTTATCCAACCTAAATCATGACTGAAACATGTTTCAATTTATTTTGTTGATAGGCTAGTGAAAGGAAGGACTTGTCAAGAGACCATTCAATCTTGGCTTACCAAAAAGAATAGATTAGGATAGAAGGACAATGGCTCTAAAAAGATTAAAACCTGAGCCAAGGAAAGAAAGAAGGGTGTTTATTATGCTTTCAGATCTTAAACCTTTAGTATTTTGTTTTAATTTTCTGCTAATAAATTCTATGTGTAGCTTGTACATAATGCCATAAATAATAGCAAATCAGACCGCTTAATCCTAATCTCTCTATGTTTTTCAATTTTTTGTTTTTAGGATTAGTGAATAAGGTTTTTCAAGTAGCTCAATCTTGACAAATGAGTAGTCTAGGTAGAGAATAAGAAGAGTTCACAAGCCTAATCTGAACTCTTGGAAGAAATAAGGGTACAATTAGATAGTTTGATTTTTGTTTTCAAAAAGAAAAATGTCAAGGGTTTGCTAGTTCAAATGCACCCAAGGAAGAAAAAATGTTAGACAAGTAGGTTGGGTAGGTAGAGATGATGTTTATGTTAATCATGTTTTTTCAGAGTACTAAGATTACAACTTCAAGCAAGCATCAACAAGTGAAGGAGGTAAAATCTGCCCAATGGATTAGGCAGTAGCCTTCAAAAAGCAAGAAAATCTAAAGTTCTGGACACCTCCTAAGAAGGATCTACCCTCCCCAAGTGGAGCCACTATTAGTCATCTATATTTTTCACTATCTGAAGATGACTAAGTAGTGTCCCTAGATTTCTAGAAACAAAATTCATAAATATTGTGAGTTCTAGAAATCTCACTGCCTTCATTATTCTAAGATAAAAATTTCCTATTTTCATCTTCCTATCTAGTCATCACTAGTCCACCACTCCTGGAAGACCCATCCTGGGTTCAAGCCATTTATTTTAATCCCAAATATCACCCATTTTTCACCATGTCTTGCCTTTTGGCCCAAATCCTCTGTTTTGCTTATCTACAGGATTCCCTACTACTATTCAAACCTACCAATCAAATAGCTTTGCTGACTCTCACATAATATTCTCAGACACTAATTGTCTCTACCAAACCTTTGGATAATAAAAAATGATAGATCCTAGGTCTTCAAAACACACTAAGCTTATCACAGGTTCTATCTTATACTTAGTGATCCCTAAGTCTAAATCTTTGTCCAAAATCCAAGTCCAAAGGTCCCCATTAGGTCATTAAAGGTTTCACTAAGTCATAAGATGGATTTGGTGCCCAACAAGTTATGCCTTTCTGCATAGAGAGGTTGCATTAAAAGGGGAATAAAATCAAGAATTTTTACCCAAGGTCATTCAAGGAAAGCCTCCTTGGCTTAGAGCACAAACACTGCAAGGGACAATTACCCTTGTTCACATTTTTCAAAGAGTAGCCAAGGTGACCACCAACAACAAGAAGAGGCAAGGTAATAGGATGTAATTATAACCAGGAGACAGACACAAACAAGACAAAAAACAACAGGCCTATAGGTAAAAGAGTATTAGGGTTTTTTTGGTGGATTAACAAAACATTGGTGACAAGCAAAGAACCATCTCAGAGATTTCAAGGACATAAGCCTCCTCCTTAAGGTTTTTTCCAAAATAGCACTGCATCACCTGCACTAAGAGAAGAAAGACAAAGGGTATCAGTTTACAGAAGACCATTTTGCCAAAAGGTAGAAGAACAGAGTTTTTTGAAGTAAAAAGTTGGGTATAAATTATTGTCAAGACAAGCCTAAAAAGGCAAAGTGTAACCTTTATTTTTGCATCTCAATGATAGGCTCCCAACAAAGGGCCTCCATGCCAAAAATATTGTTCTGAAAAAATATTGGCAAAGGCATAAATAAACATGTTTTCCAAAAAATGTTAAAGTGTGTTCACAACAAACATTAGTCAAAAGCACACTGAAAGATAGGAGACACCAACTTTACAAAAGTGGGTTTGGTATTTTTAAATTTACTTTTCAAATCAAGTATAAAGGGCCAATTGAACCTTCCCCATGCATCATTTTCCATTTTCCGAGAAGAATAAGTCATTGAGAATAATTATTTTGGTTTTTAGGAAAACTCTGGAAATTAACAGGAACTACGCACTGAGCACGACGCTACGCCCCTAGCCTCCGGCGCTATGCACAGAGGCGAGGCAGGCACTGTAAAATTACACTACACTACACGCATGGAGGTTGGCACTACGGGCAGGCCCAAAAATGACCACCGGTGCCCGGGAGACTGTCTTTTCCGCCCGGCATCCTGGCACTGCGCGCTGGCATTGCGCCCCTAGCAACACTCCACAATTTTTTCCAAAGACTTTCAAAAATCAAGTTTTTTGACCTCTAAGACTTCTACAAGTTAATACAAGGTTGGTTAACCTTTTTTTTCCTCCTCCCAAGCATTATTTATCAAAACTTTCATCCATAGTTAAAATTGACCAAAACCCTAGACTATGCAAAAATCAATTGTTATGTCTTTGAACTAGGGTTTATAAGAAATAATGGTTTTTTGTGCAAAGAGGGGACTGGGTGACTATAAGCCTAACCTCCACCACCAAGTACAGGCTTTGAAAGTTGTCTTCACCTTAGCTTTCCTCTTTGCAAATATTTGACCTACACCACTTATTTTACTCCAAATACCCTCAAGAAAAAATCAAGGTTCCTTCTGTTGTTTTGGACCAGCCATCGTGTCAAAGAGAGATAGTCACACCAGTGGTGATGAGAGTCACACTCCCACCAAGCCAAAACATCATGGAAGAAAAGCTAAAAGGTTTGAGCTCGTAGATACCACTCCAATCACTTCCTCTCCTATGACCCTTTCATGCTTCAAGGATGTAGGGTGCTACAATTTTTGTGAGAAGGTCAAGCAAGTCAAATATCATCTAGACTTAACTAGATTGTTTTCTTGTAGCCTACAAAACCACCAAGTTAATCTAGTAGGGGTCCAATTTGAACTTTCATCTGAGATCATTTCCAAGGAAACCAGTATACCAGACATTGGTGAGCTTTGGTTCAAACAAGAGAAGTTGGATTTAGGTTATTATGGGCCTTATTTGAAACCCACCTATCAGCAAAACTGCAAGGCTATTTTTCCTTTTTCTTATTTGCTAGAGAGGTATGCAGCATTAATGAGGCAGATTATCAGTTTTTTCACATGTGAGGGAAGATACTCTCGGCTCTATTCATATCATATCAGGTTGCTGATGCATTTTACCAAAGTCAAGATGATGAACCTACCTTATTACCTCTTCCATAGTATTGATAAAATGGCCTCTGCTGTCAAGAGGAAAAGCCATGACCACCAAATTCCTAGCATCTTTCATCACTCCCTGATCAAGATGACTGTCTTATACCAGCTAGAGACCTTCATCTCACATGATTTGTTTGCAGACCCCGGGGCCTTCATCCAGCAGAGCTTGCCTTCCACTTCACAACCATCTACCTCCACACATACATCATCTCCCCATGTGCCTTCTCCACAAAGAATTTCACCTATTACCTCCTCCCGTAAATCACCAAGTGAAGGGGATGACAGTAGCCCTAGTGAAGGGAAAATAGGAGGCAACAGTGAGGAAGAAGATGAGATAGATAATGATGAACAAGGAGAGGAAAGTGAAGAAGAAGAGGATGAAAATGAAGAAAATGATGAAGAGGAAAGCATTGAAGAAGAAAATGAGGAAGAGGAAGGTGGCCAAGAAGAAACCAGCAATGGCCAAGAGCATCAGGATGATGAAGGAGAAAATAAAGATGAAACCAGTGATGGCAGCCACAAAGATAACATGAGTGAAAGTAGCCATAAGGATGAAAACAATGAACATGATGATGAGGAGGAAGATAACAAAGATGAGGAAGAGGAAAATAGTGAAGAAGGAGAACAGCTAGATGAGGAAGGCAACTATCTAAGTGCACAAGACAGTCGAAGAAAAAGTCATGAAAATCATGATAGTTGTCATGACTGTCTTGTCAAAAATCAATCCATAGAAGACAAATAAAATCAGAGTGAAGAAGACATATAAAAATAAGAACAGTGTAAAGGAAAAATTGATGACAATATTTCCTTTGAGAATCCCATAATTTCCCCTCTCTCATGCACTTATCGCAGAGGGAAAATGGATGTGTTTGCTGCCTCTAAAAGGCAAAGGGCCATCCCCTCAAAAAATACCAATGCATTGGAAAAAGGAAAAGAAAAAATGAAGAGTGTTGAGAAAAAGGCATTAGTCAGGAGGAGAAAAAGGATAAAAAAGGCTTCTCAGGGACCTCTCTTTGTTGATCTAGATAGTAATAATGAGGACCAAGGGATGAATACAAAATTTATCCTCCTAGAAAAAGATGCCCAGCTTCAAGAATGGGAAAAGGATTTTGAAAGGGCACAAAGGGTAATCTACTATTATAAATAGGAGCACAAAAATTTCAAAGAGGTGAAGAGGGGCCTTGCCTTGCAGAAAAAAATGTTCAAACAATATGCAAGGAAGAGCATGATTGCCAATGCCAAATTGAAGCAAGCCCTCCTAGAGATAGAAGAGCTAAAAAGGCCCAAAGTTCATGACAGCCTCAGGATCTTGGCTGATGCATATTGACAGGTGTCTAAAACCCCTTGAGGGGTCTACACACCAATTTTGGAGAAAATCCGGAAATGTTTTGTTTTTTCCAAATTTTGGCCCCTAGGAGCGCATCACCCTAGGAACTACGCTCTTTTTTGGGGCATCCTAATTTGATAAAATTTACATTTTTGGGTTTTTCATGTCACCAAAAGTCTACCCAAAACATTTCGGGTCAATTGGAGGATTGTTTCCCCCTTAAAAGGTCAAAAAACACTCAAAAATGACCTTTCTGCCTCCTTTTCAGGCATGGCACTATGCGTTGCACAATCATGGGATATTGGATTTTTGAGCCATTAAATTGAATCCATTCAGCATAAATCAAGTATTTCTGGAAAGTAGACTCTTCAATCTTTCCAACGAGCCATCACGGGGCCAAATCCAAAGTCGCGAAGGGGTCCAAAACTCAGCTGCAACAGACCCCAATTTTTACTGATATGGAGCTACGCACAGAGACAACTTTTTGCCAAAAAGTCAACAAAAGACACTAATTAATGGAAAATTGATTTTTTAATATTTTCTTGGACAAAAAACTCCTGATTTGATTGGGGATTTATGTTTTGGTGTGGTTCATTTATTTTCTTATCTCTTCTATGTCTTGGGCCTTGCATGGTCATCAAGCACATTTATGACATTTATGGTTGAATTAGGGTTTCTGGAAGCCTCTTACGGTTTCCACCTCCTCATTTGCTCCATAAATAGAGCATGAGGCTCTTGTGTATTTTTTTTGATGTTAATGACTTATGCTGAAGTAATACATATTCCCTTGAAGCCTTTGATGAGAAATTGATGTCTTGGAGCTTATGCATGATCTGATTTACTTGTTGATGGAGAAGGACTGTTTGTAGGATCCATAAGCCTGGTTGAGGGTGAAGTTTTCTCTTGTTAATTTTTTCTAAGTTTCTCATATGTTTTCCATCCATATATGTTGCAGTAGGACAAAAAATTTAGACTAAGATATGTTTTTTGATGGCACCTTAGATCTGTTTGTTTCCTTCACTGCCTTAATGTTTTCTTCTACTAAAATATGTTAGGGAATTCATCTCTTTCTCTCTAATAAGTTTTTGGCTTGTTTGTTTTCTTGAATGATTTAGATCAGTTAGTATCAATTATGATTTATGGCTAGCCCTGCATATTGTTACCTTTGAAATACTCTATTCTTGAAATCATCTTTTGAGGTAGCTTTTCCTATAGTTTGTCAAAGAAGTCTATCTTAACCATGCTCTTTTCCTTTACTTAGCTAAAATTGTCTCAAGGAACTTTCATAGCTGTCACTATGGATGTTAAGGTTTTCTCTCCTTCTATGGTTATAGCTACTTGTGCAACTTAAATGTTTTTCCTGCTCTTGATGATAACATCCATGAAAAATTAAATACGTTTTGTCTTTCTATGTTTTATCTAAATGTTGTCTTGGTTGATTATCTAATTTCGGTTTGAAATCAAATGGATTAGATGTTGCTTAACCCTTTGACTCTCTTTCTATGCTTATAAATCTTCTAACTCCCTCAGTTTACAAGTATATAAAGCATTCTTTTTCTACCCTTTATTAGCTTGTTGTTCTCAAGTTTAATGTCCATCCCATGATCCTTCACAACCTTAAAGATCCACCAACCAAGTTAAATTGCCCTGCAAATGCTCTTGAAACCATTGATGAACTCATTCATGACCTTGTTTGAATCCATTTCCCAATGACTAAACAATCTTCCTTGTTTTCTATCTAAATATATCTAAGCATCATACCCAACCAAAAACAATCAAAATACCCAGCACTTAACATCTAGCCTAAAATCAACCCTAATCAGCAAACAAGTTTACATCTTTGCACCTACTAGAGAGATCCATCTCCGAATCCAGGAAGGCTAGTTCCTTGGACACTAAAGCTTGGCTTGATGTTACCCTGTCCATTTGTATCTCAATCAATCTAGAAAATTACGGGGAGCTAACATTCTCCATACATCCAATAGAAAACACAAGAATATATCAAATTAATTTTGTATTAATGGCACCTGGGAGGAAAACACAAGAGGGTGTTCCCTGTTCTCCTCAATGGGATGGGTTCTTGTAAGTCCTCAGCACTTTAGATCTAGAATTTCTCTCTCTTTATGGTATAGAAAACACTCACAAAAATGGAAAAATATGGCTATGATCGTGGATCAATAGCCAGACCAAAAGTTTAGATCCAGAGTGATCTTTAAGCAACAAAAGGTGGTAAATGAATGGAAAAACCTTTCTATTTATAACAAAATATTGAGTTATTCTAGATATTAGTGCATAGTTAAAATATTATTAACCAAATCAAGATCCAACTTTTATGGAATTTTTTATTATATTTGTTGGAGGGCAAAGGAATTTGACTTGCGTCAAATCCCTTTATTTGTAAATAATAAATAAATAAATGATTTATTTATCATTTTAAGGATGTGGTTGAGTAATAATCAAATAAATAATGATTTATTTAATTATTTAAGGGTGAATTAGTCATATTTAACAAAGAATATTATTTAAATAAGATTTAAATAATTATTCTTAGAAAATAAAAAGATAAACAATTATTTATCTAATTAACTTCCTTGTTTTGGGTTAAATATAACCAGAAATATTAATTAAACTATTGTTTAACAAATTATTCCTTGAGGAAAATCAAACAAATGTAGATTTATTTAATATTTCCACATGGGTTTTCCTATTTAGACCATAAAAAACTTAATAAAGGTGGTTTACTAAGTTATTTTTCATAGTGAATGCAATTTTACCCTAAGTAAAATTGGTCTTACATGGTGTACCTGGGTCCATATAATAATAATAGGTTAGATGACCCAAAAATGGTCTAACAGATTGCCCCCCGGTGTGAAAGTGTTAGGAGCTAATCGTATGACCGAATTACGTTGTAAGAACTCAGTCACTATACACCGAAGGGGAATTCAAAGAGAGAGGAGTATAAGGTAGATCAAAGTGATGAAAGGACTAGAACCTGAGGAGGCGAGACTTACAAAGGTGCGACATGTCTCCTTGAATCATGAGTACTGCAAGCATAGACGGGCAGGAGGCATACCTATGCCCACCGAGGCAAAGTACAAACAATAACGCATCTGGAAAACCATAGGACTGGCCAATATAACACATGCTGGCATAAACATGAGCCAGATAAACAACACAATAATGAATCCCACATACATATTGTGCCTGGGATAACAACTAGGGCTTGTAAAATGATATCTGAGTACATGAGATATAAAAGCAACCCAGATGCCCCTAAAAATAGGAAAGGGCTCTGAAATCTGACTGATATATGCAAACAACAAGGCACTACAAGCGGCTAAGTCCGACATCATCAAATGTATGGAGCTGCATCGAAGGCTGTAATGAAGAGGCCATCCGAGTGTGTGGGGGGCTACCTATAGGGCCACCCCCTCATGAGGGCTGAGACATCTCACACACACCAAGGAATCACCGATTTCAGTGGCTGCATCACTAAACCATCGAGTATACGGATCTCGATCATGCTGAAAGGAGCTAGAGCTGAGAAACAATCAAGTCAAAGGGTAATGAGGAATCCCTTTGCCTGATCCGAGGCACCGAACAAGAGTGGAAGCTAGAACCAAGGTACACCACCCTCTAGACCTATCTTCTGGAATGAATGAGTTAATGTCGACAGAAGGAGGTCCACCATAGGTGAGGCAATAAGGGATCCTCAATGAAGGCACGAGAGAAAATAGTAGATAAAAATATAGACTGACACCAATGATGATGATGAAATGGGGGGTACTGAATAGCGAACGAACGACTTCCCTTGTTAGAGCATAAAGGGCATGGATGACCTCGCAGCGACTGACATAATATCATGAGGGATAGGGGACAGTTGGACTAAAGGCCATAATGTGAGACATGAGAGAGGAACCAAGCAATGAAGGATGGATGAATATAGCGAGATTCAAAGGGATTCGGGATAGACTCCATGAATGCAATGATGACTCAACTCGGATGCTATAAACAAGGATGACTCAATGGTGTTTCCACGTAGAAAAGACCCAATGGGGACCGTAAAAACATGAGTACAAGATGGTAACTCACGACGAAAGTCGACACAAGAGTTGAAAAGTATGGAGGCAAAGTGGTGCCCCAAGTATGAGTGTTGCAAGTGAAGAGATTCAATCTTGAGGAGGGGTGAAGTGACGCTTCTTGGAAAAAATGTGTCCTAGTGAAGTATCAAATCACTAAAAACTAACAGATGCCCAATTTAGGGCTTGGTGAGAGCTTTCCAACGGTACAAACGGTTTGGTAAATGGAGCTACTGTTTGGTCGCAATAGGCGAAAGAAAAAACAGGGGTTTCTCTTTTAATAAGGCATTTTCCCTCCAAATTCACTCATTTTCATGTGGAGCTGTGGTGAATGTAGAGAGGAGAGAAGGCCCTAAATCTTGTGCCAATCGTAGCAAAAAAACTGACCATTGGAATCGAGATCCATCAGTTGCAGGTAAGAGGCCTAACCCTACTCTTTATTTTTAGTGGATTAAAATTTTAAATTAGGTCCCCTGGGCTTAGAAACAGACCCCTTCTCCTCCTCACAGCTGGGTCGTACCTTTTGGGGAAAAAAGTATGAACTGGGTAGCAGGTTATGGGAAAAAAGCTACGACCTATCCCAGGTTTGGGCCTGAAAAGTGTGACCTGTTAGGGAGGGGTTTCCCGGTGTTATTTTTTGGCTGAGTACTGGGATTTTGTGATGAGATACAATTTTTCCTATCTGTATTCTGAAAAATATGATGGTTTTGTGCAGATATGGTAGAATTATGGATCAATTGGAGAGAAAGAGACCTGGGCGCATTATTGTCGGAGATCCAAGAGGATCAGGGTGTCTGCAGTGCACTTGCCAAGTTTGGGGTTCTGAAGTCTGTGGAGAACCCTTTGATGAGAGCTGGAGAGCCCTTATTAGCCCGGATTGTCATCTATTGGGACCCAGACCATGAGGTCTTTATAGTGCATGGGCACCGAATCGAATTGACGGTCCAAGATATATATTTCCTGACTGGTCTCCCACCACTTGGGATGGTAGGGAATACTCAGCCAGTATTACCGTGGGGGTGGAATATCATCGAGTTTGTAGAGCACCATTTCTGACCAAGTATCCAAGTCAAGGGGACTCGGATACCCATCAAGGATTTGGAGAGGTTAGAGACCCGTGCTGTGGCTGCAGTGGTGCTGCGGATCCTGGGCAACCAGGCACTTCATCACATCACTGGAGGGCAGATGATGTTGGTGGAGAGTGTTTTGAGTGGGACTCACTATGGGTGGGCCCAGATGATGCTGTCATCACTGAAATGAAATTTGTCACTACGCAGGTGGCAAGTGAATCATGAATGTGCATATGGCACAGTTTTGTGCTCGTTCTTCTTTGAGAAGATCTCGACACTACGACCTCGCATACAGATCCAAGATGGGGACCCGAGAGAGCCTAGGATGCACCGATGGGGGCGACTACTGTGCAGAGGGGGAGGTGATGCGGTTGGATGGGTGTTCTAACCTGAGTTCTTTTTTCATTGGGACCAGATGCCACTGTATATATAGATGACTATCCCTTTAGTGGGATGAGTTATTGTGGGGATCTGGATTTGCCACTACCACCTGGTCGAATATGGGGGCTTGATGGTAAGTGAAAAATTGCTAATATTTTATGTGCATGTCAAGGTCTAGGAAAATTTATGTGGTACTGATTCTTTCACTTTTGGTATGCAGATACACCACCGGTAAAACCGGCCGGATATATGGGGCAACCTACAGTATCGGGGACCGTAAGACCTAGTGGAGTGAGCTCGCAGCAAGATGAGGATGCAGCAGCCCTCCTGGAGAATATCTGTCATAGATGTGAGAGGCTTCTGACCATTGTTTCATAGCATGGCTGGCAGGACTTATATTACTAGTACATAGAGCCATGTATTTCTCTAAACTCTGAGTGGCAAGGGGTCATGCGGCGCATGGAAATGGCCGGACAAGGCATGCGTGATCTACGAGCTGCGGGAGCAGAGCCATTAGCTTAGGATCCTCCAGATAGTGATTAGTGTGTAGGGGCAGATGCTTCCCTCAGTTTTGAGTTTTGTAACATGCTATGGGCATGTCATATGTATCAGAGTGGATGGACTCTAAAACATATTATACGACACATATTATGGATATGCATCGTTTTGATATTTTTATGTTATTGTCTTGTGTTAAATGTGTGTGCTAAATGCCAATATAGAATATTGTTTGCAATGTTATCTACATAGTGATTTTGTGCTCTAGGTACATGACTGAATGTAATGATTTCAAATTCACGCATCAGAATCTTCACTCATAAATATCTTCTAAAAAGGATAAGATTATGCACATGATAGACACCATTCAATTGCATGACAAGAAGCAGGGAATCTAAACGAACATGAAGGTGAAGGATGCGATGTGAAAGGGCATCAGCTAATAAACCTCAGACTCCATCATATTTAGCCTGGTTATTGGTAGCAGTACCAATGCATGCCTCTTTCGAGAGAACAAGGGAGTGTGTAATATTCCCAATTAGCCACAGCTACTTGGAATATTATAAGGGCTCCATTTTTTAAATAAGAAGTAGAGAAGACAATAAAACATATCCCAGTGTGAAAAGGGATTAGATTAGGAGGAAAAAATAGAGCCAATTTGGTGTGGAAAAAGAGAAAATCAAGGAGCTAGGTTCAGTTGACCAAGTCAACAACACTGTTACATGAGGAGGGAAAGCTAATAGGGCAGCACAATTTTGAAAGGGGAATATTCTCAAGGAAGTCACATCACCACTGAGTGGGGTCCAAGGTTGAAAAGCTCACAAAGGATAAGAAGGAGGAGACAGAAGCAGAGAAATTATTCATTCACTCATCTTGTTTTGGTGCTATGACCAATTGCAAGCTTCAGCTGTTTAGCTGGAGTTGCAGCACTGTTTAGTGCAAGGAATTTTGATGCGGGAATTCCATCATTTCTTGGGTCTAACAGATTGGGAGATCTAAGGAGGAGGTCCTAAGCTCACTTTTCATAATTTTTCTTAAGGATATCTATTCTGCATCACATACAACACATTCACCTTCAGTAATTGCATCATTTCTACAATAGCAGCAGCAGCTGGGTAAAACCCTCTTGTTTTATGCTTGTTTCAGAGGAGGGGGTCTCTATTTCACTCCGGGAGGTCTATTGAGGGAGGGTTTGGGAAAATTTATGTATTTTTTTTCTATTTAAGATTACATTTAGTATTTTCTAATACAAATTTGTTGGGTACAATGTTATTTTCTGCAGTGTTGTATCTTGTGTTGCTATTTGCCGAAAAGCCTTGCCGGGGTGTTCCAATGTGCTTGTAAAAGAGGTCAAACCTCTTATTTCTGATTCCATGATTAATTAAAGCTCCAAACCTGTATGAAACCATCTTTTTCTGCAGATTTCATAATAAAAATAACACTGTTGCAATCTCTGGCATTTCTATTTTATGAAGTAATGGGATTGGGGTGCTTTTGAGCATATTTGAGCTGGAAAGATTTGTTTAGTGTAGCTGGAATGATTTATTTCTGATGCCATTTTATATTTAAGCTACATACATAATATACAAGAGGATATAAGTCCTGTACAATGTTTTTATTGAATGGTTTTCCTTACACAACGTCCTCATTGAAGAAATTGCATAAATTCCTGAGAAGGAATATTACAGTGGTATCAAAGCTCTTCTCTTAGCTCATCTTGTGGGGGAGGCTTATCTTCAGCATGAAGGAGGAACAAATTTCAAATCTCTTACTTCAAACCCTACAGAACATTGCAAGGGACCTCAAGGAGATGAGACATGAAGGGGATTCTATTGAGTTTTTCCATGAGGCAAGCACCAGCACCGCAAATGGCATGGGGAATTTAGCTGCATCAAAACGCTATAACATGCCTTCATTTATAAATGGGGGAGATAAGGAGGGAACCTTGGGAGAATATTTTGAAGAATATGAACTCCAATCTCAAGGGTTCAAGGAGCACTTGAGCTTTTAGGAGTTTTGCCGGATCAAGGATGGGAGGAGGATTAATCCTCATCAAAAGGAGGATAACTTGATGCAGGGATCAGCCCTACAGTGCAGTATGGTAGGTTTCTTCTTGCCCACATTTTATGGGACACCTAAGTGCACAACCAAGGCTTGGGTGGAGAAGCTGGACACATACTTTCGGCTCAACAAGGTTTCTAAGATAGAAGCCATCAAGATAGATGCACTGCACCTACAAGGGGAAGCTCAAGAATGTGGTTTCATGGACTAACCACACTTGGGAATCATCATATCACTTCATACTTATCTTTCACCAAGACGCTAGTGGAGAGGTTTGATCCAAGAGATCCGGAAGCCCACTTTTCCAAGTTAACCAAGCTCAGGCAGGAGGGAGTTCTTGAGGATTATATTGCTAAGTATTTGCAGCTTTCAGTGATGGTATCTGTTATCAATTAGATTTTCCTTGAATTTGTAGGGAAGAGGAAATGGGTTCGAGGTAACCACAAACCAACTTTTAGGTACAAAATCTAGCCAATCTGTACCTAGAGAGGGATCTCTCTTTAGGGTTTAGCTTTGTTTTGAAAGATATTTGGCTAGTTATGAAAGTAAAAGGATTTTGATTGTGCTTGGGTGATGAAATTATATAGCAGAGGGGTAAGACTTGAATAGTTTAGGCCATTGGGCTAATGGAGTCAAAGAAATATGACTTAACTGGATTAAGTTTCTTAACAAGAGATGGTTTCACAGGGCAAGATAATCAAATAGGGAACAATTTAATATCTAAAATGAATGAAATGGACTCGAAATAGGTGAAGGGAAATTAAGAATCCTTCAACATATTCGAAAGAGAGAACTTGAATGATTATTAACAAAGAGCAATTAAGAATTCTTTATCATATAATCAAAATGAATAACCTAGAAAACAGGAGCAATTAAGAATTCACTGTTTATACTAGTTCAGAAGAAAACATTAATAATAATAACGATTGAAAATAGATTGCACTTAAGCACTTTCTGAATTATTCCTTTTCATTTATCATTCAGATATGAAACATAAATGGTATAATAAACAAGTATAAAACTTTAAAACATAATAGATAGATGACTTATTGATCCATTGTTTGATTCAAGAATCCTGTGAAAAGTCCTTTGCATCAATTCCTTATCCAGCTAGCCATGCAAAAATTTTCCAACAGCACTTTATTCCAAAATAATCAATATTACAACAAAATCTATGAATTCCACCAGCAATATAATCTGAGGAGCAGAAGAATTGATGTCCCGGAAACAAGTAAACAGAAAGCTACAAAACAGCCCCTCAAAGGTAAAACCAATACTTCCCCTATACATATTCTTTCTAGATCAGATCCTAATCCTGCTAACCCAATAATTGAAGATGTATCCGATAGTCAACTAAATAATAGACAACTTTCCAATACTCTTCCTTCTAAAGGAAATGTAGAGGAACCTCCAGCATTTGATTCAGAAACAATTTCAGCCCACAACCCCACTCCTAAGAGGGAGAAAAATACCAAAAACATAGAAGATAAAGAGAATCCAACTTTTCAAAATACAAGAACTCAGAATGAAAAACCTTTTAATCTAGAGGCCAAAGTAGGAAAATTAAAAATAGTTGTTCCATTGTCTGAATTAGCTAAACATGATGTCTACCAAATTCAAATCAATAGATCACTCAAGATCACTGGAAGTGATGATTCAGTAAATGTTTTTGATGACCAACCTAGATTACTCTTTGGCCCTGAAGTAAATGGAAAACCAATCAGTGGAGGAACTCCTCCATTCTATGTGAGTTTAAATATACATGACAAAATACTTCATAATGCCATGCTTGATTTTGGGGCATCTCAAAATCTAATGCCTAAATTTGTAATGGAGAAATTAAACTTAGATCTCTTTTCTTTTGATTCAATTTAGGTGAGATGTTTGGGATTAATCAAAGACTTGTGTGTTTCATTGGTTCAATACACTGCAAAAACAATCTTGATGGACATAGTAGTAGCAGATATTCCTCCAAAATATGGTATGTTATTATCCAGATCTTGGGGTGCAAAGCTTCAAGGATCCCTTCAATTGGACATGCCATATTCTACCATTTCAGTGTTTGGTCACCCAAAGAAGCTATACAGAGAAACTTTAATGAAATATGTAGTCAGTAGTCAGGAGAAACCTGCAAATTTCACCATCTACTCAGTACACTCTGATATGGATTCATTTATTCTTTATAATGCTGAAATTGATCCCCCCACTGAATTAGAAGTTCTAGCAGTAGAACCAAAATAAATTACAAATGAAAAATATAATGTTCAAATCCAGGAAATCTCTGAGAACGATGAAATATCATATATAAGAGAAAAACCAGAAGAAAGTAAAAAATCAGATCTCACTTTTAAAAAAGTTATTGAAACTCCCGACACCAATTATGAACATGAAATTGTTTGGCATTTAGAATTTGTTGGTTCAGTTAACAAGTTAGGAGCAGGAGCTAGAATTTGGATACACAACCTTGAAAATGATCATGCTGAAGGCCATGCTTACAGATTAAACTTTAAGTGCACCAATAATATGGAAGAATATGAAGCTCTTTTGCTAGGTCTTAAACTTGTCAAAATATTAGGGGCAATTAGAGTATCTGTCATAGGAGATTCTGATTTAATCATTCAATAGATTAAATGACACTTTCTAAAAAATGATCCTAGACTGAGAAAATATAGAGGAATAGTTGTAGAGATTTTCAATACTTTTCTACAGACTCAACTAGCTAAAATCCCAAGAAAACAAAACTTACACGCTCATAGTATTGCAATGTTTGCCAACACTTGTAAATTACCATTCGAACCTAATCATAAGTTCACAGCTGAGATTAGACACAGACCAGCCATACCTAAAAATTTTAAGAATTGGCAAGTGTTTGCAAATGATGATCAGATTAACAATTTCCTGACTCTAGAAAATAAATTTTCTAACAGTAACATAGATGAAGATACTGTCATTGAATTTGATCAAATAAATGAACAAGAAACAGACATTTTAGAAGAAAGTGCAATTCAATTGCTTCATCCAACAAAGTTCACCAAAAACAAAATGTAGGATCTTAAACAAATGGAGGTTGATGAGATTATAGAAGGAGAATCTGCGATCATTAATTTAAAAGACAATCATTTGCCTAAAGGAATATCTCCTCTGGAAGATCTTTTTGATTCTAATGATATTCCAAAGAAACCCAAAATGGAACCATTGAAAGAAAATATTAAGGAATATAATTTGGGAACTGAAGAGAATCCTAAAATGATAAAGTTATCTAAATCATTGTCTCGTGATCAAAAACTAAAATATGTTGAACTAGTGAGAGAATTCCAGGATGTCTTTGCCTGGAGTTATGAAGACTTCAAATCATATGATACCTCTATAATTTAGCATACAATACCTCTGAAAGAAAATCATAAACCATTTAAACAGAAAATCAGAAGAATCAACCCTGTACTGCTGCCTTTAATTGAAAAAGAAATCAAACGAATGTATGAATCAAGGATAATTGCTCCCATTAGGTTTTCAGAGTGGGTGTCTAATTTAGTACCTACTTGGAAGAAAACTGGAGAGATCAAATTATGTGTTGATTTATGAAATGTAAATAAGGTTTCTTTGAAGGATAATTACCCTTTACCTAAAATGGATCACATTTTACAAAGGGTAGTAGGTGCTTCTAGGATTTCTCTTCTAGATGGGTTCTCAGGATACAACCAGATTCTGGTTCATCCTGATGACCAAGAAAAAACAAATTTTACAACACCATGGGGCACATTCAAGTACGTTAAAATTCCATTTGGACTTAAAAATTCAGGAGCAACCTTCCAAAGAGAAATGGACATCGCATTTTCAAAACAAATTCATGACTTTCTTGTTATATATCTGGATGATTTAAATGTGTTTTCTAAATCATATCAGTAGCATTTGGACCATCTCGGACAACTATTCATAAAATGTAGAAAATATGGTATCTCTTTGAATCCAAATAAGTCCTTGTTTGGTCTTGAAGAAGGTAAACTCTTGGGCCATATCATCTCCAAAGATGGTATTAGAATTGATCCTGCTAGAATAGAAGCTATATTGCAGATACCTCACCCTAGAAATTTCAAAGAACTTGAAGCTTTCCTAGGAAAAATCAATTTTTTCAGAAGATTCATATCTAGCTTAGCTAAACTAATTAGATTGCTTAATAACATGTTAAGAAAGGATTCAAGTATTAAATGGACAGTAAAAGCCAAACAAGCATTTGAAGAAATTAAAATGGCTTTGACCAGAACCCCGGTCCTTACAAGTCCACAATTTGATAGAGACTTCATAATATTTTCATTTTCATTAGAACAAACTAGTTTTATTACAAAAGGATGATCAAGGATGTGAAAAACCTATAGCCTTTTTTAGTAAAGCACTAAGGGATGCATCATTAAAATACAACATCATGGAAAAACATGCTTTTGCACTTATAAAAGCCATTAAAGATTTTAGAATCTATATATTGTATTCCCATGTGATAGCCTATGTACCAAATGCTTTTGTCAAAGACATCTTAAC
Organism: Pinus albicaulis; assembly: GCA_034641835.2. Classification (NCBI taxonomy): domain Eukaryota; kingdom Viridiplantae; phylum Streptophyta; class Pinopsida; order Pinales; family Pinaceae; genus Pinus; species Pinus albicaulis. The sequence continues at coordinate 2,013,904,320 of CM076575.1, read as the reverse complement.
TCAAGATGGAATTGAGGGAAAAAGAGCTAAATGGATTGCTACCATATTAGAATATGATATTGAAATAAAACCTACAAAGCTTATAAAGGGAGAGGGATTAGCTCAACTCATGACAGAAACAAATTGTCAAGCCCTGGATATTAATGAACTGGATGACGAATAGGAGATGGTGACTCCACAAATCAGCCAGGCCTTCTTAGATTCACCTTAGTATGCTAATATAATTTATGTACTGTTAAAACTGCAAGCTCCTCCAGGGTTATCCAGAACAAAGAAAAGGTTTTTAAAGATGACATCTTCAAAGTTTTGTATTTTAGATAATGTTCTTTTCTGGAAAAATCATGAAGGTATTCTATTGAATTGTTTGTTAAAAGATGAAGCTGACAAGGCTATCCATGAATTTCATGCAGGAGACTGTGGTGGACACCTTTATTGGAAATAAACTGCAGACAAGATCCTAAGGCCTAGATTTTATTGGCCAACCTTGTTCTCTGATGTAAAGCAATTTGTCACTGCTTGCCATAAATGTCAAATTTTTGGAGGGAAGAGAAAACTATTACCTTTACCCCTGAAACCAATTTCCACTGAAAAACCCTTCCAACAATGGGGCATGGATTTCATTGGAGAAATCCATCCTCCTTCTTCTATCCAACACAAATGGATCCTCACTGCCACGGACTATTTTACCAAATGGATAGAAGCAATTCCTTCCAGACAAGCCAATGACATTGTGATCATAGGATTCCTAGAAACCAATATATTATCAAGATTTATTTGTCTTGCTAATATCCTAACTGATAATTCTGTTGCCTTCAAATCTAAGAAGATGATAAGTTTATGTAACAAATATCATATCACCTTAATCCATTCCACAACCTATTACCCTCAAGGTAATGGACTAGCTGAATCTTCCAACAAGAGTCTCATCAATATTATTAAGAAATTTTTGGAGGAAAACAAGAAAAATTGGCACAAGAAACTTACAAATGCACTCTGGGCAGACAGACTCACCACCAAAAAATCTATTGGGACCAGTCCTTATGAGTTAGTCTATGGCATTGAGGTTGTATTTCCTTCATCTTTAGGAGTTCCTGTAATGAAATTACTTCAAGAAGCTCAGGTTGAACCTAATGATATTCAAAGGAGAATAAATTAGACTATCAATTTGCAGCAAACTAGAGAGGAAGTATATCATAGATCCCAAGTATTGTAGGAGAAACTAAAGAAGATATTTGATAAAAGGACTAAGGCGGAAGATTTCCAACTTGGAAAAAAAGTTTTAAGATGGGATTCCAGAAGAGAGGATAAGGGAAAACATGGGAAGTTTGACTTCCTGTGGAAAGGACCTTATATTATCCATGCTTTACAAGGAAACAATACATATTTTCTGAAAAAATTGGATGGTACAAAAACTAAATATGGGCCAGTTAATGGTCGAATGTTGAAGCATTACTTTGATCCTATTTATTAGGATATCCTGATTTTTAACATGTACATACTATATCCTTTGTAATTTCATAGCTTTGAGTGGATAGTAACATGCTGGAGTTGAAGCCCGAAGAGAAGGCCCTAAGATTCAGAAGTATTACTGTCATACATACAATAAAGCAACAAGCAAAAGAAGATTCCATAGTTCAGTCAAAATTATTTTGAGGACAACTGACCTGTTGTTCTTGACTTTTCACCAGGAAAAGCCATCCCCAAGTGGAGTCAGTGTTATGCCCCTATACCAATAGGTGTCATATATCATGATTGACTTGATGGGCTATGTAATATGTTCATACATTTACTTGTTGAAAATGTTTTCCATGTCATTAAAAAAATCAAAAAATTTAAAAAATGTAAAGAGGGTATACCCTAAAAGAAAAATCAATGGGTGAAAAGAATAAAAAATGGCCAAAAAAGTAAAAGAAAATGAACCCCACCAAAAGAAAGGCCAAGGAAAGTGTGCAAGTCTAAATGCCACTACTTTTTTCTTTTATGTAAATAAACAAATTGTGTGCAACTTGTATCTTATGCCACAATTGATGAACAGTCAAACATTTTAAGCTTGGCTAGTTCATCTTTCAATTTTATGTTTTAGAGATAGAAAATAAAATTTGACCAAACTATTTAATCTTGGCAGATAAGTAGATAGTAGAGTAAATAAAATAAGCTCAATAGTTTAATATGAGCCCTTGGATGTAATAAGGTTAGATTTAGATAGATTTCTACATGTAAAAGAAAAGAAAGTGTGATAAGGGTTTGCCAGTCTAAGTGCACCCTAATAAAGAAGAAAAAATGGTAGGTTAAAGTAGGTAGGGTAGGTAGATGTTGTTGCAGAATTACATGTGATGGATAATGACTCGAAATGTGTTATTATTTACTTTCATCACAAGTGCAAGTTATACACTACACTGGAATAATTTCAAGCAAAACAAGGTCAAATGATTAACTTCCCTTCTCATTTTCCCTAAAAATTTCACTAATTTCCCCTAAGTACTAAGGAATTTGAAAATTAGAGGGGCTCAAGGCATTTCCTTGACTTTTGGAGGGACCGGACCCTCGGCCAAATAATTGAAAAAGCCTAAGTAATTAAAACCATTCATAATGTCATTCATTCACTTCCAAAAAATCTTTTCCTAAGTAAAATACTATTTTACTTTGGAAAATTGTGCAATATTTCATAAAAACCCTTTTCATTCAAGCATAAGTTAAATACATACTTCTAATTTTTTTATACTTAGCGCTTTTCATTCATTTTCATATTAACTTTAACTTTATTATTTAATTCCCTATGTGAATCAACCCTTTCACGTATTATTTTAACTATATAAAACTCCCAAATTATTACATATCCTGCCCCTTTGGTTGAAAAATAACCTTAATATTGTGTTAATTGTGATTAATTAATCAAATATCCAACTAATTATGAGCCCTCCTCCCCGCCGCATTTAAAAAGATTAATTGACCCTCATGGTTAATTAATAATTTTCCACACCAATCGAATTGTCCCCGATATGATTAATTATTTTTAATTATGTTGGGCCCTCTCCTTTATTTCCCCGTCATCTCACCTCCCCGACAGCCGTCCGATCAACCAGTCCACGATCAACGGTTGTCATTCATATCGCTGCACCCCCACATACGAACGATAATGCGCGATGGCCAAACGATTTTCCAAATAGTGCCTCGCCACCTGTCGTGAGTTGTATGGAATCGCTGGCCCTCTGCTGAAAATCGCTCGTCCCCAAAAGCGGTGCGATGTATACCACTTACCGCCCTTCCGCCTATGACAAAACAACCTTTTATGCTTACGTCATCTTCCATAAATATAAACCCTGCCAACTTTTGACTTTGCAAATAAAACAAATAAAGGCACATCATTTTCATTATCTTGTACAGCGACTAGTGTCCCATGCAAAAAACTTCAAAAACAACTGTCGAAGACTGTCAACCGCCACCTTACTGAGAAACTTGCAAACGAGCAATCCAAAATCCATCAGCAATTGCCTACACCCGTTTTCATCACTGTCCACTTCCCGAAAAACAGGTGCAAAGACTAGGAATTGGTCCTTCTTTTGCTGGAACCTCTCAACTAAATTTTTGGGAAATCAGTGCACTAGCCACAGTAGCATCGAAAGGGAAGGAAAAGGAGGCTGATACACAAGTCACAGAGAAATTCAAAATGATAGAGCAGCCTGAAACTTCAAAGGAATAGTCCCAAATACAGAATTCCCTCACTCATATTAATGTGGCATAAATTTCAATTTTAAAAAATCCTCTCAATGAATAAAAAGGTAAGAAGAGAGATGCAGAAATAGCTACCCCTATCAGTGGATCTTCAGAACAACCTGGTGTCAAAATAAAAAGGTTAAATCCTCTTTCAGAAGTAGAATTTGTTCAAGAAACCCCTGATAGTCATATAAGAGAAGATTTAGATAGTCAGCAAACATTCAAAATCAGTGGGACATCCACTGACTCAGAGAGAAAAGAGCTACAAAGACAGCAAAGTGCAGAAGTATCTTCCTTCAAACCACCAGTGAAGGATGCCTGGGATATTAAAAAGACATTTATAAATATAAAGGCCAGAAATGATCCATTAAGACTTCAAGTCTATAATCAATATTTGAAGATGGCTCCCAAAAATCAACAAAGATTGATGTCAGCCCATGACATCCAGTAGGGTAAAATGGTGATGAGTCATTTCAAACCCAAAGTGCAGCAACCTCAAAAAGCTGCAGATTATATGAGAACCAATTTTGAAGTCATGGAAAAGGATATTCATCCTTTGGATCATATTGAGCTTCACAAACAAATAGATGAAATGATTTATTCAACTTTGACTGATAAATCAATGATGGCCCAAAGATTACAGAATTCCTTGGATAATACTACTGCGCAATTGCATCTTGAAAAAGCCTCTTCCCAAGCTAAGGAAAACAGAATAAAGACTTTGGAAGAAATAATTATTGGATTGGGTCATAATACTAAAGATGTCAACGCTATAGAAGTCTTGATTAAGAAGAAAGATGATGATATTGCAGCCTTAAGGAAACAGCTAAAGTTGCCATCTTCAAGACATACACAAAATGCGGAAATCATAAAGCAAAACTCTGAAGAAGAATTGATGAATTTTCTCTTAAAAATTGATGAGCAACTGAATGAGACTGAAAAAGAACTTGAAAAGGCATTAAAGGACAAGCAGTCAAACATTCCAGCATCTACAACAACAGAAGTGATTACAGGTACAACAACAATAGGTCAGTCAATAGGACTATTACAGGGAAACACTTCCAATTTAAGCACTGAAGAATTAATAAAATCAATGGAGGAATTGAAACTCCAAGTGACAAAGCTCTAGAAAACAAAGGTACAATTTACCACTTTAGAACAAAAATATGATCTCTCAAAGATGAGTGTTGCAGAAAAAACAAGAGAGATCAACATATTAGAAAAATTGGTCAAAGCATTGGAGAAGGATCTCACATTGGAGAAGCCTTTTAAGGAAATCAAAGAAATTCTTTGGGCCAACATCATTCAGTCAATAAATGAATTCTGGCCATCAATTCAAATAATGTATGAGCATAATGATTTAGTTAAATTTTCTCTGGAAGAAGTTCAAAAGGCAAGAGAAGAATTAGGAAATATGCCTGAAGAATCCAATGAGCTTATACAATTTTTAAATACCAAGAAGAGATATCAACTTGAAGAGCTAGGCATCCAAGACAGAACAGGAACAATTTTGGAGATAAAAAGGGTTTTTACTAAAATAACTCTGATGCAGAACCTAGAATGAAGATGCTCTGATATGGAGGAAGAAATAAATTCTTTTACAAAGAGATAGGATATTTTGCAGAATAAAGGATTACCAATTCCTTTATTTTTAGTTGATAAACTAATGAGTCTTGAAAGCTATGTTGAGAAATTGAATAAGTATGCTGAAAACCAGGCTAGTTCATCAACTGGTTCATCAGTAGCAAAAGCATTTCCTACAGGCAAAGTTCTTCATGACAATCTAGAAAATTTGTTTTATCTCGAACATGAGGTAAAGCACTTATTCCCAATTCAGCTTACTTTCTTCAGATATACAGAGACTAGTGAGACTCCGAGGAAGCTTCAAAGAACTACAATACCAGAAGCACAATGGTGAGAAGAGATGTTAGACATTTTGTAAAAATTATCCTTACATGAATTTTGATTATTTACTACAGTAAGTCCTGATTAAAAGGATAAACAGAGATAAAAAAGAGGTCAAAGTATATCAGTACAGGTAAAGAGTATCAGTAAAATAGAGCAGCCAACACAGAGTTACTAAAGAGGACAACAGAAAGCCAAATTATAGGGCCTGCCCCCAGCACATTTATAAAAAATGGGAACATCACAACATCGGTTATCTTTTCTCTTATCTACGAGACCATCTGTCTCTATTTTCTTGTAACTTATTCATGAGTCATCCTAAATTATATCTCACTTTGTTAGGAGATATTCTTTATAATTTTTTGTATAAATACTCCCTCAATTGGAGTATTGAAGAGTGGAATTCATAGATTTTGCTGTAATATTGATTATTTTGGAATAAAGTGATGTTGGACAGTTTTTGCATTGCTAGCTGGATAAGGAATTGATGCAAAGGACTTTTCATAGGATTCTTGAATCAAACAACGGATCAATAAGTCATATATCTCTTATGTTTTAAAGTTTTATACTTGTTTATTATACCATTTATGTTTCATATCTGAATGATAAATGAAAAGGAATAATTCAGAAAGTGCTTAAGTGCAATCTGTTTTCAATTGTTATTATTATTAATGTTTTCTTCTGAACTAGTATAAATAGTGAATTCTTAATTTGTCCTATTTTCTAGTTTATTAATTTTGATTATATGATAAAGAATTCTTAATTGCTCTTTGTTAATAATCATTCAAGTTCTCTCTTTCGAATATGTTTAAGGATTCTTAATTTACCTTCACCCATTTCGAGTCCATTTCATTCATTTTAGATATTAAATTGTTCCCTATTTGATTATCTTGCCCTGTGAAACCATCTCTTATTAAGAAACTTAATCCAATTAAGCCATATTTCTTTGACTCCATTAGCCCAATGGCCTAAAATATTCAATTCTTACCCCTTTGCTATAGAATTTCATCACCCAAACACAATCAAAATCCTTGTACTTTCATAACTAGCCTAATATCTTTCAAAAAAAAGCTAAAACTTAAAGAGAGAGCCCTCTCTGGGTACAGATTGGCTAGATTTTGTACCTAAAATTTGGTTTGTGGTTACCTCGGACCCGTTTCCTCTTCCCTACAACTTCAAGGAAAATCTGAGTGATAACATAGTGGCGACTCCACTAGGGATCTGAATAATTTATTTGTTACTATTGTTTACTTTATAAACTACAGACAGAGCCTGAAGTTAGCTAGGTAGCCTTTGAAATTTCTCTTGCTTTGCAATTGCATAAGTAAATAAATGCTGCTTCAATCTATCTTCGGTCTAGTTTATGAACTAAACATTCGGTTTCAGATACTTTATCAGATCCTCTAGTCAAATAAATCTTTGAGAAAATCTAAATCCAATATCTAAAACTTCTTAAAGAAATTGTTGAAGTTGTATTGTTGATTCCATTTAAACAAAAACCAAAAAAAAAATCACCTAGAAATCTGGCTTCAGAAAGGACTCATTACACCAGGGCTAATCCTGATCCAAATCCACCGCCTGTGTTTGAAAATCCGAATCTGATCCCCAGAATTCTTAGGAAACAAGAGAGCCAAGAAATTTCTGCTAGTTCTTGGCCTCTCTATAGATCAATATCCTATCGTGTGAAGTGGATTTACCTTGAGGAAGAACCTTTTGACGAGCAATTTGAAACCTCTTTATTTGTAAATTTTTCTGAATCTGAGTTGTCCCATTTGGTTCAAGACCCATTATTTATTGAATATTTACAATTTGAATTTGTTACTTCACATCTTGATAAACATTTGCAAGATTCCATACAATCTTTGCTTACCTCTAAAGGAAAATCAAATATTTCTGTGATCACTTCAGCCTCTCCAAGTTCATCAACATTTCCTCAAACATCTCAACCTCAAACTACCCCTTCTACTCCTCCATCCACCACTCCCAGAAAAACCTCAACTGTTATTTCATCTCTGCCTCCTGCAATGGCAAATATATATGCTCCCTTAGTGTTACCAGCCAATCCAGAGGCTATGCCCCAATACTACCAAAATAAAATCACTCCTTTCGATGGTTCTGGTACCTACATTTCACAACAACATACTAAAAAGATAACCGATTATTTTGAAATTTATGAAATAGATGATGATGATGTAAGAATGAGAATATTTGTTCAAAGTCTTACTGGAGGAGTTAGAACCTAGTTTAGAGCCCTTCTTGCAAACAATGTCACTAACCTAAAAGCTCTTTATAGAACATTTTTAAACAGATGGGAAAAGAAGAAAGATCATCTTCAAATCTTATCAGAATATGGAAATCTAAAGAGAGGAATAGAAGAGACTGTGCAAGATTACTGCATCAGGTTCAATAATGTTTACAATGCTATTCCCCAAAACCTTAGACCTCCTCCAGATTCAACATTAATCAAATTTCCTGATGGATTTGATTCTAATATGGCGTATCAGCTTAGGGAAATATCTCCTCAAACTTTAGAAGATATGAAAAGTATAGCTGTTAGTGATGAAGCCAACTTGATAGCTAGACGAGCTAAAGCTCGAAGTGAAAGGAGAATACCTTTAAAAGAATAACCCTAAGCTTTTGAACAAAAACTGGATGCTATTATTAAAGGGATGGAAAGGCTAGGAGATAGAGTAGAAACAATTGAAAGGAAATCTCCTTGGGATGGTCAACCGAGCAATACTGGGAGAAATCCAAATTTCAGAAAGAACCAAAACCAAAATACTGGAAAAAATAGTCCTGAAAAAAGCATTAGGCCCCCATTCCAGGAAAATTATGTTGAAGCCTCAAATTCCAATGAACCAACAAAAGATGCTCAAATAAACAACTTGACTGGACGCAAGAATGAACCGGAAATTTTCTTGACCCAAGATGATCAAGAAGCTCACATTCTTAAACAATTCCAAACTCATTCAGGAGAATCATTTGACTTCAAGGAGGGATACGATACAGCCATTTATGAAGTCCACAAGCAATATAATATGAGGAGTAGAAGAATTGATGTCCTAGAAACAAGTAAATAGAAAGCTACAAAACAACCCCTCAAAGGTAAAACCAATACTTCCCCTGTACATATTCTTTCTAGATCAGATCCTAATCCTGCTAACCCAATAATTGAAGATGTTTCCGATACTCAACTGAATAACAGACAACTTTCCAATACTCTTCCTTCTAAAGGAAATTTATAGGAACCTCCAGAAGTTGATTCGGAAACAACTTTAGCCCACAACACCACTCCTGAGAGGGAGAAAAATACCGAAAACACAGAAGATAAAGAGAATCCAACTTTTCTAAATACAAGAACTCAGACTGAAAAACCTTTTAATCTGGAGGCCGAAGTAGGAAAATTAAAAATAGTTGTTTGATTATCTGAATTAGCTAAACATGATGTCTACCGAAGTCAAATCAATAGATCACTCAAGATCACTGGAAGTGATGATACAGTAAATGTTTTTGATGACCAACATAGATTACTCTTTGGCCCTGAAGTAAATGGAAAACCAATCAATGGAGGAACTCCTCCATTCTATGTGAGTTTAAATATACATGACAAAATAATTCATAATGCCATGCTTGATTCTGGGGCATCTCACAATCTAATGTCTAAATCTGTAACGGAGAAATTAAACCTAGATCTCTTTTCTTTTGATTCAAATCAGGTGAGATGTTTGGGATTAATCAAAGACTTGTGTGTTTCATTGGTTTAATACCCTAGAAAAACAATCTTGATGGACATAGTAGTAGCAGATATTCCTCCAAAATATGGTATGTTATTATCTAGATCTTGGGGTGCAAAGCTTCAAGGATCCCTTCAATTGGACATGTCATATACTACCATTTCAGTGTTTGGTCACCCAAAGAAGCTATATAGAGAAGCTTTAATGAAATATGTAGTCAGTAGTCAGGAGAAACCTGAAAATTTCCCCATCTACTCAGTACACTCTAATATGGATTCATGTATTCTTTATAATGCTGAAATTGATCCTCCCACTGAATTAGAAGTTCCAGCAACAGAACCAAAAGAAATTACAAATGAAAAATATAATGTTCAAATCCAGGAAATCTCTGAAAACGATGAAATATCATATATCCGAGAAAAACTATAAGAAAGTAAAAAACCATATCTCACTGTTAAAAAAGTTCCCAAAACTCCCGACACCAATTATGAACATGAAATTCTTTGGAATTTAGAATTTGATGGTTCAGTTAACAAGTTAGGAGCAGGAGCTGGAATTTGGATACACAACCTTGAAAATGATCATGCTGAAGGCCATGCTTACAGATTAAACTTTAAGTGCACCAATAATATGGCAGAATATGAAGTTCTTTTGTTAGGTCTTAAACTTGTCAAAAGATTAGGGGAAATTAGAGTATCTGTCATAGGAGATTCTGATTTAATCATTCAACAGATTAAAGGACACTTTCTAACAAATGATCCCAGACTGAGAGAATATAGAGGAATAGTTGTAGAGATTCTCAATACTTTTCTACAGACTCACCTTGCTAAAATCCCAAGAAAACAAAACTTACATGCTCATAGTCTTGAAATGTTTGCCAGCACTTGTAAATTACCATTCGAACCTAATAATCAGTTCACAGCTAAGATTATACACATACCAGCCATACCTGACAATTTTAAGAACTGGCAAGTGTTTGCAAATGATTATCATATTAACAATTTCCTGACTCTAGAAAATAAATTTTCTAACAGTAACATAGATGAATATACGGTCATTGAATCTAATCAAATAAATGAAGAAGAAACAAACATTTCAGAAGAAAGTGCAATTCAAATGCTTCATCCAAGAAAGTTCACCAAAAAAGAAGTGCAAGATCTTAAACAAATGGAGGTTGATGAGATTATGGAAGGAGAATCTGAGATCATTAATTTAAAATACAATCATTTGCCTAAAGGATTAACTCCTCTAGAAGATCTTTTCGATTCTAATGATATCCCAAAGAAACCCAAAATGGAACCATTGAAAGCAGATATTGAGGAATATAATTTGGGAACCGAAGAGAATCCTAAAATGATAAATTTATCTAAATCATTGTCTCCTGATCAAAAACTAAAATATGTTGAACTAGTGAGAGAATTCCAAGATTTCTTTGCCTAGAGTTATGAAGACTTGAAATCATATGATACCTCTATAATTTAGCATACAATACCTCTGAAAGAAAATCAGAAACCATTTAAATATAAACTCAGAAGAATCAACCCTGTACTGTTGTCTTTAATTGAAAAAGAAATCAAACAAATGTATGAATCAGGGATAATTTCTCCCATTAGGTTTTCAAAGTGGGTGTCTAATTTAGTACCTACTAGGAAGAAAACTGGAGAGATCAGATTATGTGTTGATTTAAGAAATGTAAATAAGGTTTCTTTGAATGATAATTACCCTTTACCTAAAATGGATCACATTTTACAAAGGGTAGTAGGTGCTTCTAGGATTTCTCTTCTAGATGGGTTCTCAGGATACAACCAGATTTTGGTTCATCATGATGACCAGGAAAAAACAACTTTTACAACACCATGGGGCACATTCAAGTACGTTAAAATTCCATTTGGACTTAAAAATTCAGGAGCAACCTTCCAAAGAGAATTGGACATCGCATTTGCAAAAGAAATTCATGACTTTCTTGTTATATATTTGGATGATTTAACTGTGTTTTCTAAATCAAATCAGCAGCTTTTGGACCATCTCAGACAACTATTCATAAAATGCAGAAAATATGGTATCTCTTTGAATCCAAAGAAGTCCTTGTTTGGTCTTGAAGAAGGTAAACTCTTGGGCCATATCATCTCCAAAGATGGTATTAGAATTGATCCTGCTAGAATAGAAGCTATATTGCAGATACCTCACCCTAGAAATGTTAAAGAACTTCAAGCTTTCCTAGGAAAAATCAAATTTTCAGAAGATTCATATCTAGCTTAGCTGAACTAATTAGATTGCTTAATAACATGTTAAGAAAGGATTCGAGTATTAAATGGACAGTAGAAGCCAAACAAGCATTTGAAGAAATTAAAATGGCTTTGACCAAAACCCCGGTTCTTACAAGTCCACAATTTGATAGAGACTTCATAATATTTTCATTTGCATTAGAACACACTGTAGCGGTTGTTTTATTACAAAAGTATGATCAAGGATGTGAAAAACCTATAGCATTTTTTAGTAAAGCACTAAGGGATGCATCATTAAAATACAACATCATGGAAAAACAGGCTTTTGCACTTATAAAAGCCATTAAATATTTTAGAATCTATATATTGTATTCCCATGTGATAGCCTATGTACCAAATGCTTTTGTCAAAGACATCTTAACTCAAGATGGAATTGAGGGAAAAAGAGGTAAATGGATTACTAACATATTAGAATATGATATTGAAATAAAACCTACAAAGCTTATAAAGGGAGAGGGATTAGCTCAACTCATGACAGAAACAAATTGTCAAGCCCTGGATATTAATGAACTGGATGACGAACAGGAGATGGCGACTCCACAAATCAACCAGGCCTTTTTAGATTCACCTTGGTATGCTGATATAATTTATGTATTATTAAACCTGCAATCTCCTCCAAGGTTATCAAGAACAAAGAAAAGGTTTTTAAAGATGACATCTTCAAATTTTTGTATTTTAGATAATGTTCTTTTTTGGAAAAATCCTAAAGGTATTCTATTGAATTGTTTGTTAAAAGATGAAGCTGACAAGGCTCTCCATGAATTTCATGCAGGAGACTGTGGTGGACACTTTTATTGGAAATCAACTGCAGACAAGATCCTAAGGGCTGGATTTTATTGGCCAACCTTGTTCTCTGATGTAAAGCAATTTTTCACTGATTGCCATAAATGTCAAATTTTTGAAGGCAAGAGAAAACTATTACCTTTACCCTTGAAACCAATTTCCACTGAAAAACACTTCCAACAATGGGGCCTAGATTTCATTGGAGATATCCATCCTCCTTCTTCTGGCCAACAAAAATGGATATTCACTGCCACGAACTATTTTACCAAATGGATAGAAGCAATTCCTTCCAGACAAGCCAATGACACTGTGATCATAGGATTCCTAGAAACCAATATATTATCAAGATTTGGCTGTCCTGATAAAATCATAACTGATAATGCTACTGCCTTCAAATCTAAGAAGATGATAAGTTTCTGTAACGAATATCATATCACCTTAAGCCATTCCACAACCTATTACCCTCAAGGTAATGGACTAGTTGAATATTCCAACAAGAGTCTCATCAATATTATTAAGAAATTATTGGAGAAAAACAAGAAAAATTGGCACAAGAAACTTACAAATGCACTGTGGGTAGACAGACTCACCACCAAAAAATCTATTGGGACCAATCCTTATGAGCTATTCTATGGCATTGAGGCTATATTTCCTTCATCTTTAGGAGTTCCTGTTATGAAATTACTTCAAGAAGCTCAAGTTGAACCTAATGATATTCAAAGGAGAATAAATCAGACTATCAATTTGCAACAAACCAGAGAGGAAGTATATCATAGATCCCAAGTATTGTAGGAGAAACTAAAGAAGATATTTGATAAAAGGACTAAGGAAGAAGACTTCCAACTTGGAAACAAAGTTTTAAGATGGGATTCCAGAAGAGAGGATAAGGGAAAACATGGGAAGTTTGACTTCCTGTGGAAAGGACCTTATATTATCCATGCTTTACAAGGAAACAATACATATTTTCTGAAAAACTTGGATGGTACAGAAATTGAATATGGGCCAGTTAATGGTCAAATGTTGAAACATTACTTTGATCCTATTTATTAGGATATCCTGATTTTTAACATGTACATACTATATCCTTTGTAATGTCACAGCTTTGGGTGGATAGTAAAATGCTGGAGTTGAAGCTCGAAGAGAAGGCCCTAAGATTCAATAGTATTACTGTCATACATATAATAAAGCAACAAGCAGAAGAAGATTCCATAGTTCAGTCACAATTATTTTGAGGACAACTGACCTGTTGTTCTTGACTTTTCACCAGAAAAAGCCATCCCCAAGTTGAGCCAGTGTTATGCTCCTATACCAATAGGTGTCATATATCATGATTGACTTGATGGGCTATGTAATATGTTCATACCTTTCCTTGTTGCAAAGGTTTTCCATATTGTCAAAAAAATCAAAAAATTTAAAAAATGTAAAGAGGGTATACCCTAAAAGAAAAATTAAAGGGTGAAAAGAATAAAAAATGGCCAAAAAAGTAAAAGTAAATGAACCACACCAAAATAAAGGCCAAGGAAAGTGTGCAAGTCGAAATGCCACTACTTTTTGCTCTTATGTAAATAAAAAAATTTTGTGCAACTTGTATCTTATGCCACAATTGATGAACAATCAAATAGTTTAAGCTTGGCTAGTTCATCTTTCAATTTTATGTTTTAGAGATAGAAAATAAAATCTAACCAAACTGTTTAATCTTGGCAGATAAGTAGATAGGTAGAGTAAATAAAAGGAGCTCAATAGTTTAATCTAAGCCCTTGGATGTAATAAGGTTAGATTTAGATAGATTTCTACACGTAAAAGAAAAGAAAGTGTGATAAGGGTTTGCTAGTCTAAGTGCACCCTAATAAAGAAGAAAAAATGGTAGGTTAAAGTAGGTAGGGTAGGTAGATGTTGCTGCAGAATTACATGTGATGGATAATGACTCTAAATGTGTTAATATTTACTTTCATCACAAGTGCAAGGCAAACACTACACTAGAAGAATTTCAAGCAAAACAAGGTCAAATGCTTAACTTCCCTTCTCATTTTCCCTAAAAATTTCACTAATTTCCTCTAAGTACTAAGGAATTTGAAAATTATAGGGGCTCAAGGCATTTCCTTGACTTTTGGAGGGACCGGACCCTCAGCCCAATAATTGAAAAAGCCTAAGTACTTAAAACCATTCATAATGTGATTCATTCACTTCCAAAAAATCTTTTCCTAAGTAAAATCTTATTTTACTTAGGAAAATTGTGCAATATTTCATAAAAACCCTTTTCATTCAAGCATAAGTTAAATACATACTTCTAATGTTTTTATACTTAGCGCTTTTCATTCATTTTCATATTAACTTTAACTTTATTATTTAATTCCTTATATGAATCAACCCTTTCCCGTATTATTTTAACTATATAAAAATCTCAAATTATTACATATCCCACCCCTTTGGTTGAAAAATAACATTAATATTGTGTTAATTGTGATTAATTAGTCAAATCTCCAACTAATTATGAGCCTGCCTCCCCATCGCATTTAAAAATATTAATTGACCCTCATGGTTAATTAATAATTTTCCTCACCAATCGAATTGTCCCCGATATGATTAATTATTTTTAATTATGTTGGGCCTGCTCCTTTATTTCCCCATCATATCACCTCCCTGACATCCGTCTGATCAACCAATCCACGATCAATGGTTTTCATCCATATCGTTGCGCCCCCACATCCGAACGATAATGCGCAATGTCCAAGAGATTTTCCAAATAGTGCCTCGCCACGTGTCATGAGTTGTATGGAATTGCTGGCCCTCTGCTGAAAACCGCTCGTCCCCAAAAGCATTGCGATGTATACTGCGTACTGCCCTTCCGCCTATGACAAAACAACCTTTCCTGCTTACGTCATCCGCCATAAATATAAACCCCACCAAATTTTGACTTTGCAAATAAAACAAATAAGTGCGCATAATTTTCATTATCTTGTACAGCGACCAGTGTCCCATGCAAAAAACTTCAAAACCAACTGTCGAAGACTGTCAACCACCACCTTGCTGAGAAACTTGCAGACGAACAATCTAGAATCCATCAGTAGTTTCCTACACCTGTTTTCATCACTATCCACTTTTCAGAAAATAGGTGCAAAGACCAGGAATTGGTCCTTCTTCTGCTGGAACCTCTCAACTAAATTTGCAGGAAATCGGTGCACTGGCCACAATAGCATCCAAAGGGAAGGAAAAGGAGGATGACACACAAGTCACAGAGAAATTCACAATGATAGAGCAGCCTGAAACTTCCAATGAACAGGCCTAAATACAGACTTCCCTCACTCAGATTAATGTGGCAGAAATTTCAATTTTACAAAATCCTCTCAATGAAGAAAAAGGTAAGAAGAGAGATGCAGAAATAGCTACCCCTATCAGTGGATCTTCAGAACAACCTGGTGTCAAAAGACAAAGATTAAATCCTCTTTTAGAAGTAGAATTTGTTCAAGAAACCCCTAATATTCAGAGGAGAGAAGAGTTAGATAGTCAGCAAACATTCACAATCAGTGGGACATCCACTGACTCAGAGAGAAAAGAGCTACAAAGACAACAAAGTGCAGAAGTATCTTCCTTCAAACCACCAGTGAAGGATGCCTGGGATATTAAAAAGACATTTATAAATATAAAGGCCAGAAATGATTCATTAAGACTTCAAGTCTATAATCAATATTTGAATATGGCTCCCAAAAATCAACAAATATTGATGTCAGCCTATGACATCCAGCAAGGTAAAATGGTGATGAGTCATTTCGAACCCAAAGTGCAGCAGCCTCAAATAGCTGCAGATTATGTGAGAACCAATTTTGAAGTCATGGCAAAGGATATTCATCCTTTGGATCAGATTGAGCTTCACAAACAAACAGGTGAAATGATTTATTCAACTTTGACTGATAAATCAATGATGGCCCAAAGATTACAGAATTCCTTGGATAATACTACTGTGCAATTGCATCTTGAAAAAGGCTCTTCCCAAGCTAAGGACAACAGAATAAAGACTTTGGAAGAAATAATTATTGGATCGGCTCATAATCCTAATGATGTCAAGGCTATATAAGCCTTGATTAAGAAGAAAGATGATGATATTGCAGCCTTAAGGAAACAACTAAAGTTGCCATCTTCAAGGCATCCACAAACTGCAGAAATCATAAGGAAAAACTCTGAAGAAGAATTGATGGATTTGCTCTTGAAACTTAATGAGAAACTGAATGAGACTGAAAAAGAACTTGAAAAGGCATTAAAGGACAAGCAATCAAATATTCCATCATCTACAACAACAAAAGTGATTACAGGTACAACAAGAACAGGTCAATCAGCAGGACTATTACAGGGCAACACTTCCAATTTAAGCACTGAAGAATTAATAAAATCAATGGAGGAATTGAAACTCCAAGTGACAGAGCTCTAGAAAACAAAGGTACAATTTACCACTTTAGAACAAAAATATGATCTCTCAAAGATGAGTGTTGTAGAAAAAACAAGAGAGATCAACAGATTAGAAAAGTTGGTCAAATCATTGGAGAAGGATCTCAATTTGGAGAAGCCTTTGAAGGAAATAAAAGAAATTATTTGGGCCAACATCATTCAGTCAATAAATGATGTTTTGCCATCAATTCAAATAATGTATGAGCGGAATGATTTAGTTAAATTGGCTCTGGAAGAAGTTCAAAAGGCAAGAGAAGAATTAGGAAATATGCCTGAAGAAGCCAATGAGCTTATACAATTTTTAAATACCAAGAACATATATCAACTTGAAGAGCTAGGCATCCAAGACAGAACAGGAACAATTTTTGAGATAAAAAGGCTTTTTACTAAAAGAACTCTGATGCAGAACCTAGAAAGAAGATGCTCTGATATGCAGGAAGAAATCAATACTTTTACAAAGAGATTGGATATTTTGCAGAATAAAGGATTACCAAGTCCTTTAGTTTCAGATGATAAACTAATGAGCCTTGAAAGATATGTCGAGAAATTGAATAAGTATGATGACAACTAGGCCAGTTCATCAATAGAAAAAGAATTGCCTACAGGCAAAGTTCTTCATGACAATTTGGAAAATTTGTTTTATCTCGAACATGAGGTAAAGCACTTATTCCCAATTCAGCCTACTTTCTTCAGATATACAGAGACTGATGAGACTCTGAGGAAGCTTCAAAGAACTAGAATACCAGAAGCACAATGGTGGGAAAATATGTTAGACATTTTGTAAAAATTATCCTTGCATGAATTTTGATTATTCACTACAGTAAGTCATGATTAAAAGGATAAACAGAGATCAAACAGAGGTCAAAGTATATCAGTACAGGTAAAGAGTATCAGTAAAAAAAAGTAGCCAACACAGAGTTACTAAAGAGGACAACATCAAGCCAAATTATAGGGCCTGCCTCCAGCACATTTATAAAAAATGGGAACAGCACAACATCGGTTATCTTTTCTCTTATCTACGAGACATGATTCTTGATGCAAAGGACTAGCTGGATAAGGAATTGATGCAAAGGACTTTTCACAGGATTCTTGAATCTAACAATGGATCAATAAGTCATCTATCTCTTATGTTTTAAAGTTTTATACCTTTTTATTATACCATTTATGTTTCATATCTGAATGATAAACGAAAAGTAATAATTCTGAAAGTGCTTAAGTGCAATCTGTTTTCAATCGTTATTATTATTAATGTTTTCTTCTGAACTAGTATAAACAGTGAATTCTTAATTGCTCCTGTTTTCTAGTTTATTCATTTTGATTATATGATAAAGAATTCTTACTTGCTCTTTGTTAATAATCATTCAAGTTCTCTCTTTCGAATATGTTGAAGGATTCTTAATTTCCCTTCACCCATTTCGAGTCCATTTCATTCATTTTAGATATTAAATTGTTCCCTATTTGATTATCTTGCCCTGTGAAACCATCTCTTGTTAAGAAACTTAATCCAGTTAAGCCATATTTCTTTGACTCCATTAGCCCAATGGACTAAACTATTCAAGTCTTACCCCTCTGCTATAGAATTTCATCACCCAAACACAATCAAAATCCTTGTACTTTCATAACTAGCCTAATATCTTTCAAAACAAAGATAAAACTTAAAGAGAGAGCCCTCTCTGGGTACAGATTGGCTAGATTCTGTACCTAAAAGTTGGTTTGTGGTTACCTCGGACCCCTTTCCTCTTCCCTACAACTTCAAGGAAAATTTGAGTGATAACAGTATCCAACCTCATTATGAGCAGGAAGGTATGCATGTTTAGGAATGGGATGGCTGAACCATTACAAGGGTTTTTCAAATCCACTAAACCATCCACACTCCTAGAAGCTGTGGAGAAAGCTAGAGATCTACAACACATCGTGCCCAGGGAAAGAATCTTTTTGCAGCAAGAGACTAACTCAAGACCAAGGAAGACAATCCATGTTCGGTATTTGGAGGGAGATTTTGTTGTAGGAAGGACACATCATGTCAATACCTTCTCCAAGAATGATGCAAATGTTGTACAATCCATGGAAGACTTTGCTCCAAGAGGGGGAGCTATTGCAGCGTTAAGAGGAGTCCCAAAGTATCTAACCTTGACGATGAGAGGTACTATCATGGGGCAAAGTGTTTCTGTGTTGATAGATAGTGAAGCCACTCATAATTTCATTGATTCATAGCTGGTACAAAGGAGAGGCATCCACATGGAGGAGTTTGAGGGATTTTCAGTTTTGGTCCTAAAAGCTATGACCCTGCAATGTGCCAAGCATGTTTCGGCACTAACCATTAATATGGGGACCTACACATTGACATACCACTTCTTTGTGGTAGACATTACAGACACCAATGTCATATTGGGAGTCCAGTGGTTAATCACTCTTGGGAGAGTTACCACTAACTAGAGAACCTTGGAGATGGAATGGACTGGAGGGAAGGATGGCCAACAACAAAAGATCAAGGGTATAAACACATACCCCTCTTAGGTTGTTTCAGTAGACAATATTGATGCAGATCTGCATAGAGGGGATGTTGAATGGGCAGTGGAGCTGCATATATTATAAGTGAAGGGAAAGGATTCACCAGTGCATCTAGATGTTTAGTCTCTCCTGGACCGATATTCTACATTATTTGGAGACATCCCACCAGGGAGACCTCCTGACTGAGGGTTTGAACATACCATTGAGTTGGAACAAGGAATCCAAGCAGTAATCACCACTCCTTATAGGCACCCCAAGGCTTATAGGGATGAGATTGAGAGATCTATCCAAGAGCTGCTAGCTCTAGGACACATCAGGCCTAGTACTAGTCCTTTTGCTTCCTCTTTGGTTTTGGTAAAGAAGAAAGATGGCACATTGAGGATGTGCATTGATTATAGGGCCTTGAACAAGAAGACTATGAAGAACAGGTACCCTATACCCAGGATCGATGAACTCATGGATGAGTTGAGGGGATCTAAATACTTATCCAAGATTGATTTGAGATCCGGGTATCATCAAATCAAGGTGAGGGAGAAAAATATCCCCAAGACAGCATTCAGATGTCACTATGGGCATTTTGAGTTTCTGTTAATGCCCTTTGGACTGACCAATGCTCCAAAAACTTTCCAAACCTGCATGAACCACATCTTCCGTGGTCATTTGAGAAAGTTTGTATTGGTCTTCTTTGATGATATTCTTATCTACAACTGCACTTGGGAGGAGCACTTGCAGCATATTGAGACAGTTTTACATATCCTCAAGGAGCAACAATTCTATGTCAAGCTCTCCAAATGTGAATTTGGCCTCACAGAGAAGTTGTATTTTGGGCACATAATAGGAGTGGATAGAGTAAGGGTACATGAGGAGAAGATCTAGGCTATCAAATATTGGCCTAAACCTAGGAATTTCACAAAAATCAGAGGGTTTGTGGGCATATGCACTTATTACTAGAAGTTTGTGAAAGGGTTTTCACAACTAGCAGCACCACTCACAGACTTGACAAAGAAGGGGGCTTTCCATTGGACACCTACAACACAGAGGGATTTTGATAAGCTCAAAGAGGTAATGAGTAGTTTTCATGTTTTGGTTTTGCCAGACTTTTCTCAACCTTTTGTGCTAGAATGTGATGCATCAGGTGAAGGTATTGGGGTAGTCTTGATGCAAGGTGGGCATCCTATAGCCTTTGAGAGCAGGAAGATGCTCCCTCATGAGAGGTTATACCCCATATATGATAAAGAGATGTTGGCTATCATGCATGCATTAGCTAAATTCCGGCAATACTTGGTGGGGAATAAGTTCAAGGTGAAGACTAATCATAATAGTCTTAGATTCTTCCTTGAGCAAAGACAACTCCAGGAGAGACAAAAAAAGTGGGTGAGAAAAATCCAAGCTTATGATTTTGACATAGAATATGTCAAGTGAAATAGCAATGTAGTAGCTGATGCACTATCCAAGAGACCTATAGCGCTATCTTCGAGGAGCATGGACATAGATTGGAAAGCTCAACTTTTGGTTGAGTATTCCAAAGATGACTTTGCATGTGAAATACTTGATGGGGTGGTATCGAATGAGAGGTTTAGAGTGATGGATGAGGTCATCTATTACCGAGATCGGATCTTCTTGACTAAGAATTCCAAGCTCAAGGAGAAGATCTTATTGGCATCACATGATTCCCCACTTGCCGGGCATCAAGGTTTCACAAAGACTTATAGAGCTATTAGACAGAGATTCTCATGGAAGGGTCTCAAGGAAAATGTGCTCCTACATGTTAGATAATGCACCATTTGTCAACAGAACAAGGGAGAACACACTCACCCTTCTGGGTTATTGCAACCACTACCTATTCCGGATGGGAAGTGGGAAAGTATTTCTATGGACTTCATCACCGACCTATTGATAGTGCAGGGTAAGGACTGTATCTTTGTTGTTGTTGATAGACTAACAAAGTACTCTCATTTCTTTTCCATTTTTGCACATTATACTTCTTCATAGGTAGCTGAGCTCTTCTTCAAAGATGTGTTTAGACTCCATGGTCTCCCAAGGACCATAGTGAGTGATCGGGATAGCCGCTTCATGGGTGGCTTTTGGCAGGAAATTTTCCGGTTAGTGGGGACTGATTTGACTCCAAGCACTAGCTATCATCCCCAAACTGATGGACAGACTGAGATAGTGAACAAGTGGCTAGAAGGCTACTTGAGGAACTATTTGGCAAGGTAGAAAAGAGCTTGGCTGCGTTGGCTCCACTTGGGAGAGTATTGTTACAACACTACTCACCATATTTATATTGGCATGACCCCATTCCAAGCCTTATATGGGCATGAGGCACTCTCATTTTCTGATGTTATGCTTGGGGCAAGTAAAACTCCAAGGGTAAAGGAATGGATTCAGGAAGACCAGGAGATACTCAGGGCACTCAATGACAACATTGCCACTGCCCAGAACCAATAGAATATGTATGCAGACCGTGGTTAGATAGAAAGACAATTTGAGGTGGGAGATCTTGTCTATCTCTGTCTTCAACCTTACAAACATTCCACACTCAAGGAGAAGGGAGCTGAGAAGCTCAAACCAAATTTCTATGGGCCACACAAGGTGGTCAAATGTATCGGTAAGGTAGCATATGAGTTGGAGCTTCCTAAGGGGAGAAAGATCCACAATATCTTCCATGTCTCTTGCCTCAAGAAGGCTATTGGGAGGAATGTAGTTTCCAACATGGAACTCCCCCATATTGATGATGAGGGCCACTTAATCTTGTAGCTAGAAGAAATATTAGATACAAGGGAGAGCTAGATGAGAAACATAGTCATCAAGGAATATCTAATTCGATGGAGGAATCTACCAGATGAGGATGCCACCTGGGAGGGAGAGAAGATCTTCCAACATCCTTCTTTACTATTGCTTGTGGGCAAGAAAATTTTGAGCGGGGAAGACTGTAATATTCCCAATTAGCCACAACTACTTGGAATATTATAACTGCTCCATTTTTTAAATAAGAAATAGGGAAGACAATAAAACATATCCCAATGTGAAAAGGCATTAGATTAAGAGGAAAAATAGAGCCACTTTGGTGTGAAAGAAGAGAAAAGCAAGGAGCTAGGTTCAGTTGATCAAGTCAACAAAACTATCACAAGAGGAGGGAAAGCCACTAGGGCAACACAATTTTGAAAGGGGAATCTTCTTAAGGAAGTCACATCACCAATGAGTGGGGTCCGGGGTGGAAAAGCTCACCAAGGATAAGAAGGAGGAGATAGAAGGAAAGATATTATTCATTCATTCATCTTGTTTTTCTCTTTTGAATAATTGCAAGCTTCAGCTGTTTAGTCGGAGTTGCAACACTATTTAGTGCAAGGAATTCTCATGCGGGAATTCCATCATTCCTTGGGTCTAGATGATTGGGAGATCTAAGGAGGAGGTCTTGAGCTCAATTTTCATCATTTTTCTTGAGGATATCTATTCTTCATCACATACAGTGCAGTCACCTTCAGTAACTACATCATTTATGTAGTAGCAGCAGAAATCGGGTAAAACCCTCTTGTTTTATGCTTGTTTTGGAGGAGGAGGTGT
Source organism: Pinus albicaulis (assembly GCA_034641835.2). Taxonomy (NCBI): domain Eukaryota; kingdom Viridiplantae; phylum Streptophyta; class Pinopsida; order Pinales; family Pinaceae; genus Pinus; species Pinus albicaulis. The sequence goes on along the minus strand of CM076575.1, from coordinate 2,013,881,384 downwards.
CTATTTCACTCCGGGAGGTCTATTGAGGGAGGTCTTGGGCCAATTTCTATATTTTTTGTCTATTTCAGATTGCATTTAGTATTTTACAATACAAATTTTTTGGGTACAGTGTTATTTTCTGCAGTGCTGTATCTTGTGTTGCTATTTTGCCGGAAACCCTTGCCGAGGTGTTTCAATGTGCTTGTAAAAGAGGTCAAACCTCTTATTTCTGATTCCATGATTAATGAAAGCTCTATACCTATATGAAACCATATTTTTCTATAGATTTCATAATAAAAATAACGTTGTTGCAGTCTCCAGCATTTCTATTTTATGAAGTAATGGGATTGGGGTGCTTTTGAGCATATTTGAGCTGGGGAGATTTGTTTAGTGTAGCTAGAATGATTTCTTTCTTATGCCCTTTTATATTTAAGCTCTTAGCTCCCCATAATTTGCTAGATTGATTGAGATAAAAATTGACAAGGGTAACATCAAACCAAGCTTTGGAATCCAAGGACCTAGCCTTCCTGGATTCAGAGAGGGATCTCTCAATTGTTGCAAAGATATGAACTTGATTGCTTTTAAGGGTTGATTTTAGGCTAGATGTTAAGTGCAAGATATTTTGATTTTTTTTTGGTTGGGTATGATAATTTGATATATTTTAGATAGGAAACATGGAATATTGTTAAGTCATTAGGCAATGGAGTCTAACAAGGTCCAGATAAGTTCGTAAATGGTGGTAAGAGCATTTGCAGGGCAAGTTTACCTGGTTGGTGGATATTTTAAGGTTATGATGGATTTATGAAATGGAAATAAAGATTTAGAACAAAAAACTAATAAAGGGCTATATTGAATCCTTTATATACTTGTAAACATGAGGGAGTTAGAAAATTGATAAGAACAACAAGAGAATCAAAGGCATAAGAAGAACCTAATCCATTTGATTTCAGACTAAAAACAGATAATTAACCAAGAAAAACATTCAGATAAAAACACAGAAAGGTAATAAACTTATCCAACTTTCAAAGATTTTATCATCTAGAGTAGAAAAACATTTAAGATATACAAGTAACTATAACCATAGAAGGAGAGAAAAATCTAACATCCAAAGTTACAGCTATAAGGTTTCCTTAAAACAATTTTAGCTAAGTAAAGAAAAAGAGCATGATTTTACACAAACTTCTTTGACAAACCTAGACAAAGCAGCTTTAAAGAGATGATTCCAAGAACAAAATATTTCAATGGAAACAATATGCAGGGCTAACCATAAATCATAATTGACGCTAAATGATCTAAATTATTCAAGAAATGGACAAGCTAAGAACTTGTTAGAGAGAAAATGAATGATTTCTCTAATGTATCTTAGCATAAGAAAACATTAAGGCAGTGAAGGACAAACAGATTTAAGGTGCCATTAGAAAACATTTCTTAATCTAAATTCTTTGTCCTACTGCAACATAGCAAGATGGAAAACATAATGGAAAACTAAAAAACATAAACAAAAGAAAACTTCACCATCAACCAAGCCTATGGATCCTGCAAGAAATCCTTCTCCATCAACAAGCAAATCAGATCATGCATGAGTTCCAAGACATCAATTTCTTTTCAAGAGCTTCAAAGGACTATGTATTATTCAAGCGCTAGTCATCAAAATACCACATTTACAATGATTTCCAATGCAGTATTTATGCTGCAAATGAGGAGGTGGAACTCTTCTAGGGTTCAAAATTTTATTAATGATAGAGTAAATACGTTCTTGACCTTGATAACCATGCAAGGCATAAGGTAGAAACATCTATAGATACCTCTCTGTTTTAATAACTCTGTCTTTACTTTCTAAGGATAAAACAAGTGAAAAGATTGACTTTGAGGCTTTATCATTATCTTTTACAATAAATGTCCTGACAATTTAAACTATATTATTTTGTGTAATAACTACTGATTTGCCTTCATAGATAAATAATGGCCAAAGGAGTCAGTTGATATTTCTGATGATGTAATATTCCAAATTTTGTGGAATATTAATTTTTGACATTTTCACTTAGGAGATGAATAAAATGGGTAGGAGACCCATTAATTTTATCTATAGGGAAAAAAAATCCTCTTACCATGAAGGAGGATCACTTATAGAGATGGATTTCACACCTCCATGTGTGAAAAGGGACTTTTGCAAGATGACTAGGCCAAGTTTGACCAAGTCAAACAGCGCAATGGTATGAGGTGGAGAGCACATTGTGGGATAGCACAGAGAAAGAGGAGAGAATATTCCTTGAGAAGGCAAACCCTAATGAGTAGGACCCATGGAGAGGGAGTTCATGATTGTATAAGAGGAGGGTAAGGCAACCATTGTTCTCATGCTATGGATTATTGGTTTCATTGTCTATTCAGACAATTGAGCATTCCTGGATGTTTAGCAAGAATTGCTAGGGAATTCCTACTTAGGATTTCTCCTCCTTCTTGAGATGCCTCTTGAGGGATTGTACTTCATTATCCCCATATCTAGGCTTTAGGCCAAAGCATTTCATTTAGCTACAACGCAGTTTCCATTGGTGGCTGGGTTGTGTTGCTGGGTGTTGTAGGGGAGGGTTCCACAACACCACTCCAGAGATTGATTTTCAGAGGAGGGGATCTCTATTTCATTGGGAGATCATTGAGGAGTGTTCTTGGGAAGATTTGTAGATCTTGGCATTAGGCCAATGTTTTCCAGTTCACCTACAGCACAGTATCACTCCTAGACTACGTTATTCTCATGGTGTATTTGCAGTGGGGGACTGCAAGATTGATTGGAGGGGAAATATTGAGTGAAAGGATCAGCCTTTCACTTTAGAGATCCATTGGAGAAGGCTATTTCAGATTGTAGATCATATTCAACCATATCATTCTATTTTTTTTATGAGTTGTGGCTACTACCCAGCAACTCTAGCATTATTGCATTTTTCCATTTTGTACATGTATTGTAGCCAATCCTTCTAAGGATTGATGTATTGTATTTTCAGGGGCTGAGTTCATTCTCCCCCACTTAATTTGAGCTCATATTGTCATATCTTTGTATTATTATCATTTTTCAGTAGTTCTCCTTCAAGGATTGCGCAGTCATAGCCTAGGGCTTTATTCATGTAGAGGAATTCTTCATATTCTCATGTACATTTCCCTTGAGGTTTGCAGCACCTTGTTTGAGTGACTATTTACTCATGGATTTGTTTATCTTATGCTGCTATAATATGAGATGATGGCTAGTTGATTCTTCCATAATTTTAAGTGTTAATGTATTCATTGTTGCTCCATAGGAGGTGTTTTACATATTGTTGTAGCTTCACTTTGGAATATATTAAGATATTCCCAAAGGTGTGTATTTTCCCTCTTTTGGGATATTACAGATGAAATAACTGCTCTTTGTTGATGTATTTGAGGCTTCTTTAGCCTAATCTTACCTTTAATTTCATCAATAAACTACGTTTAAGGCCTGATCTCACTTTTTGCCTTCATAATTCATCTTGTTGTCTTTAATCACTACTTGAAAGGCTAATTTTTGCTTTAACAACCTTAACCTTTAATTAACCTGCCTCGCTATCCTTTTTCTTTATCTGGTTGTTTGAAGTTTAATCCTCTGTCTTTTACCATGCTATATCCATAATTCGCATGGTTTAAGTCTTTAATCTTCAGATTTATGCCTTTTAACCTTAATTCTTTAATTTCTCTGATCTTTAAACTTCTCTGTTTGTGTATAGGTCTGCTATGCTGGAGGGTTTTACTGGCTAACCAATGTTCATGAAACAATTGTTTAAAACATTGAAATTCGACCCTTTTGGTCCCTTTTGTCTTTGATTGAGCCTCAGAGGATCGTCACCCTCAACTCTGAGTATCTAGCCTTCATAAAACCTAAAAACAAACAATCAAACCCTTATATAATCCTACGCATTAGATAAACTGCATTGGAGGTGTTGGGAGGTGTCGGAGGAGCATTGAGGGAGAAACAAATATGTAGAGGGAAGGATTTCATGGATGAATTTATGTGGAACATAGGCAAATTTGAATATTGGCATGAAATAGTGGAGGCAGTTTTGGAAAACCATTATGGTTTTCGCGTAAGTAAAGGGTGCTAAGCGGTATTGGTAGGGGGGAACGCAATAAGGTTTAGGGTTTGACACGTGTCCTTTAAAAACCGCCCATTTCATGTTGATATTGGGCATTAAGCTTTTTGGGAGAAATGAGCGCGAAGATGAACTTTGGTCATCAGATCTGAGAGCTCCAGATCTACGGTGGAGAATGGAGGCGATAGATGCAGTTGCGTGGTGGGGCCAGCTGCAGACATCAGCAATTTCATCATGTAGTGGGAGGTTCATTGCGTGGGGTAAAAGTTTGTTGGGTGGAGTTTGAATGGTGAGGATAAGCGGGAACTGTTGGATTAGCAAGATTCATGGTTAGGATTGTATCGGGGAAGTAGAGGGGTAATGGATGGGGTCGGGAGAATGGATGATGGGATAAGTGAGGGCAGTTAGATATTGAGGATCAACAATGGAGATATGTAGAGGAGGAAAAATAAAGGCAGATGAAAAAATAAGTGAAGGACCCTGCTGGTTGTTGGATCGTTGCAATCAACGACCAGGATCTCGTCCAGGGGGACCATAAAAATGGGAAGGCCGAAAGAAAATGGAGGGCGCAGAAAGGGTCTGGACCATTGGATCTGGAGATATCGATAGCTGAGATTTGCTCGAGGGATTGGCCATCAGTGGGAAAAAGGTGTGGGAATGAAGAAATTAGAATCGCTGAAGTGCGATGGTGATGGGAAAGAGCTAAATGCGATGCGATAGAGGACCGTTGGATCGGAAATGAGATCAACGGTGGAGATGTGATCGAGGTTTCGCACATCGGTGGAGAAAAGGGTTTGGGAATAGAAGATTGTGATGGAGCGATGCGATGGAGAAGGTGAAGTGCAATGCAGCACAGACCATCCGATCTGAGGGAGATCGACGGTCGATATTTTATCAGCGGGGAATTCCATCAGCGGAAAAAGGAGTGGGAAGGAGGAATGGGTGATGCGCTGATGTGATGGAACGATGCACAGACCGTCCGATCTGGGGAGAATGAACGACGGAGATTTCATCAGCGGAGGATGGAAGTGGGAATGGGAATCGCCGAAGTGTGATGCGTCGATGGATCGCAGACTATCCGATCTAAAAATGAGATCAATGGTGGGGATTTAAAATAGGAAAGCGCATCGGCGTTTCGCATATCGGTGGAGAAAAGGGATGGAAACGAAGAATTTGGAATATCTGAAGTGCGATGGAGATGGGGGGCTTAAGACCTTTAGCTGATGGTCTCGGGTGTTGGTTTTATGGAAAAAAGGGGCTAGGGGCTTAAGAAAAAAGTGCTTAAGGCCCAAAGTTAAAAGGTTGGAAAAATAGGCCGAAAAAGTGAGTTTTTGAGCCTTTTTGGGGTTCTGATAGTAAAAAAATGGTGAATTTAAACCATATGAAGGGGGTTTTTCATGATTTAAATGGATTTTTCAAGGGTAATGAAGGGTAAATGAAGAGTATGAAACCCTTTTTGAAGAGGAAATGACTGTTAAAAATGAGTGAAAAATGGGTGAAATGGAGGGGAGAATTATGATATGGTGAACATAACCTTTATCACAGTTCCTTCGTATCAGCAGGATAATTTTAGAGGCTTTGGGTGAAGATTGTCAGTGGATTGGTAGAATTACAACAAAGAACACAGTGGGCTTTCAAGAACTCACAAAGTTTTCATAAATATTCGTTTCTTGAAAGCTTAAGAACCCTTTTAGCCATCATGAGATATAACAAAAATTATAGATGGCTAACAGTGGCTCCACTTGGGGAGGACAGCTTGCTCTTCAGGTGTCCAAAAATTCAGTTTATCAATCTCTTGCTTGTAGAAAACCAGTGCCTCATCCATCAGGCACAATCTCTTTGTTTTCTTGGTGAAGTTCTGTGCATTTTGATAATTCTTCTAATGACCTGCATCATGAAATTTCTTTCAACCACATCTCTACCTACCGAAAACTACTTGTCCTAGCATTTTTTCTTCTGTGGGTGCACTTGGACTTTCAAACCCTTTGAAACATCAACATTTTATTCTTTTCAAAACAGGAAAAACTAATCTAAATCTATCCTTATTTCTTCCGAGAGTCCAGATTAAACAGTTGAACTCTTTTATTTCTACCCATACTACTATCTATCAAGATTAAGCTGTTTGACAGATCTGCATTCTCTATATTCTAAAATAGAAATTTAAAACATAGCTAAATCAGGATTAAGAAATTTGATTTGATATAGTGTCTATGGCTGTACGTAAACGCTGCACATTGACTTTATTCGTAGAAAAATAAAACAAAATTATGAAGGCTTAAGATCTGAAAATTATAAACATCCTTCTATTCTCTTTCCAGCTTTGGTTTTGATCTATTTAGAGCTATCTTTTTCCTTTTCTTGGTTCAGATTTTGAGTTTGTTTGAACCATTATTTTCTATCCTAATCTATTCTATTGATAAGCCAATATTATACAGTTTGGAAAATCTTCTTCACTAACCTATCAACATGAAATTCAAATTTACTCAATCATGTTTAGGCTATATGATTGAATAATTACCAGTAGTGGCATTTGAGCTTGCATACAACATTATTTTGCAAAAAAGTAAATCAGAAAGATAAGGCCATGATTTTTTTTTTGTGAGGCATCTTTATCTATCTCTTTGGTTATATTTTAAGCATGTCAAACCAGTATCTTTTCAATCTCCTAATCTACCTTTCTTTGAATAAGTTAAGTCTGAAATAATGTTTTATCAATCAAAGTTTCTACTAACTTATCAACATAAATTTAAAGCATTTTCAGCCATGATTAGGCTAGATAACTGAACAAGATATCATTTTGAAACAGTAGTGGCATTTAGACTTGCACACTTTCATAAAATTCTCTTTTTTGGGTATGGGGCTATACCTTTTTTTTTCACTGCCCTCTTTTTCCTCTTTCTATTGTTTTTGTGTTTTTCTTTTTCAAATTTAAAAAAAAGCAATGTTATATACAATGAAAAAAGTTTTGAAACTAAGATTCTTGGTAGAGATAGTGCTTGAGTATCCTACCATTGACAGGACCTCCAAATAGATCTTCTCTGTTCAGTTCTTGCAGGAAGAATGTATTATGGCCCCTTATAGAATGAATGATGTAGGGCACTTTCCACAGATTCTCAAATTTTCCATGCTTTCCTTTCTCTTCCCTTCTAGAATCCCACTTTATAACTATATTTCCAACTTGGAAATAATTTTCTTTAGTCCTTTTGTCAAATAGCTTCTTGATGTTCTCTTGGACTATTTGTGTTCTTTTTTACACTTCCTCTCTTGACTGCTGCAAATGAATGGTTTGATTGATCCTTCTTTGCATATCATTCTCTTCAGATTGTACTTCTTGAAGAAGTTTCATGACTGGAACTCCTAAGGATGTTGGGAAGACTGCATCCATACCATAAACTAGCTGATAGGGAGACGTATTTATAGATTTCTTGGTAGTTAATCTATTAGCCCATAAAGCATGAATAAGCTTATTATGCCATGATTTCTTATTCTTCTCAAACAGTTTTTTGATAATATTGACAAGGATTTTGTTGGAGGATTCAGCTAATCCATTCCCTTGGGGATAGTAGGAAGTAGAATGAACCAATGTGATATGATATTTATAGCACAAGTCAACCATTTTTTTAGACTTGAAAGCAGCAACATTATCTGTGATAATTTTTCTAAGACAACCAAATTTGGATAGTATGTTGGTTTGAAGGAACTTGATAATGACAGAGTCAGTAGCATTCATAGAAGGTATGGCTTCTATCCACTTGGTAAAATAATCAGTGGCAGTGAGGATCCACTTATGTTGGGCTGAATAAGATGGGTGAATTTTCCCAATGAAGTCCAAACCTCATTGTTGAAAGGGAGCCTCAACATTGATAGGCTGCAAAGGTAGTGGTAAGATTTTTCTCCTGCCATCAAAGATTTGGCACTTGTGACAGGACATGACTAAATTATGGGTGTCTGGGAATAGGGTGGGCCAATAGTATCCAAACCTGAGGATATTGTTTTCTGTGGTATTCCCATTAAGATGTCCTCCATGTTCTCCCTCATGTAGCTCATGCATGATTTTTCCTGCATCAACCTCAAGTAAACATTTAAGTAAAATCCCCACACCATTTTTCCAATACAAAAATCCATCTAATATACAATAATTTAAAGCCTTCTATTTGAAAAATCTAGCTTTTGTTTTTGACAAAGAAGGAGGAGCATTCATATAAAGAAACACATATATGATGTCAGCATACCAAGGAGAGTTCATGAATGTTTCTTCAATGAATGGTGTTGTGCATTCTTCTATCTCTTCCAAAATATCAACCATGTTCATATCTAAAGCTTGGAAATTTGACTCAACCATGAGTTTTGATTATCCCTGCCCTTTGATTAGCTTGGTGGGCCGGATCTCTAAGTCACATTATAAAATGGTAGCAATCCACTTGCTCCTTTTACCATAAGGGTCTTGATTAAGTATATCTTTGACAACCATGTTTGGGACAAAGGTGATGATATGTGATGCAAAATATAAACTCTAAAATGCTTCAAAGCTTTGATTAAGGGAAAGGCTTGTTTCTCCATAATGTTATACTGTAGAGGGGCATCCCTAAAGGCTTTGCTGAAGAAAGCTATGGGCTGCTCTTGCCCCATGATGTTCTTTTGCAACAATACTACCACCAGAGTATGTTCAGAGGCAAAGGAGAAAATGTAAAATTCCTTGGTGAAGTTAGGGCTGATTAAGACTGGTGTTTGTGTGAGTGCTTGTTTTACCAACTCAAAAGATTGTTTTGCTTCCATATTCCGCTTCACTCCTACTTCCTTTTTCAACATATTCGTGATATTTCTTAGGAGCTCAGCAAGGTTAGGGATGAATCTTCTTAGGAAGTTAATATTTCCAATGAAAGATTTCAGCTCTTTAATGTTCCTATGATGGCTGATTTGTAAGATGTCTTCTATTCTTTTGGGATCTATCTTGATTCCTTCCTTAGAGATGATGTGACCTAAGAGTTTTCCTTCCTGAAGGCCAAACAAATTTTTCTTAGGATTTAGGGACAAACCATATTTTCTACATTTTTCAAATACTTTTCTCAAGTGGACTAAGTGCTCCTCATTAGTATTAGAGTAGACAGTGATGTCATCAAGGTATATGACTATGAAGTAACCTATGTCTTCTGAAAAAGCTATATCCATTGCACTTTGGAAAGTAGCCCCTGCATTCATTAAACTGAATTTCATTTTAACATACATGAACGTACCCCAAGGTGTAGTGAAAGAAATTTTAAGTTGGTCAGTTGGAAAGACTAAAACTTGGTTATAACCTAAGAAGCCAACTAGTAATGAGATTATTTGTGAACCAACTACTTTTTGGAGTATGTGATCCATTTTAGGCAAGGGGTAATTTTCTTTCAAGGAGGCTTTGTTCAAATTTCTAAAGTCAATACAAAGCCTAATTTCCTCGATCTTCTTCCTAACTGACACAAGGTTGGACACCCATTCTGAGTATCGGATAGGGACTATGATCCCGACATCGTACATCTTTTTTATTTCTTTCTCAACTGAGGGTAACAAGAGGGAGTTTATTCTTCTCAACTTTTGTTTAAATGGTTTCTAATTTTCTTTGAGAGGAATTTTATGTTGGATGATTTTGGTGTCATAGGATTTCAATTCTTCATACCCCCAAGCAAACACATCTTTAAATTCTCTAAAAATCTCAATGTATTTTTGTTTTGTGTGAAATGGGAGGGTTTTGGATAGCTTGATTATTTTGGGCTCTTTCATCCCTCCAATGTTACACTCTTCTACATTTGTTTCAGTGGGTTCCATCTTGGGTTTTTTAGCTACATCATTAAAATCAAACAACTCTTCTAGTGGTGTAAGGTCTCTTGGCAAGGTGTCATCTTTGTACTGCAAAATTTCAAGTTCTCTTTGATCTGATTTATCAAACACTTCTACAACACAAGGATTTTGAAGGTGGTTTATATCATCATCAAAGGGAAGCTATATTTTGGGAGTTTTTTTTTCAGCAGAATTATTTCTTTCAAATCTCAAACTCTGTTTTGTGCTTGCAAAGTCATTTCTGGATTGCAGAAAATCATCTAGTTGGTCATCATTGTCAAAAACTTTCCAATGGTTCAATTTGTCTGGTACAATACGCCTGTTCTTTATTTTGATGAGGCATTTATTATTTTCCTAAGGTAAAAATAAATTGTTGGCAACAAAGGCAAGCTCATTGGCAAGGCAGTTTTGGGCCCTAGGGATGAAAGTAAGCTCATATTTCTCAAAGGTTTTGAGAAGGTATAAGGAAGAATTTCTATATTTCCTTAACCTAGGGTTCTTGGCTAAATATTCTCCCTTAATTTGATTGATGATTAGTTCAGAATCTCCATGGATCAAGATTTTCTTTTCTTTGAGATTTTTAATTAAGTATAAACCAATAAGGAGAGCCTCATACTCTACAACATTATTGGTGCATTGAAAATATAACCTATAGGAATGGCCTTCATTTGTTTTGTGGATCCAAACACCAGCCCCTAATCTGACCTTACCATAAGAAACATCAAAGCTCATATGCCAAAGGGTGTTAATTTTAGTTTTGTCAATATTCTGTACTTCGGGGCTGCTAGAGTTTTGGGAGTCATTTTCTTGATTAGAGAGCTAGTTCGATTGTTCTAGGGGACTTAGTTCTATCTCATTATCATTCACTTGTTCATTTATGTCATTTTCATTGTACAGGATGAAGGATTCTAGGTCTGAGTGAATGGAATAAACTGGTGTGTTATTTGGCCTATCTATGTTACTCACCATGTATTTCATGTGGGATTCCCGGTACAATCTTATTATTTGATTGAAGACTGGGATGTTTGCATAGGTCATGTCCATTTGAAGGCTACCCTGGAGTTTGGCCCCCCATGATCTAGATAAAAGCATGCCATACTTTGGGGGGATGTCAACCACGACTATATCCATGACTGGACTCTTAGCCGGGATTTGTGCCATATTGACACATAGATCGTTGATTAAGCCCAGACACTTAACCCTACTGGAATTAAAATAATACAAGTATTTGTAGGGCTATGTGATTTCTAGGCCCAATCTCTCCATCAAAATCTTTGGCATGAAATTGTGTGAGGCACCAGAGTCTAGCATAACATTATGTAGAATTTTTTCATGTATGTTTAAACTGACATAGAAAGGAGGGATTGCTCCTCCTTTATATCTTCTCTCTACTTCAAGACCAAACAACAGTTCTGGTTTATCATCAGTTAAGTTTAAGGTATCAATATCCTTACCTATGTTTAACACTTTGAAAATTTGGGATCTATATACCTCTTGGGTTACCAATTCAGTGAGGGGTATAGTGATCTTGATTTTGGAAATCTCCCCCACAAAACTGAAAGGCGCAGGTGTCTTTATTGCATTTACATCAGTTTAATCAACCATGAAATTTTCTACATTTTTAATTTGTTGATTCTGATTCGGTGGTTTGGACAATAAGGTTTTTTCAGGGTCATTATTTGAAGTACTAGGACAGCTTGAATCATTACTAGGCTGGCTAGTCTTTTGCTTGCTTAGTTCAATCTTCTTAGCTGTAGTATTTGTGCTTTCTGCTATTTTTTTAGGAATAGTTTCAGAGGTCTTTCTAACAAAAGCGTTTGGTTGATCTATTTTAGGAAAATCTTGACTCTTCTTGCTCCTAAGGTTATACTGCCTATGGAATTCCATTATGGCATTCTCAAATCCTAATCTATAGTCTTCAGAATCTTCATATGATTTCTCATTTGGTTTTGAAGAAAAAATCCTTTGTTCTTCTTCAGGAAGGAATGTGTTATCCTCATCATCCAAACCTATGACATTTACATGGTCTTATTCCAATTTATTAGGCTCTCTTTCTTCTTTATCTACGTATTTGTCTTGAAAAGGGGGTCTGATTTGTTGGTCACCCTCTCTTCGTCTGACTGGAGGAGGGTCTCTTCTAAAATTTTGATTTCTATTCATGTTTTGAAGATTGGCTTGATTTTCCCTAGGGGGTGTTCTCTCATTTAAACTGAATTTTTCCATCATCCTCTCCATTTTCCTAACTATGGAGTCAAGTTTGGTGTCGTAAGAGGAGGGTGCAGGTGCTGTGTCATCTCTATAAGTCGCCCTTTTTTCTGATCTTACCCTAACTCTTTTCTCCATCAAGCTTGCCTCTACACTTACAGCCCCCGTTTTCATGTCTTCTAGAGTTAGGTAATCTCTCTCCCTTAGTTGATAGGCCATATCAACATCAAAGCCTTGGGGATATTTTACTAAGGCCAAGCCTTAGGGAGGTTTTATGTGAGGTGGGAGAGAATTGTAAACACTTTTAAACCTAGTGGAGTAGTCATGAACACTTTCTCCCAGATTTCTCTTAATATTGTTATACTCGGACAAAATTTGGAGGCGGTTCTTCTTGATTTTCCATTTGTTCACAAAGGTTTGGTATAGAGTAGGGAGATCATGAATGATGTTTGGGGGTAAGTCTTTAAACCATTTCTTGGGTTCTCTCGCTAGGCTCTAAGAAAAAATCCTCATTTTTATGGTTTCTTCTTCTATCTCCATATATTCAAAAGCATCTTTAATTCTATCTACATGTTTTTGAGCAGTAATGGATTCAGTCCCTAGAAAGTGAGGGATTTTGGATTGATAGTCATTTGGCAAAGGTAACAGTGGTTTTTGTAGAGCCAGTGGAGCATACCAGGCTGTCATGATGGGAGGGAAAGGAAACAAAGGCTGATTTACAAGGGGAGGATTTGTGAGAGGTGGAGGAGGATGGAGTGAGGTGGTTTGCACACTGGTGGTATGGATGGGTGTAGCTGAGGTACCTGGACCAGAAGACTAATTCTGAGTGGATTTGAGATGAAAAGGGCTGAAGTGATGTAGAAGATGAAAATCAAGTGGAGTGGAAGGAGAAGCTTCTCTACTGGGGCTTTGCTGCAAATCTATGGGCTCAAAATCAACTTGGTCAACCCTAATTTGTGGCTTGGTTTTGAATAGGTTCTTGGTATGGTGAAAATAAAACTAAGGATCTTGTGAAACTGTAAGGTGTCTTGGTGCAGAACTTGCTCTAAGAATGGTCCTAAGAGTGGGTGATTTTCTAGCTTTAGGATTTTGCCACAAAATATTTTCTGAGTTATCAACTACGGTAGGAGGATTTGGGTCCGAGTGTGATCTGGTATAGATCCTTCGTGAAGCCAGATCTCTTTATTAACACAAGGTATAACTAGGCCTTAAAAACTATTTTGGACTGATTTGACACAATTCTAGAACAACCTATGGGACTAGTGGAATGAGGAAGGCCTACTGGAGGCTAGTGGAGTCGCCAGGTGGAAATTTTTAGCTTTTCTAAAGGTAAAATGTTTTATGGTCCACCACCAAATTCTTGATAAAAAATCAATCTAGGGAGTACTTTTGGGTTTTTAGTTTCTTTATGCAGCCTTGAGGTTAATGAGTATACCCTAACTAAGTCATTATCTTGATAGGATGATAAAGTAATTAGTTTCTACTCTGGATATGAGTTGGTTTTTAAGTCAGACTAGGGATGTATATGAGTCTATAAGTGTTTGTCAGGCTACTATGAACTTAGGGGTCCCACCATGATCGCCACTATGTTAGCTCCCCGTAATTTACTAGATTGATTGAGATACAAATTGACAAGGGTTACATCAAACCAAGCTTTGGAATCCAAGGACCTAGCCTTCCTGGATTCGGAGAGGGATCTCTCAATTGTTGCAAAGATATGAACTTGTTTGCTTTTAAGGGTTTATTTTAGGCTAGATGTTAAGTGCAAGGTATTTTGATTTTTTTTTGGTTGGGTATGATACTTTGATAGATTTTAGATAGGAAACATGGGAGATTGTTAAGTCATTGGGCAATGGAGTCTAACAAGGTCCAGATAAGTTCGTAAATGGTGTTAAGAGCATTTGCAGGGAAAGTTTACTTGGTTGGTGGATCTTTTAAGGTTATGATGGATTTATGAAATGGACATAAAGGTTTAGAACAAAAAACTAATAAAGGGTTGAAACCAAATCCTTTATATACTTGTAAACATGAGGGAGTTAGAAAATTGATAAGAACAACAAGAGAATCAAAGGCATAAGCAGAACTTAATCCATTTGATTTCAGACTAAAAATAGATAATTAACCAAGACAAACATTCAGATAAAAACACAGAAAGGTAAGAAACTTATCCAACTTTTTGAGATTTTATCATCTAGAGCATAAAAACATTTAAGATATTCAAGTAACTATAACCATAGAAGGAGAGAAGGCTCTAACATCCAAAGTTGCAACTATACAGTTTCCTTAAAACAATTTTAGCTAGGTAAAGGCAAAGAGCATGATTTTACACAGACTTATTTAACAAACCTAGACAAAGTAGCATTAAATAGATGATTCCAAGAACATAATATTTCAGTGGCAACAATATGCAGGGCTAACCATAAATCATAATTGATGCTAACTGATCTAAATTATTCAAGAAATGGACAAGCTAAGAACTTGTTAGAGAGAAAATGAATGATTTCTCTAATGTATCTTAGCAAAAGAAAACATTAAGGTAGTGAAGGACAAACAGATTTAAGGTGCCATTAGAAAACATTTCTTAATCTAAATTCTTTGTCCTACTGCAACATAGCAAGATGGAAAACATAATGGAAAACTAGAAAACATAAACAAAATAAAACTTCACCATCAACCAAGCCTATGGATCCTGCAAGAAATCCTTCTCCATCAACAAGCAAATGAGATCATGCATGAGTTCCAAGACATCAATTTCTCTTCAAGAGCTTCAAAGGACTATGTATTATTCCAGCATCAGTCATCAAAATCCCACGTTTACAATGAGTTCCAATGTAGTATTTATCCTACAAATGAGGAGGTGGAACTCTTCTAGGGTTCAAAATGTTACTAATGACGGATTAAATACATTCCTAACCTTGATAACCATGCAAGGCATAAGGTAGGAACATATGTAGACACCTCTCTGTTTTAATAACTCTGTCTTTACTTTCTAAGGATAAAACAGGTGAAAAGATTTAATTTAATGATTTATCATTATCTTTTACAATAACTTTCTTGACAGTTTAAACTATATTCTTTTGTGTAATAACTGCTGATTTTCCTTTACAGATAAAAATGGACAAAGGAGTCAGTTGATATTTTTGATGAAATAACCACTCTTTGTTGATGTATTTGAGGCTTCATTAGCCTAATATTTCCTTTAATTTCATCAATAAACTGCGTTTAAGGCCTGATCTCACTTTTTGCCTTCATAATTCATCGTGCTGTCTTTAATCACTGCTTCTTGAAAGGCTAATTTCTACTTTAACAACCTTAACCTTTAATTAACCTGCCTCGTTGACCTTTTGCTTTATCTATTTGTTTTAAGTTTAATCCTTTGTCTTTTACTGGGCTATATCCATAATCCGCACGGTTTAAGTCTTTAATCTTCGGATTTATGCCTTTTAACCTTCATTCTTTAATTTCGCTGATCTTTAAAATTATCTGTTTGTGTACAGGTCCGTTGCGCTGGAGGGTTTTACTGGCTCACCAATGTTCATGAAAACATTGGCTAAAATGCTGAAATTCGACCCTTTTGGTCCCTTTTTTCTTTGATTGAGCCTCAGAGGATCGTCACCCTCAACTCTGAGTATCTGGCCTTCATAAAACCTGAAAAAAAAATAGTCAAACCCTTATATAATCTTGTGCATTGGATAAACTGCATTGGAGGCATTGGGAGGTGTCGGAGGAGCATTGAGGGAGAGAACAATATGCAGAGGGAAGAATTTCATGGATGAAGTTATGCGGAAGAGGGGAAAATTTGAATATTGGCGCAAAATAGTGGAGGCATTTTTGGAAAACCACGAATAGTTTTCGCGTAAGCAAAGGGTGGTCAGCAGTATTGGTAGGGGGGAATGCAATAAGGTTTAGGGGTTGATGCGTGTCCATTAAAAGCCACCCATTTTGGGTTGATATTGGGCGTTAATATTTTTGGGAGAAATGAGCGCGAAGATGAACTCTGGTTGTCAGATCTAAGAGCTCCAAATCTACGGTGGAGAATGGAGGTGACAGATGGGGTTGCGTGGTGGGGCCGGCTGCAGATATCAGAAGTTTTGTCGTGTAGCAGGAGGTTCATTGCGCAGGGTAAAAGTTTTTTGGGTGGAGTTTAAATGGTGAGGATAAGCGGGAACTGTTGGATCAGCAAGATCGACGATTAGGATTGTATCGGGGAAGCAGAGGGGTAATGGATGGGGTTGAGAGAATGGATGATGGGAGAAGTGAGGGCCGTTAGACCTTGAGGATCAACAGTGGAGATATGTAGAGGAGAAAAAAAAAAGGCGGATGAAAAAATAAGGGAAGGACCCTGCTGGTCGTTGGATCGTTGTAATTAATGGCCTGGATCTCGTCCAGGGGGACCATAAAAACGCGAAGGCCAAAAGAAAATGGAGGGCGTAGAAAGGGTCCAGACCATTAGATTTGGGGAGATCGATAGCTGAGATCTGCTCAGGGGATTGGCCATCGGCGGGAAAAAGGTGTGGGAACGAAGAAATTAGAATCGCAGAAGTGTGATGGCAATGGGAAAGAACGAAATGCGATGCGATAGAGGACCGTTGGATCGGAAATGAGATCAACGGTGGAGATGCGATTGGGGTTTCGCACATCGACAGAGAAAAGGGTTTTGGAACAAAATATTGCGATGGAGCGATGCGATGGAGAAGGCGAAGTGCGATGCAACATAGATTGTCCAATCTGAGGGAGATCAATGGTTGGGATTTTATCAGCAGGGAATTCCATCGGCGGGAAAAGGAGTGGGAACGAGGAAAGGGTGATGTGCCTATGTGATGGAACGATGCGCAGACCATCCGATCTGGGGAGAATCAATGGCGGAGATTTCATTGGTAGAGGATGGAATTGGGAATGGGAATCGCTAAAGTGCGATGTGCCGATGGAGCGTGGACTGTCCGATCTAAAAACGAGATCAACGATGGGGATTTAAGGCAGGAAAGTGCATCACTGTTTAGCATATCGGCGGAGTAATGGGATGGAAATGAAGAATTTGGAATCGCTGAAGTGCGATGGCGATGGGGGGCTTAAGACCTTTAGCCGATGGTCTCGAGCCTCGATTTTATGGAAAAAAGGGGCTAGGGGCTTAAGAAAAAAGCACTTAACGCCAAAAGTTAAAAGGTCGGAAAAATAGGCCGAAAAAGTGAATTTTTGAGCCTTTTTGAGCTTCTGATAGGCTAAAAAGGGTGAATTTAAACCATATGAAGGGGGATTTTCATGATTTAAATGGATTTTTCAAGGGTAATGAAGGGTAAATGAAGAGTATGAAACCCTTTTTGAATAAGAAATGATTGTTAAAAATGAGTGAAAAATGGGTGAAATGGAGGGGAGAATTATGAGATGGTGAACATAACCTTTATCATGGTTCCTTTGTATCAGCAGGATAATCTTGGAGGCTTTGGGTGAAAATTTTCAGTGGATTGTTAGACTTACAACAAAGAACACATTGGGCTTTCAAGAACTCACAAAGTTTTCATAAAAAATTGTTTCTTGAAAGCTGAAGAACCTTTTTAGCCATCATGAGATATAAAAAAATTATAGATGGCTAACATAAGCTACATACAGCATATACAAGAGGATCTAAGTCCTGTAAAGTGTTTTTATTACATGGTTTTCCTTATACATAATCCTCATTGAAGAAATTGCAAAAATTCCTAAAAAGGAATATTACAGAGTGCAAGGAGGTAAAAATGGCCCAACCTGCCGAGGCTAGATTCTTGGAGTAGCGACTTGCACCATCAACAAAACCGATATAAGGTGTGGATGGTAGTTCCATATGAAGGGTGCCACAAGACAATAAATGGAAGGATGATGAACAATGCTAGCAACCTGAGCGCAAAGTAGAAATCAAACGCACTCCGCGGGAAGGAGTGATCTAGGTAAGATGTCTACTACTCACATGCCGACAGTAAGGTGGAGTGTGGGAGCTACCAGAGGTGTAAATTGTGCTGAGATTGTGAAATTCATCATGGGCACGAGTGGTTTTATCCCGTTGATGGGTGGGAAAAATGAAGTTAGGGGGGGGGACATGGCTTCCATGATGTAATCACTACAATAGAAGATGGAGGGACTGGAGGAAGGGAGACCACATGACGCGGAAAAGCTACCTGACTCATCATCATGAGAAGAAAGGTTCACATGCGCATCTTCATGGGGAATGACAGAAGAACAAGAAGATAAGGGATCTACTGATGTTGAGCCCAGGGTGATTGTTGAAGGGGGTTCAAGCAAAACAACAGGGAAATATTCGAAGGGAGCTTCCACCCAAAGTCTCATGGATGATGAAAGGTAGAGGATGGTGGCCACAAGCTCCTTCATGTTGACATCAGGGGGGGGAATGTCAATGGGAGTGGGTAAATCCTTAGTCTAGCCTACAACATACTATGCAAGTACAGGAGAGACATATTGTTTTTTGTTCAATCTCGTACTCCCAAACGACCTCTAATGAGGCGCGGTAATGCATAAGGTGGGGAAAATGGTGAGAATAATGGCCATGGAAATCACACAATGCACAAGGTTGGTTAGTGTGAATAGCTTTAGGATTCTTGGTTGTGTTTGAGGAAGAAATAGGGGCTTCAAGGACCATAGACTTAGGGAATGCAATTTTAACCATGGGCTTGATACGGGGTAGTTTAAGACAGTTATGGGTGGCATGGTCGACGAAATCACACAAAGCATAGGGCTTTGTGGGTGGGGGAGGTGTAGGGTCTGTTAGGGCAGCCTTGTCCTTGTAGGCCCTCTTGCGAAATTTTCCCTTCTTACCCAGAGCGATCGCAACAAGAGGTTATTCCTGTTGAGGTGGTTGAGGCACTGTTGCAGCGGGAGAAGTTAAGGGGACCGATTGAACCAGGGTCAAAGCAAGGTAAGGTTTGGGTTGACCTTGCAGGGTAGTGGCTGGAGGATCCAGGTACCAAACGGGAATGCCAAGGGTCAAGTTAGGAAGAGAGAGGGTGGCCATGACAGGTGCCGTATATATTCCTAATGGGGGAGCTAGAAACAATATCTGACTAGAGGGGTAATGGCCAGGAGGGACGACTCCTAAATGGTCAAGGCCTGGAGGAACCGTTCCAGGAGGGTAAAGAGGCTCATGAACACCAGCTCAAGGGCCAAGAGGAGGATGTCGAAAAGGTTGAATCGAAGGGCTAGGAGAAGGCTACAGAGGGTGAGGAGGCTGCTGACTAGCTGAGGCGGGCTGCTTGAGGGAAATTCGAGATGATTGCATCATGCAAACGTTTAATTAGCTAGGTTCAGAGATAGGAGGGGGAAGACCAGGGAATGTACCAAGAAGTGAGGAATATTTGTAGAATCCAGGTGAAACACTGGTCAAAGGATGGAGGGTTTTCTTGTTGGCCACCGAAGAGATAGTGGACTTAGGGGAGGTCTGAGACTTTGATTTGTAAAACATCAACTGGTCAATGGTGACTATCTTTCCGTTATGAGGGAAGGAAATCTTGCGGTGGACCGCGGAAGGGACAACAGACATCGCATAAGTGTAGCTACGACCCAATAGAATGTTGTAATCTAAGGGGGCATCTATGAATTCTATGTCAACGCAAAAAATCTTGCCTGCAAGAGTAATAAGACAATTGCAGAATAATCCAATGGGCTTAGAGGCGTGGCCATCCCATGCTTGGAGAGTATTTGTGGAAGAGGCCAACTCAGGTGATTTTAGTTGCTTCCAAAACGAAGCAGACATCACACAGGTGGATGCACCCTCATCAATAATGCACCGAGAAACGTTAGCGTTCCGGATCTTGACTGGGATATGGAAGGCAACGGAAGCAGGGAGAGGAGGATGTTTTGACCGGTCATAATCAAAGACAATCAATCGATCATCGGAAGGATCTATAGTACCCATGATAGATAGTAGAGCCTTTTTTTGTGAAGGGCACAACTGGAGGAGTTCCAGTGTTGAAATGGCAGTAGGAGACTATGCCAAGTCATTGACTATGCTATACGAATGGGCAGCTTTTCTAGAAGCAGCATTTCAGTGCAGTGTTCCCTTAGGGATCTTAGTATGAACCTGTACTCTAGGTGGAGGGATCTGCAAGGGACCCTTAGGTGTCAAAAGAGGATCTGTAGAGACCTAAGGAGGTATCTTGGAGATAGACGTAGTGGGAGGCTTGTTGTACTGGCGGGACCGAGTCTGAAGATTGATGTCTACAGTTAAAGGGTGACCGGACCTCATCATGAGAATCTGGTAATTGGGGGTACCAGACGAAAGAGGTTGGGTAACTATGTGGTAAACAGGAGGTTGGACAAAAAGAGGAGGCATGCCGTATCCTGGATAAGTGCTACCGGGAGGGGAAAAAATGCAGGAGGTGTTGGCCCCCCCTTGAGGAAAACCAGAGCCCAATATGGAAGGTTGAGCAATGATGTCAAACACAGAAAAAGAGACCGACAAGGGTAGGGAGGTGCAGGATCAACTGATTACAATGTCGAAACAAGGGCAGGGAGGCGCAACATCAATTGCTTTCAATGTTTTTAGAGTCTTTGCTTGGCGGTGTTAACCAAGCCCTTTTTCGCTTAGGGTGTGTGTAAAAGTGTGTAAATTTTAATGTTTTAATCCCAGACGTTTGTAGAGAAAAATAAAAAGTGTGTTGTATAGCTGTAAATTGTTGGGCCGTGAATACGACCACTTTTTAACACTTATTTCATCCATTTCTACTCTTCTTTGTCATGTAATTTATCATAATTTATTATATAAATCCATTTTAGAATTATTTATGCTCTTATGGATAAATATTATTTCTTCTCCTTTATTTTTAATAAATTGATGATTATTATGCATAATTTTATCAATGATGGTTTATTAATATATTTTGTAACATCACTCACCATTTTAGCGTCCAAGATATTTTCCAAATTGTAGATTTGATCTCTAGATCATCATCAAATATTCCAACTCAGAAATTTGCTGGAATAAGAAGTGACAGTTTTGCGGTTGAGATTCTTAGCAAATGGAGAAGAATTTGGAAAATCCGGAACATGGGTTTTGTCTAGAACAAACCAAATTAACTTTAATAAATAATTTTTTTCCCAAATTCAACCTGTATTGAGAGAAACACAAGGTTCTTTGAGCATGATTTTCTCATATTTACTGTTGCGGCCATCCTCCAAATTATCTCAGCTACAAATCCAAATTTGACTTTCTCTTGTTGAAAGATTGATGGAAATATATTTTCTTCTTGATCAATTTGTTGGGAACAATCCAATATTGTTATGAGAGATCATAGTTGCTATTTAATTTCTCCTCTTTCTGATTATAAAAGGAGAACATGTATTATGTATTGAGGATTAGAGATGGGGAGACTTTCCTTGTTGTAATTTTCAGAATTGTGCATTGACTCTTGTTAAGAGAGTACGAACTATTTGTAAACATTATTCATGCCTGATTAATACAAGAGTTCATTTCCATTTAATTTATTAACACTGGAGTAAAGCCCAACGGCGTTTCACCAGTGGTTGAGGGCCTGGCCTTGGTGGATCGATCTATTGGTTGTATCATTACTTTTCAATTATCGTCATGTGATAGTTTGTGGTTGTTCTCATTAAATTTTCAAGTTAGTTAGTTGCCATTGAATTATTGATTGATTTCTTTATGTTAATGAATCGCATTTTTGTTCTGTTTCAGTAAGGACTTTAATTCCTGTATTAATCATCTTGTTAAACCTTACGGAGCATTGTTCTTCAGCATTAGATGTCTTGTTCCAATTAATTGTTGTTTCATTGGATTGTTGTTCATGTCGATTATTATTTAACAATGTTTGTTGTCGACAGGGTTTTGGTGTTTAATAGAATTTTTGTTTGATTTCATTAAGTTAAAGATCTATTGTTGAGATTCATTAGTTAATATTTGTTGTTTGATTCTTCTAGTTTCAGCTGGTTATTCATTTACATTGCTATTCGATTTCAGTGTGTTGTTCATTTCCAATTCATTAGTTAATAGATTGCAAAGAGTTTTCTTTCGAAGAGCTTTCTTAGTTTACTTTCAATAGCAACTTTAGTTCAATTTCTATTTCTCCTTAATTTCTTTAACGCGGGACTGTCAACTGTAGAGAATATTGGTTATTGCTTCCACGTTCCCAGATTGATTGTCTTGTTTCAGTTTGATTTCAATTGCATCAATTTCTAGAGGAATGAGTTATTGCTACTGTATCCTCGATTGATGGTTTTCGGGTTAATAGATAGATTTTAAGAGCATTTGAGTTCATGTTATTGTAATTATATTTCTTTTTCAAGCATCCATTTAATCTAGTATTTAAAACACTGTACTACATCTTTCATAGCATTACTCTTAGCTCAATTGTAGTCTCAAACAGAGTACACTCTTGAAACAAAAATTCATTCCTGGATTGATAATTAATGTAGGATAAATAGGTGTTAAAAAGATACATTTTATACCTCAACATTTTGGCACCGTTGCCGTGGAGAGTGTATGCCATTTAGAAAGAGTGATGCATATTTAGTTTTTTCTGCTTGGGAATAATTGGGTATTAAAGACGGAAGGTAAGAACCTGCGCAGCGAGCAAGGAACACACTTGTTCACTGGCCCGCTTCATAGCAGAATTGAGTGAAAGCTTAAGGTAGAAATGAATGCTTGCGTTTTTTTTTTTTAATTTTAGAGGTAGAATTTAAAAAAAAAAATCTTGTAATTCCACTCGAGTGGTGATGTAAGCACCACCCATTTCACTAACCAATTGACAGGAACATTTTAAGGAGGATCCTCAAAGAAATACATGAAGAACATCTTCTATTATGGTAAGAAATGGCTCACATTGCAACTTTTGAATTCCCTATCAAAGATCTAGGAGGAGTGACACAAATGCACATAATTCCCTCACTGTCTCTACCAAATTTTCATGGTTTGACAAATGAAGATCCAGATACATTCTTATTTGAGTTTGAAATAATTTGTAGACGATATGATTATTGTACTAATGATCAAAGGTTGAAAGTGTTTCCTCTTACTTTAAAAGGAGCAGCTCTCCGATGGTTCATGAGCATAGGAGGGAACTGCATCCAAACATGGGAGGACATGAAGAACATATTCTTGAAGAAGTACCAAGACTACTAAAAATCCAATGAAGATATTTTCAGTATGATACAAGGAGAAGATGAAAGCTTGGAGGACTATGTAGAACAATTTCGATATAACCTTCAAAAATCAAAGCATAAACATTTGGAAAAAGAGATCTTGAAAACACTCCTTCTTAAAGGAATCAAAGATGAATTTTTAGAACTCTTAAATCTGATAGGAAAAGGTGATGTTTTTCAGTTATCATATGATGATGTTTATGAGTTGTGCATAAGGTATTCAAGAGGAATTTCCAAGGCTGGTAAAAATTCTAGAGAAGATTCTTCTTTCTTTTCCAAATTTACTACAAGAACAAGAGACATAAGAGTTGAAATCAATGTTTTATTTGGAAATTTTAAATATGATTTTATTAGCTCTCTAAATTCACAATTGAATGTTTTGTAAGTTTGGAAAAATCAAGAATTTTATGAATTGTTTTGCCCTCATTACCGAAAGGAGCATCCCATAGATAGTTGTTCTTCCTTATATAATTTGGAAGTGGCATATCAAAGAGATGGGAAAGCTGCAACAAGGTCAACAGGTATGTTTCAAAACACTTCCTCTCCATTTTCTTACTTGCATAATCCATTATGGAATACTCATATGTTAGGGCAGCCATGCCAATCTCAATATAACCACCAACAATATTGTCTACAAGCTTGGCATGGTTCACCTTATGATTGCATGAATACTCTCCCTCATCTTGTAGCACAAACACATATTCTAGCTCTTCCACAACATCTTGCTTGCCTATCAAAATCATCCACTCAACCCAATCAACTACATCATCAAGAGGCCCCATTCCCTACACAATTTCCTACTCAACTCATTCCACATCCTCACCATAATAAACCAGTACAACATGCTTACAGTGTTGAACTACAAAATTAACCCACCCTTCCCACCCATTCTATCTCACATGCACTATTAGAGAAAACTTACACTGAGACTCAGAATGTATCAAATCCAAAAATTTTAGAGGTTATGAAAGAAAATGAGGTTTCTTCTAGTTTGCACGAACAAACCATTTTAAAAGCTCAAGAACTTCATGATACGATGGCTATGGGAAATCGAGAAAGTAAGGGATACATTGAAGATTGGTTTCACTCCATCATTTGCTTACAACATCACTCCATGCTTCAACAATTTTTGGCACCATCTTTTCAAGGGGAGTTGGCTTCTCATACCCTAATTTTTATCAACATGCATTTTTCAAATTTGGGTATGTACATACTAGTGGCCTTATTTCTAAAATGGTTCCACTAGAAATAATCTTATACATAAACATATTTGATTCTCAAAGAAGAGTAGGATAGTGGAGAAAATAAAATAAATAAGGAAATAAAACAAACACATTTTTTTTTTTTTTTGTAAAAATATATTTTTTTTTTGTTGCAACACGCTGTGGAAATCAACATTGATGATAAATATTCTAATTTATTTGTGTATGTAGATGAATTATATTGCAAGTAAAAATTCTACAAACACTTATATTCATTTTTATCATCAATATGGAAAAATTTCATGAATATCATTTTTTTGGCTTGCGAGCTTGATGAAATTTCCGAAAACAAAGTTGGGACAATCATGTTTTGAGGGACCAAAATTGAATATTTTTAAAACATATTTCTATCCTAAGTATCCCTTGATGTCTATTTTCCAACCCAATTTCAATCACTCCATTTGGATTTGAAACAAAAAAGTTAGAACCAAAACATTGACAGGGTGTCTAGTAGGAAGCTCAAGAACAGAGTTGGGACAGTCAGTTTTTGGAGACCTAAATGACTATATTTTTAAAACTGGATTCTATGATAGATTCCTCTATGAATATAGTTTACAACGCAATTTTAATCACTCAATTTAGATATCATATGATGAATTTATGACGAAAATATTGATTGCCTATCATAAATCAGCACTCTTGAAACTTTGTTTTCTCGGCTGTTCACTAGCATATTTGACCCATGAATTATTCTTGTATTCAAAACATGTTTCTATTGGAGATCAATAAATAAATCTAATTTAATCTACAATTTGAATCGGTTCAATCTTCCATTAAATGAAAAATTTATTTCAAATATCAATTGTTGGTCTAAGCTGGAAAATCGAAATGACTCTATTGTGCAGGTTGTTCTAAGAAAATTTGACATATCATAGCATTCAATTTTTAAAACCTGTTTCTATTGGAGATAAAAATTTGAATTATCTCTCATTTGGCTTTGAAATCACTCAAATCAGATGAAAAACAAAGAAGTTATGATTGAAACACTGCAGGTTAGCATGATTGGCCACTGCTCTCGCGCAGGTAATAAATTAATTTTACTTTATCCATGGATTTGTTCTATAGAGTAACTTCTTGTTAGTTTTTTGCATAATTCTTGGATTAGGGGAGCCCGTACACCTCTCTTTCTCCATGATTTAATGTTTTATTGCAGGTACACTCGTTTTTTGCAGGTCTTAGCAGAATAAAGAAGGTCAATTTATGGACGAGCGATTCTCGAAAGAAATTTTACTGAAACAAGGAAATTTCATCTAGTTCATTACCTAACAGATTCATAACAAGAATAAATGAAGAATTTATTTCCATTTCAAGATTCATGTCTCTGCTGCCAAAACTTTTTTCAAAAAGATCATTTTTTTTCCATTAACAGATTGATATTCCCTTAGAAAATAACATCATAGTTGTTGTAACTTAATAAAGTGTTGTTTTTTATTTTTTATTTCTTTTATGTTTTTGTGTTTCAGGTGTTGATCCCTTCAAATTTTAGTTTCCGCTCCATTGGAAATTGAACAATAAGGACCCCACCATGCAAGTTTCAGGATGAAATTCTTCGGTAGCACCAATTCTGTAAAAAATTACTTTTTCTTGAAACTTGTACATAAATTTTCATTTATATTTGATTGGATTTGCTTGACAATGGATTGCACATTAGCTTTGTTCTTTCCTCTATTTTATTTTTCCCTTTGTTGTTCCCTACAACAATTTCTGTGTGCATTTTCTTTGTTGTTCTCTACTTTTTTGTGTGTCTTTATTTTTCATGTTGTTCCTCTTAAGGAACAACATCCATTCCTCTTAAGAATCAGTGCATTTGTGTATTTTTCTTGTTCCTTCCAAAAGGAACAACATTTCTGCTAATTAGTTTTGTTGTTCCTTTAAAAAAGAATAGCATTTTTTTTCTGCGTGTTTTTGTTGTTCCTTTCAGAAGGAACAACACTTTTGCTGCGTTTTTTGATGTCCCTTTCAAACGGAATAGCAGTTTTGTTGTTCCTTTCATAAGGAACAACACTTTTTCTGCATGTTTTTGCTGTTCCTTTCAAAAGGAACAACATTTTTGCAGATTTTTTGATGTTCCTTTCCAAAGGAACAACACTTTTTGAGTGCATTTTTCTTGTTTGTGAACAACATTTCTAGGAATTTTCTAAATTCTTCATGACTCTTTGAAAGAAAAACATACAATTTATGAAAAGATACACAAATTAGAGGTTACTGGAATCAGCAAATCAAGAGAAATTATCCTTTTTAATAAATTGCTTTGTAGTGATAAGAAAAGGAAAGGACACAACTATCTATATCACTGTGTCTTTATTTTCACTAAAACTAATATGATCGACTATCTTTATCATGTTGGTTCTTCTCTAAATCTTCACAACTCTCTTTGATTTTTATTTATTGAATAAGAATGAGGGCATACTTTCTCTATTGAGATGTTTAGACTTCTTCCACCATCCCTACTCTTAAGGAGTGTTGAGCCACCCTTTATATATAAATAGAGAAGTGCTATATGTAAAGAAAAAGAAAAAGAAAAGTCCCTATATAATTACTAACAATTCTATGATATGACAGGTGGAGGATAGGGGGTTTCATCAAGAGCCAGCCTACCATGATCATAAGGGTAAAATGAAGTGGCATTCCCATTATGGCCACCACACCAAGGATATGATCCAATGGACAACTCAGAAAAATAAAAATTCCTTGGAAGAGGAGGTCTCATCACGAGCCGACCTGCCCACCTTTCACTCCTTCCTGGTGAATGGCATTGTGATTCATCTAGTTCCAAAGCCATCACAGTGGCCTCCATCATGACATCACATAGCACTTCCCTAGGCATAAATAAAGGATAATGGTTCCAAGGGTGAAAAAGAAACTTTGTCAAGGTTATAGACACCTGTGGGCAACAGAGCTCTGTTGATGGTATTGAAGTCATATTTTTCACAAATCAATAGTAATGATAAACCCTTTTATTATATCTTTATCTAATATCAAATGAGAGTATGCCCCTAAAACCTTTGTTTGGAACTGCTTATGCATGAAATTTATTTATAAATCGATCATAATAGTTTTTGTGGATAATGACTACATAAGTTTTTTTTTCATATCAGCTGTCATTTTCCCTTATTTTCGAATCATTACATAAAAATTTCCATATCTACTCACGATTTCAAAATATGCATTGATTTCAGTAATGCGATAATTTTTTGATCATATCATAAGTATGTATGTCTTTCCATGTTGTACAATTGTTGTGCAGTACGTTGCTCTTCTATTTGCCACAATATTCATACTACATTTCTACAGAAGTTTTTCCGCTTAAAATTTTTGCATGCATTTGTTGCCATTCAAAACTAAAACTGTAGATTCAAGAAAATTGCATACAGAATCATGATTTGTTTACAGGATAACAACAAGTATGGGGAATAATTGTATTCGCATCAGGACCACACTATTTCAACTAACAGTAAAGGCTCACGCAACTTGCAAACACGCACAATTCTTCAGACATGATGTGCTTGCATGGCTTCCACCTTTTGCATCACTTTTAGTATCCACTCAGCCTACATCAGCTTCAACAAAGGCCAGTCCCTACATGTCATTCCACATTTTTTCGTAGGTAACACTTGAGGTAAAATAGCATAATTTTCTGATTTAGTATGAATTTAGGAGAATTTCATGAAAATCCATGGAGCATTATTTATCATCAGTCATTCCATATCTTTACCACTTCCCATTTTTTTTAGACACGTCTCATCTTTCAGTTTGGGAGATTGTTGATTTCCTTCATTTCTTTCTTGTGACCATTTCAGTAATATTCTTTATCATCCATTGATATTCTTATTCATTCTCAACACCTCGCTTATTCCATCTTGTTTTACACCAAGCATAGATTTCAACAGATTGTAGCAACCACCTCTCTTTGCTTTCTAGCATTGCATGAGGACATGTTAATTCTTCAGTTTGGGGGGGGAGGGGGGGAATTGCTACACATGATGGATGTTTTCTACTCTCTTTCTCGTTTAAGGCATACAATTTCATTTTTATACAGTGCAGAAATTGATTTGCATATATCTTTAAAATTATGAACTGAATTCTTGTGCTTTTTGGATAACAAAGAGGTATCATTAAAATACACAAACCCAGATAATTTCACATTAAATTAGTTCATAAAATTTCGAAAATTATGCACTATTACCTACAACCATTTTTTTTATATGTCATGATCCATGTATCAAAACGATCTGATTTTTGAGAAAATGATTGATGAAGGTTGTTGTTACTTATGCCACATTTTTCTGCAACTTCATATACATATAGTTGAACATCAACTATAAAAATTGTTACGCCTTCGTCAATATTGCTAAAATTTAATATTCATTATTTGAGGAAAAATTCATTTGTTCCATCCATCCCATGAGTTGGGATGAAAAAAAATTCTTTGCTTGGTTAACACATGGGTTTTGTTTTTGGGTTGCATGAGGACATGCAATATATTTAGTTCTGGGTTGCATGAGGACATGCAATATATTCAGTTTGGGGGTATGTTGGGCCACGAATACGACCACTTTTTAACACTTATTTCATCCATTTATACTCTTCTTTATCATGTAATTTATCATAATTTATTATATAAATCCATTTTATAATTATTTATGCTTTTATGGATATATATTATTTCTTCTCCTTTAATTTTAATAAATTGATGATTATTATGCATAATTTTATCAATGATGGTTTATTAATATATTTTGTAACATCACTCACCATTTTAGCCTCCAAGATATTTTCCAGATTGTAGATTTGATCTCTAGATCATCATCAAATATTCCAACACAGAAACTCACTGGAATAACAAGTGACAATTTTGTGGTTGATATTCTGGGCAAATGGAGAAGAATCTGGAAAATTTGGAACATGGGTTTTGTCCAAAATGGACCAAATTAACTTCAAAAAAAATGGTTTTCCCAAATTCGGTCTTTATGGAGAGAAACGCAAGGTTCTTTGAGCATAATTTTCTCAGATTTACTGTTGCGGCCATCCTCCAAATTATCTCAACTGCAAATCCAAATTCGACTTGCTCTTGTTGAAAGATTGATGGAAATATATTTTCTTGTTGATCAATTTGTTGGGAACAATCCAATATTGTTATGAGAGATCATATTTGCTATTTAATTTCTCCTCTTTCTGATTATAAAAGGAGAGCATGTACTATGTATTGAGGATTAGAGGTTAGGAGACTTTCCTTGTTGTAATTTTTAGAATTGTGCATCGAATCTTGTTAAGAGAGTACGCAATGTTTGTAAACATTATTCATGCCTGATTAATACAAGAGTTCATTGTTGTTTAATTTCTTAACACTGGAATAAAGCCCAGTGGCGTTTCACTGGTGGTTGAGGGCCCGGCCCTGGTGGATCGATCTGCTGGTTGTATCATTACTTTTCAATTATTGTCGTGTGATAGTTGTGGTTGTTCTCATTACATTTGCAACTTAATTAGTTGTCGTTGAATTATTGATTGATTTCGTTACGTTAATGAATCACATTTCTGTTCCATTTCAGTAAGGAATTTAATTCTTGTATTAATCATCTTGTTAAACCTTACAGAGCATTGATGTTCAGCATTAGATGTCCTGCTCCAATTAATTGTTGTTTCATTGGATTGTTGTTCATTTCGATTATTATTTAACAACGTTTGCTGTCGACAGGATTTTTGTGTTTAATAGAATTTTTGTTTGATTTCATTAAGTTAAAGATATGATGTTCAGATTCATTAGTTAATATTTGTTGTTCAATTCTTTTAGTTTCAGTTGGTTATTCATTTACATTGTTGTTCGATTTCAGTGTGTTGTTCATTTCCAATTTATTAGTTAACTGATTGCAAGGAGTTTTCTTTTGAAGAGATTTCTTAGTTTACTTTCAATAACAACTTTAGTTCAATTTCTATTTCTCCTTAATTGCTTTAACGCAGGACTGTCAACTGTAGAGAATATTAGTTATTGCTTCCACATTTCCAGATTAATTGTCTTGTTTCAGTTTGATTTCAATTGCATCAATTTCTAGAGGAATGATTTATTGCTACTGTATCCTCGAGTGATGGTTTTTGAGTGAATAGATAGATTTTAAGAGCATTTGAGTTCATGTTATTGTAATTAGATTTATTTTTCAAGCATCCATTTAATCTAGTATTTAGAACACTGTACTACATCTTTCATAGAATTACTCTTAGCTCAATTGCAGTCTCAAACAGAGTACACTCTTGAAACAAAAAGTCATTCCTGGATTGATAATTAATGTAGGATAAATAGGTGTTAAAGAGATACATTTTATACCTCAACATAAATAAACCTGCAAATCTCAGTATATAGGCCTGCAAAAACAGAAAATAAACAACTGATTATGCACTAATCTAAACCCAAGGAAGTGGGTCTCTCAATGACTAGTCTATTGGTGAGTAAAAAACTAATCAAAACACACTAAAAACTAATATATCTAAGGTCAAGAGGGACAGGGATCTAAAAGACAAAATCTGCTAGAAAGTGGTGCAGAAAACAACAACAAATCAGAGGAAATATTGTTGTAAAAGAGGTGTCGAAAGGCTATCTCCTAAAGGGAAACAGACTGAACCCTAGAGGAAAACCCAAAAAAAGCTAGATGAGGTGATTTGGATGGATAAAAAGCTTATATGAAAGTGGATATGAAGGTGAGGTATCAGATCTGAAAAAATGGCTAAAGAATCTGAAATTTCAGATAACTTGCAACAACAAACCCTCTTCCACAAAAATTGGAGGGTACTGAAGCCCTAGGGGGCTAAGTTACCACTTATTTGAGTGAAACAGAACAAGTACAGGTCCAAAATAGGCAGAGACGGAGGTCAAACAACCATGAATAGAGGCTCAAACAAACCCAGAAAACTTTCAGAAAAATCCCTGCGAAAAGTCCAGGTCGTAGTTTCTGACCTGTTTTTAGCAGAGGTCACATCTTTTGGACTGAAAAGTGCACCCTAAAGGTCTAGGTCACAGGTTCTAGGCCAAAAAGTACAACCTGCACTTCTGACACTGTCGGCGGTAGGTTTCAGAAAAAATTGTCGTCTCAGCTGCAATTGATGTCTGTCACCTGCGCAATAGGTCCGAAAACACACGAAAGTTAGAATTTTTATTTTTTTAGGGTTTTATAGGTTAAAAAAAACATCAAGAAAACAAAAAAGCAAGGGGTTGAAGAGAAATCCTAGGGTTTGAAGCAGCTTGATATGCAAGGATCAAAAAAACGATAGCGGTCGTAATCGTAAACCCGTGTGGAGTCTCTAGTTGTTAGTATGAATCTTAATTCCAAGCGTACGAAAAAATATCACTTTATCTGTGTATGAAAAACAACCCTAACAGCAGAAATGACTACTAATATCTTCAGATCTGCAGTTAGTTGATCAAGATAAATGCTGCAAAAATCTAGATCTATGCATTAGAAGACATTAAACAATAGAAAAAAACAAGATTTACTCCATGCATCCGATAGACAAGACAAGAATATATCAAATGAATTTTGTATTAATGGCACCTGGGAGGAAAACACAAGAGGATGTTCCCTGTTCTCCTCAATGGGATGGGTTCTTGTAAGTCTTCAGATCTAGAATTCCTCTCTCTTGATGGTGTAGAAAACCCAGACAAAAATGGGAAAATATGGTTATGATGGTGGATCAATAGCCAGACCAAAAGCTTAGATCCAGAGTGATCTTTAGGCAACAAAAGGTGGTAAATTAATGGAAAAACCCTTCTATTTATCACAAAATATTGAGTCAGTCTAGATATTGGTGCATAATTAAAATATTATTAACCAAGTCAAGATCCAACTTTTATGGAATATTTTATTATATTTTTTGGAGGGAAAAGGAATTTGACTTGGGTCAAATCCCTTTATTTGTAAATAATAAATAAATAAATGATTTATTTATCATTTTAAGGATGTGGTTGAGTAATAATAAAATAAATAATGATTTACTTAATTATTTAAGGGTGAATTAGTCATATTTAAGAAAGAATATTATTTAAATAAGATTTAAACAATTATTCTTATAAAATAATAAGATAAGTAATAATTTATCTAATTAATTTCCTTGTTTTGGGTTAAATATAACTAGAAATATTAATTAAACTACTGTTTGACTAATTATTCCATGAGGAAAATCAAACAAATGTATATTTATTTAATATTTCCTCATGGGGTTTCATGTTTAGACCATAAACAACTTAATAAAGGTGGTTTACTTAGTTATTTTCATAGTGAAAGCAATTTTACTTGGGGTAAAATTGGTCTTACATGGTGTACCTGGGTCCATCTAATGATAATAGGTTAGATGACGAAAAAAAGGTGTAACATCCTCTATCATGTACTTTGGTCATTGAGCTGAAATGGCTCAATTGAAATTTTTCCCTCACTTTAAATGAGTAGGGAAGTGGTTGTGACAACCTCTCCATCATCATTTGGGCTATGCATCTCCCATATGATAATATACATCCTGTTTGATGCCCTCCCAAGTGAACTCCTCCAGTAAGGAATGATATGCATCAAGGTGCATGTAAAGAAATCCCACAAGTGCTGCATGTAGATCTCTCTTCTTATGCTTGAAAATCCAAATCAAGAAGATCATATCATAGTAATAGATGTATCCATCCATTAATCCATCACACTCATCTCCTACATGCCTCCCTAGTGCATCATATGTGAAGTTATCTTGGGAACAACCCATCAAACAACCCAAGCTCTCAAGTGACAGTGTTGTTGGTCTTTGTAATAAGGCTCCTGTCATCTCATAGCTCCATCCTTTGACATTCCACATGTCAAAGTCATCATCAAACATAATTCTGCTATATGTGAGAGATCCTTCCCAAAGTGGAAGCACCTTCTCATCTTCCAAGGTTAAAGAGTGGCCCCTTTGCACCATGATAGTGCCATCTCCTACTCCTGCAACATCATGCAAAGTATGGGATAAGATCAGCACATACTCTCTATATAACAGCCAAAGCAATAATAGCTCTAGTTACTCCCCCACACCATCATCATATAAATCATGGAGAAACAACATGAGAGTTGATATGAAAGATATCACATCATTCCAATAGACCCAAACTCCTTGCCTCAATATTATGTAAGTTCCATGCCAAGTTCCATCCATCCACATACCATTTGAAATAGAATGTGTCATAGGATGACCAAACTCTTTCAAGAGTAACCAACACAGTCTTTCATCTTGTTGTCCAATTTCATAAATCTGCAAGTGGTTTCTCAACCTCTTGCTCATCAACATCACCCATCCAACCCATGGTGAGTTTCTAACATCATGTCCATAAGTGGCATTCATCCAATGGAGAATATCACCCTCCCAAATCAGATTTCTATCTTTTCTCTTCATGGGATATTGAAATGCAACCTTCTCAATGGCCAAGTTGATCCCATAAGGATTCAAATAGGTGGTAGGCAAAAACCTCCCATCATGATGTGTAGGGCACATCAAGAAGTATCCAACACAAACATGAGATATGTTATCCATCCTAAGATGTCCTCCATCATCTATTTGTTTCCCCTTTGTTATACATATGGGAAGGTCATTGGAATATTCCAACAATGGTGGGGCCCCCAACTCATCACTGCTACTAAATGACAGCGTTGTTGATCTCCATGATGGTGCAGTTGCTGCCTGAAGATCAGATCCAATGCTGAACACATAGTTTTGCAATGTATTGTTCAAGACAATGCTCATCCCATCCTCCAAGAAACTACATTCCAAACTGAAGGGTTGTGTGCATCTTATCAATGTTACACTAGGATGACTATTTGTATCTTCCTTGAATAAATCAAGGCTGCTTAGCACAGTGAAAGTTTACTGCTCCTAATCAGCAATATCATTTGACCCTTGGTCATGCAATGGTACATTCCCATCATCCTCCACATGATGCATTGAAATAACAGGAAATGGAAACATGTGTATACCTTGGTACAACTTGGGAACATCTTGTACTACTACAAGGATTCCTCCTTCCAGTGTGATGGCTTCTCCAACTACTGATGATGAGGGTTACTCTTCTATGGCTTCATCAGCGCTGGTACAAGTCTCTTCTTCTTCATGCATCTCCAGAATGGTGCATGTGACTCTAGATATCAAGAGATCAAGATCACTTTGCAAAGGTGCAAGTGGCCTCCCTCATGAAACAAGTGCTCCTGCAGTAAGCCGTAGTGAAGGATTCTTCCCCTATGATTTCTTCTTATCAAACTTTTTGATCAACCTTTGAGTAAAATCTGCATATGCAGTCACTTTTGCATGACTCAAATGGTTGAACCACCAATTGTGTGCTTCAACTTGAAGGTGCAGAACTACAATATCAACAGCTTCTTTCTCTACTACTGGATGTAGCAGGAAAAATGCATCCAACTTCTTTCCCTAAGCCTTTGTTGTGCATGAGGATGACCCATCAAAAGTATAAAATAAAAACCTATTTCCCTTCATTCTTCTACTGCTGCAAGGTCTCCTTTCTTCTTTGAGCTGAATGAACCATGGAAGAGTTAGATTCTTCTTGATAGTTCTAGGTTAAGACTTATATTCTACAATATATTCACTTAGAATCTCATAATCTAAGCATTATCCATTTCTATGCCTCTTATCTTTCAGAGAAAAGGCCATAGTATGTTTCTTTGGAGCTTTATGCAATATCGTATATTATTTTTTTAGATAGGAATTACATGGACCTTCCTCATCTTGAAACCCTAAGGTGGTTTCATTTTATTTCTCCAATCTTCTTTGCTTGACCTTCTTGGTGAGGTCATTCTTAGATCTGAAAAGAGATGAGTTGAAACTCATTCCTCCCATCATTCTGATCTCTTTCTTCTTCTATAGCATCTTGGCTTGAAACTCAGAGGCTGAGCCAAAGATCCTGCTTTGATACCACTGCAATATTCCCAAATGGGAAAACTCAACAATACATGCTAAAATAACGCATTTTTCAGAAATGTATGCAATGAAAGTTAAATGCAACTCATGGATCCCATAGATCTAATATTATAATAACTAGATCTGAAAGGAAATCAGAAACAAATCACTATTGCATAATTAAACAAACCTCCCATGCCACAAATAGCTCAAAATATTGCAAAAATAGGGACTGCAACCATGTGTAAAAGTTGGAATACCATGAAAGTGTTATTTTATTACCTCTACAATAGCAGTAGGTTTTACATCAGATCCAGAGTAAGTATTTGGACAAAAAGTTAGATCTATAGCAGATCCATGCACTATACAAACTCTTTTATCAATCCCCCTTGAGGTTTTCAGCAAAACACCATGTACAAAGTGTAGATCTAAGATCTAAGACTACAAATATATGGAAATATTCAGATATAGAAAGTGGATCTAGTATAATATAAACAAGAAACTGATCTCCTCCAATAGATCTCCAAAGTGAAGGGAAGATCCCTAACACTCAAAAAATCAACTCTCCAAATGGTGCACTAAATCACCCTGCAACAACTTCTTCAGAAATTACACAGATCTGGACTTCTTCTACGTTGTAGGGGAAAAAATATTGTTGGCCTGCAGCCAATATATGAAATTATAGGTCAAAACCTTCAATAATTTCCTCCCAATGGATAAGAACCCTTCTCCACTCAAAATAAGTATTGAGATGGCCTAGATCTGAAGATCTAGCCTCCACTTGTTTCAGCTTACTGAAACAGTCAAACCCTCAATAGGATCTGCACTTTCAAAGGAATATGAAGCTTGGCCTCAAGCCATATAGTGGACAATATGGTGCAAGACTCCTCCAAGAGCTCCTCAAGGAAAGAGAAGGAATTCCTAAATAGGAAGACCTTGTGCTAAACAACACTTTATCTCAGTTAAACAACCAGAGAAAAAAATATGTCTGAATAGACCATATAATCATAAAATCATAATCATAAGCTAACCCCATATGGCTACCATCCTCCTCCTTATAAAAAATTTGAGCCTTCTCACCTTTGGTCCCACTCATTAGGGTTTCCATCTTCATGCAATGAATCTCCCTCCAAAACTGCGTTGTCCCATCATCAATACCACTCCTCCATAATAGCGCTGATGGATTTGGTCAATCTTGACTAGATCTCCGTGCAATGTCTTCTTCCAAACTTAAGGTGGCTTTATTCCAACTATATAAATAGATTCATATTCCCATCGAGTTATCTTCATTAATTTTTTACATCCTCCATACTAGCTTAGTTGACTTGGTCAAACTTGACTTTGTCCACATGCATTTAGCCTTGTTCACACATGAAGGTTTTTTTATTCAGATGTGAATATGATCCCTTTCCCATTAAGAGGGTTTTTATTGCTGCTAGAAATATTTATGGGTCTCCCTACTCATTTATTCATCTAACTATGTGTTTGGAGCAAAATTAATATTCCAATTAGCTCCATGCTAATTTAGGAATATTACATATAGGATCTTCTTTTTTCTTTGAGTTCAAAGAATTTTTGGAGAGTTAGACTCTCTTTGAAAGCTCTAGATTGTTCCTTTTACTCTTCAAGATACAAACTGAGAGTCTCATGAGTCTCAGGTTCTCTTCTTTCTTCATTTCTACACCTTTCACCTTCTCCAAAGAAAGTGGGCATAGTAGATCTATGAGGAGATCTATGATTCTCCGGTCTTCTTTTATGCTGATAGGAAGTGCTTGGACCTTCCTCTTCAAATATTCTTCTTGGATCCTTCCATTGCCTTTCTCTCTTCATTTGATTGACCTCCTTGGAGAGATCTTGCATGGATCTAAAGAGAGGAGTGGCAATACTATAATCCTCCTTCATGATAGATCTCATCTATCTTCTTCTTCTTTTGATGCAAAAGATGAAGTGTCCACAAGATGAGCCAAAGATCATGCTCTGATACCATTGTAATATCCCAAAAGGGAGAATGCAGTAATACTTAAACACAATATAGGAACTGCAACTAAGTAAACAATAAATCTCAATACAACATCAGAATATATAGAGAAACTAAGCCATTTTATTATGTGGAGATGAATCAATTACACAATGTACAGAAAATGAGTAGATCTAGCCTAAGGGAAGGCCTTGAATCACCCTACAATGGTGATGCAACTAGCACTATGTAACTGGTGAGCTTACAGAAGAAATACTCCATTGTCCTTTCTATTTTTTATATACATGTAAATATTGCAAAGGAAAATGCAAATCTAGGGAGCTTATGAGCACTGATGATGCCAAGATTCAATATCTGGCCAATGTGATGGGATCCCAATATAATCCAGAAAGGATTTTCCATATATACAACTTTGTAAAACCACCCTCCTAGGGTTTGATCCTTTATCTACTGGGATTATAGATCTGAAGCTAGATCTAACAATTAGATGGATGAAATATGTCACAAGGTGAGATCTAATCTTGAAGGGCTCATCCCTCATTCAGATCTACAACCTAGAAGCTCTAGATCTAGCTTCTCGATCCTCCAATGATGATTACAGCTGCTCCTACACAACTACTCATAAAAACTGCAATGTAAGTGAAAGAAAGGCTCCATTTCTACTGAAATATGCTACAATAGACTCCAGTCTGATGGAAATACTAATGGAAAGGTGACGGGATGATCCCTCACAGGATTACTAGCAGAAATACTAGCAACTTCCTTCCTCCTTTGGATATGCAATAATAGACAGCGTAATTCTGGATGGAACTACTACTTCTAGGAGGTCAATAACTCTTGGCCTGATGCCAAATCTGAAATGAAACTCTGGGAATACTTATCTTTAAGCCCAATGTGATCGGAATAATCCTACACCAGTTCCTCAACTGATATATTGAAGGACAACCTCCTCCTCTCAAACTGATCTTCAGAAATCTGCAATTCTAAATATGGATGTTCTGTAGAAAGTAGGAAAAGGTATGTGGCACCAATGCCTGATGTAGAATGAAGTACAATACTCTTTCAAGAGCTACTCAAAGAGGTGGGATTTCCGACCAGGAACACCTAGTGCTAAACAACACTTGAAATCTTAGCTAAAGAGCCAAAGAAAGAATGGAATGTCACATGACAATTCCAGATCTAAACATATCATACATCAATAATAGTCTTCAACATGTCTTCATTCTTGCCTTCATCTTATTTATATAGTGTTTGAGCCTTCCTATGCCTTGGCCCTCATCTAAATTGCATTTTGCATGTGGACAAGATCCTCCATGTTTGACTGCGTTGTCTCTCCAAGTCATCCATCATGTCTAGGTATAATGTACACCCTTTCCATCATCTGTGCATTAATTGCACAAAATCCTCCATCGCTTTATCATGAATTCTCCATGATCTTCTGTTTGATCCCTTCCAAGATCTTAGTTGACTAAATCAACCTTCATGATCTATCTCATTAATGAGACATAATCTCCAATTCCATTCACATTAGTAGTGGCTCCACTACCTAATTATGTAGATCTAGGTTTAATTAATCCACATTCACACAAAAAAGTGGATATTTATTCATCTTGAGGATTATGGGTCCCTCTAACATTTTATTTACTCAATTCATTAAGAAGATTAAGAACTCTAATATTCTAAATATCAGGTGAAAATTTGGGAATATTACACTCATGACCTCTTATTTGTCATATTTTTGTCCATAACCCAAGAGGAATCTACTCTTTATCCCTTTTGGTTCCCATTTTCTATCAACCTATTTTCGCAGTTTGGGCCTTGGTTTCTCTCTTCCATATTCATCACTTTCTTGGCCTGTCATTCACTTTCACTTCGAGTTTTACCATTTATTGGAGGAATATCTACGATGAGTGGTCCTAATAGCCAGCCTCTTGTCCTCTTTATGTTATGAGTATTTCCATCATCATCAGAACCAATTGTTATCCCTTATACCACTCGTTCCTCCAAGAGGAGTTTTCTTTAAGTTATTTTTAGACTCCTTAATGTAGAAAATATTTTCACGTGAAATTGTCTCATTCACGCTCATAAAAGTAATTGAAGGGTCGTCTACTCAATATAAATTTAACCCTTTTTTGGACTGGGATAGACAAGTTACGAGAAAGGAATACCCTAGTCTTTTATGCATAGGAGGTTCTCCCTTGTATACTTTTATCTCTTTTTCAGGCTTGGGGGAAAAACATATGAAAAAGGAACTTATAAAAAGATAAGGGAGGGAACATTTATTTCCATTAGTCATCAAATGATAACATAATTTATGTCACCCTTAAACATGGCACATTTCTACTTCATTATCTTATAATTTTGTTTTATCTTACCTAGGAGCCATACCATTCATATAAGTTCATTTACTCCTATGAATGGTTACTCTTACAGTCATATGGAGCATGCCTCGATGCCTCCTGAATTGTTGGATGATATCACATGATGCTCATTAGTCATGCTTCCAAGTCACTTTTGTGTCATGCTGCTATGTTTTCAAGGGAAGTCTTAGCCTGTGTCAACCATCTACAATAGCATGTTGAGATTTTTGAGTCGGCTATCCCTATGTCAGTTATACTTCATTTCTCCATGGCTTCATCCATACATCACATCATATTGGTATGTTCCATGTCTATTTATGGGGGATACATCAAGGCCCTCCTTCGACATATCTTCTCAGGTCAACTTGATCTCATTATTCAAGAGCTTGATCTTGGAACCAGTAGTACCTTGGAGCTTGCATACCTTAGTGGAAGGCTTCCCCATGATCGATAATGGGTTTACATCATTGGATCGTGATTGTTTGAGTTCAATGGTTTTCGACGTCATTTAATCTCTTCATACTTAGTCCACTATACTAGGTACCTTGGGGTACATATTCCTCATTGGTGTATTCCCTCGCATTTTTTGTTGGTTTACCTCATTGGCCAGTAATCAAGCTGTTTATACCATGCTTGACACCAACTCATATATTCACATGATGTATATTCAGACCATATGGGTTATCTCAAACACCCTAGATTATAGACATCTCATTCTTATATGGAATCCTTCCTAGGACGTGTTGAAGTTATATATCATTTATGTACTTTTAGAAATATCTTGAGACACTTCTTTTTATTTCATGTGTCTATAGTCATACTAGTCACATAAATCCACATTGTATTTTCTGGTGGTTATCTGTTGCGCATCTGGTCAATATCATGCTCACTCCCCACTATTCGATCTGATGACCTAGATCTAACGGCTGGTGCGCAGTTTCGCATAACTTTTAGCGCGAATGTTAATTCTCAGAGGGCTACGCGATATGGGTAGTTTTTGAGCGCTATGTGTCACCTTCTAACACATATCACGTTCAAAAAGGTGAAACCACCTTTCTCCCCTTTTGGCCACGCGAAACCAGCTGTTTTGCCCTCCGAAACCGCCTTCCCTCATTTTATATTATGTTTTATTGCATGCACTCCCCGCTGTTGATCCCTACAGATCAACAGTTTAGATCTAATCTCCCATTAAACTATCCCCCTCTACCTTTTCCAAGGTCCTTCAACAAGAAATCTCCACCATTGATCTCTAGGTCCAATCTGATCCGATGGCCCATGATCATCCCGAAACCCCAATTTTCTTTCATGTGCATTTTTCCTCTGCCAAAGGAATTTTCCCTCTTTTCCTTTGTATTCCTTCCATTTTCGCCTATGTAATAAAAATGTGACCCCTTCGCACTATATTATTACGTTCGATCCCGACCATTGATCTCTACAAGATCAACGACCCTAACTTAATCCCTGCATCATTATTCCAATTGCCTCCTTTGGCCCTCAACATGCAATCTCCGTCATTGGATGTTGTCATCCAACGACCATGCTCCTAACCACAACCTCTGAAGCAGTCTAACCCATCCATGTAGGATTTTATAATATTTTGTGTATTTTGCAGGTTTTTAAATTTTTCAAAGATTTTAAAAGAAAATAAAAGCTGAGGATGATGATCCTCCAGGCTTTGTTTATTAAAGAGTATCCATTCACAGGGTTCGACGACACGTTTAATCTGTGCCTCATGAGCACTCATAAAATTTATAAAGCCCTGTAGCACATGTACATCAACAAGACACAGTAAAATTCAAAAGATTATTAGTGTTGAAGACCTAACCACAGCAAAACTAAAGATTGAAGATTGTCTTCACAATTTTGGTGGATTACGGCTAAGATCAAAATTCAAAAGCCTAATCCACTCAATTAAACACAGAATTAAAGCAGATTAAAAGAGTTTAAAGAAAATAAGTAATATCTATCAAACAGAGGATGCCTCCACTGCCACATCAGAGGCTAATTGATTCCTCTCAACTACCTAATGCCACCTGTGGCCTCATATCATTCAACAGAGGGCCGAGTTATGATCTGAGCAGAAAATAGCTGTCCAATACAGCCGAATAGTTAATTTAGCCAAAAGGATTAATTAAAAAAATATCAGCAGATTTATTACAAAGATGACATAGAGCCTTAAAGTCAACAAAAGCTTCCACCAAGCTTAAATACTTAATGTAAATCAATTAATACAGGAAAATATCTGTGAACTTCTCCATTGAGCCCCTCAATGGCCAAGAAGCATTAACTATATTAATTGAACTCAAAAGATCTTTTATATCTTTCGACCTCCTCATCCTTCTATAAAATCTTATTGAGGAGTCCATGTAAACATTGGTTGATCACTAGTTGTAACACTGAAACTCTCTGAAATAATACATAGTCTGTAGAATTTGAAGAAGAAATTGAAGTCTTGGAAGCCCTGATGATTTTTTTCATGCTTGTTCTTGAGAAGGCTCTATCACTGGATCCATGAGCTTGGCTATTGGTGAAGTATTCTGAACTGTTTAATGTTTTCCTCTGTTTTCATTTTGTTCCATAAATTCTTACTACAATAGGATAAAAGTTTAGGCTAAGAAATGACTCTTGGAAGCACCTTAGACCTGTTTATCCTTCATTGTTTTATGTTTTCTTCTGCTGAGGCATTTTAGAGTCTTTAATCTCTCTCTTTAGTCCTCATGCTTGTTTATTTCTCTAATAGCTCGAATAGTTGGTTTCAACATAATTTATGGTTCTCCCTGCTTGTCTGATGCCACTTAAAGGCTGTTATTGAAGTCTCCCTTTGAAGTATCTTTGTTTAAAGTGAGCCAAGGAGGTCTGTTCTGATCATGCCCTTTGTCCTTGCTTGAACAATTGTCTTAAAGGTCTTTATAGTTGTGATCATAGATGTATTTAGGTGTTCCCTCTTCTATGACCGTAATTATCAGTGAATATTTTATGTTTTATAAGTCATTTGAAATAAAATATTTGAGGAAATAGGGTGTTCCCCGAATCTTAGATTTCATTTTAAAAGTTGTTTTGAAGTCATTATTTACTTAAAGTGTGATTTGTAGAATTCATGGTTAGCCCTGTCTATCAAATAACTCTTTATTGTTCAAGTTATGCTTTCAAATTCCCTTTGTTGAGAATCAAAATTCTCTTTTCTAAACCATTAATGTCCATCTCATTCATAAACTAAAGGATCTTGTGGCCAAGTTAGATTTTCCCTTTGATATCCCATATCCATTTATAAGTTTGTCATAACCTCTTTTTGACTCCATTTCCCAATGAAACTGACATTTCCCCTTTCTATCTATCTTTCCTAGACCTTTTATGTTCTTCTGTATCAATTTAACCAAACAAACAAACAAACACTTGCACTTAATAACTATTCTAAAACCAATACCCGAAGCACACAAGATAAACCTTTGCAAAAAAAAAAAAATTTGAGAGATCCCTCTCTGAGAGCAGGAGGACTAGATCCTTTAACTCTAAAGATTGGTTATGATGTTGCCTTG
Organism: Pinus albicaulis; assembly: GCA_034641835.2. NCBI lineage: Eukaryota > Viridiplantae > Streptophyta > Pinopsida > Pinales > Pinaceae > Pinus > Pinus albicaulis. The sequence continues at coordinate 2,013,838,115 of CM076575.1, read as the reverse complement.
TCTTTTGATTTTCCAAACTATCAAAATATGGGAGACCAACATAATGGCGATCACGGTGGGACCAGTGGAGTAAAATATTTAAAAAAAACACTCCATGTCTAGTATAACATAAGTAGCTTTCTTAAAGCACTACCTAACAGAAATGGTAATCATGATAGGACTTAATTGAATCAGTGACAAACTAAGTAACCCTTAGGATTCTCATAGGACCTTATCAAACCTTGAAGGAATCAGTTACCAAGCCATAAGAGTGAACTCTGTAGGTTCTTGACACCTTAGCTAAGTATTAAAAGATTTAGGACACTCTCTTAACCCATAGGATTAAAAACTCAGAAAAACCGAAAAAACATTTCAGTTTGGCTTCATAATAAACACGGTGGTGGAACCATCCAATATTTTACCTTCATAGAAGCTAAAAATTTTCCACCTAGCGACTCCACTGGTAGAATACCCTGAACTGACTGACCAGACATAGTGACCTCTTTCTTGATTTACAAAATGATTCCAAGGATACAACGAAGATATGCCCCAATGAGTAGAGACCATATACCTAGGTTTCCACATAAGATGCCATAGGTGAAATGGGATGATAACCCATTGTTACATCTTATCAAATTTCATATACATGTATGGAGGTTAAAGGTTGAATGGAATGAAGATTGCCTAATGAAAATGTTCATGTTAACATTAGAAGAAAAAGCAAGGGATTGGTATGAATGCTTGAGATCTGGTAGTGTGTTTTCATTAAAGGACCTTGAATATGTGTTTTATGAGAACTATAAAGGAAATACTACATCATTATCATGGGGTGAAATATATTATGATCCATCACAAAAAATCACCCAACACATTATAAATAATGATGAAGCTCTGGAAGAAATGCATCCTGAAGATCTTTTAACAACCATTCATGATTTAATATCTTATTGAAAAATTATAAGAATATAGATGAATCATTTCAGGAATAAATCAACCAAGAAATAAAGGACATTCCTCAAGATATCCCAAAAAACCCAAGTAATTATTCATCATCCCTTATAGCTAAGGCTCACGAAGACATCCAGCCTCAAAATCAGTCTTCACATGAGACAGAGAACTGTTGTACTCCTGTTCAAAGGAACATAGAAATATCTCCTCCTTTGAAAAAAAAAGAAATAGATCAGACTATCAATAAATAGCCAGTCTCTAAAACATTTTGCAAAACAAATACTCTTGTCCATTCACATAGAGAACTTTGTTGTACAGAATTAGAAAGTTCTTTTGTAGATCAGAATAAAGAAGGACTTGTTGATAACCCAATGTGTTTGATTGGTAGTATTACTTATATTAATGATTCTCCTAACTTAGATCTATCTAGTGATGGTGCTTCCTAATCAGAATTTAATTTTACAGGACCATCATTAGCAGATTTATGGGAGGAAGATCGGTTCCTTCAAAGAAGTAATGAGCTAGTGCAGACTATTTACGATACTGATGAAGAAAGTCATGAAAGCATGGAAGAAAGTAAATATTTATTGGATCTTTGTTTTACTTCATCTCAGACCATTAGTAATAGTTTCCATGTGATTGGGAATCAGCAGACTTTCAGCTCAAAGGTTGAGGAGCAAAACAATGCAGAAATTGTTGAGGAGGTTGAAACTAAGGATTTTTTCCTTGAAAAAGAGGAAGCAAGTGAATATACCCCTGCTCAAGAATATAATAACCTCTTCACATAGCTCATTCCACTAAAGCAGAACACACCAGGACTACAAGAGTACAACACGGAAGTGTATGACGAAATTTCTAGTTCAAATGACAATGAAGATGAGGAAGATTGTCTTCCTCAAAAGAATTTTTTCCTTGACCCAGTGGAAGAGGAAGTAATCCTGGTTGAAACCTACTTGTTAAATATTCCAAAACAGGCATTATTTCAAGATCCCTATGTTGATTTCTTGAAGACATCTGAAGAAGGGATAAAGGTTTCAGACAACATTATATCGCCATGTGCAGCAAAAATTTTCAGAGATGCTGCCAAGAAACAAAGAACATGGGAATGCCCCTGTCTATCCTACATGCTCAAAGAGATGAGCAAAGACCAGTCATGGAACTATCTGATTGACTGGATGTATTGGAAAAGAGAGTTTGTAGGTTAAGAATGTAAATATTCCAAGTTATAATAGGTTAGATACGAATGGCAATAAGCTCAACCTTTGAGCATTTCAATTAATTGTTGATTTTCGTCTTGAAGAGAAAAAGAAAAATACAAAAAACAATTAAAGATAGAAAAGAGGGCAGAGTGAAAACAAGAAAGATATAGCCCCATACCAAAAAGAGAAACAAAGTCTGAAAGTGTGCAAGCTAAATGCCACTCCTAAAAACACGCTTCTAGTTAGTCATACAACCTAATCAAGACTAATTAGTTTTAAATTTACTGCTGATAGGTTAGTGAATTCGATTTTCCAAACAGTTTAATCTTGGCTTATTAGTTAGGTAGATTAGGCTAGAAATTAAAGGTTCAAACAAGCTCAAAATCTGAACCTTAGTTTTCACAAGATAAGAATGACTCAAATCTGTTTATTTCTTGAGTAAAAAAGCAGAGGTAAAACTGGTTCTAATTAGCTCAAAATCTGAACCAGATAACAAGCCAAAACAACTCGAATAAACTCAAAAACAGAGCTGTAGAAAAGAGAAGGCCATGCTGAGAAACTTTCAAATCTTAAGCCTTCCATTTTGATTTAATTTTCTGTAAAATAATATCTATGTGTAGCTTGTTTTTTATGCCATAGATCAGAAACATGTTGGATTGTTCAATCCTGACTTGTATGCTCTTAAATTTCTGTTTTAGAAATTAGTGAATAAAAATATGTTAGACTATTTAATCCTAACAGATTAGTAGATTAGGTAGAGAATTATATGAACTCAACTGTTTAATCTAAGTTCATGGAGAAATAAGGAGTAGAATTAGATTAGTTTTATGCTTTCAAAAGAATAAAATGTTGTAAGAGATTTTTCCAATCCAAGTGCACTATAAAGAAGAAAAAATGTTAGATTAGTAGGATTGGGTAGGTAGAAAACCTGTGTTGATGATATCCATAGTTTTTTCATGGCTACTAATATTTTTAGAGCAAAAGAAGATCATCCAAGTGAAGAAAAAGGCAGCCCAAAGGATGAGGCACTGATCAGCCACTAGAGAATGCAAGTCTGAAGTTCTTGATGCCTTCAAGAAGGCACCATCCCCAAGTGGAGCCACTGTTAGCCACCAATAAAATTTGTCATATCAAATGGTGGCTAAATCATTTTTGGTGCCTTCAAGAAACAAGTTTTATTGCTAAAAATTGTTATCTCTTAAATTCTCATGAAGACATCATGCCCTTTGTTTAATCTTCACTGCTGTTTCCCTTTCAAAATGCTGAAATTCTATTGATTTCATGAAGAAAATACTGCTGCAAAATCCCTTTTTTCCCCTCCTCCACTCAAAACTAACCTTCATTTTATTCCCTTTTTCCCCCATCAAATTCCTCTATTTTCCCTTGTTTTCCCTTATTCCTTTCATAAAACCCCTTTTTCCTATGTTTTACATTAAACATGTTGGTGCGATGTTATTAAATGATAAAGACCGTTGATATTTTCCCAATCAACAATCCGTGCTATCTCGCATCGGAGAATTTCAAATGGGTAGATTGAAAAGCCCATCTCCTTCTTCCCAATGCCTATTGGCACCTTACTTATAAAGCCCCGGTTCCGTTCACTTGTTCATGTATCCAAGGCCCCGCAATCAGGCACCAAGCCTTTTATATATAACCCACCTCGACTCCATAACACCTTTGGATTCCATTAATTTTTGATTTCCATGTATTATAAAGGGTCCCGCTCGTTCATTGGTCGGAGCCTTTCTCCACCGTTGATCTTGGACCAATCAATGGTCTGTGCATTATCACATTGGAGATTTCCATTGGTGCAGTTCATTATTTTATTTGCCGCCTCCAATTGGCAGTCTTCCGATTCATCTCCCACCATCGATCTGATCTGCAGATCGACAGTCCAAAGAAAATCGCATCGGCGCCATTCAGTTCCCCCCCCCCGCCAATCGAAAAGCCCCGATTGCATCTAGGTCATCCACGTGTCAACATCCGATGGTCCAGATCTTTCTTCCAGACCTTAGCTAAATTCATATAAGCCTCGCTTCATAATGTTTTTGGCCAAATATCAGTCGTTGATCTCTGCAGATCAACGACCCTTTAAAAAATATTTCTCCACCTTGTATATTATTTCGTTAACCTCTAAGATCCATATGAACCATCCATTTCATTCATCTAATGGCCCATATTAACCTGACAGGCCTGACCCCTGTGGGTCCTGCCTTCCTCCAAATTTGATCTCTGTCGTCGATCCCCTAATCGAACGGCCCATAATAAAATCACCCTGCCTCTTATCTGTTGTGCATCTGGTAAATATCGCACTCACTCCCCACCATTCGATCTGATGACCCAGATCTAATAGCTAGTGCATAGTTTCACGTAAATTTCAACACGAACGTTAATTCTTAGAGGGCTACGTGATATGGGCAGTTTTTGAGCGCTACATGTCACCTTCTAACGCATATCACATTCAAAAAGGTGAAACCACCTTTCTCCCCTTTTAGCCACGTGAAACCAGCTATTTTTCCCTCTGAAACCACCTTCCCTCATTTTATATTATGTTTTATTGCGTGCGCTCCCCACTGTTGATCCCTGCAGATCAACGGTTTAGATCTGATCTCCCATTACACTATCACCCTCCGCCTTTTCCAAGGGTCTTCAATGAGCAATATTTTCCATTGATCTCTAGGTCCAATCTGATTCGACGACCCACGATCATCCAGAAACCCCAATTTTCTTTCTTGTGCACTTTTCCTCTGCCAAAGGAATTTTCCCTCTTTTCCTTTGTATTCCTTCCATTTTCGCCTATGTAATAAAAATGTGACCCCTTCGCATTATATTATTACATTCGATCCCAGCCATTGATCTCTGCAAGATCAACGGCCCTAACTTAATCTCTGCATCATTCTTCCAATTGCCTCCTTTGACCCTCAACGCACAATCTCCACCGTTGGATGCTGTCATCCAATGGCCATGCTCCTAACCACAACCTCTGAAGAAGTTTGACCCGTCCACGCAAAATTTTATAATATTTTGTGTATTTTTCAGGTTTTTAAAGTTTTCAAATATCTTAAAAGAAAATAAAATATGAGGATGATGACCCTCGAGGCTTTGTTTATTAAAGAGTATCCATTCACAGGGTTCGACGACACGTTTAATCTGTGCCTCATGAGCACTCATAAACTTTATAAAGCCCTGTAGCACATGTACATCAAAAATACAGTAAAATTTAAAAGAGTATCATTGTTGAAGACCTAACCACAGCAGAACTAAATATTGAATATTGTTTTCACAATTTTGGTGGATTACGGCTAAGATCGAAAATCAAAAGCCTAATCCGCTCAATTAAACACAGAATTAAAGTAGATTAACAGAGTTTAAAGAAAATAAATAATATCTATCAGACAGAGGATGCCTCCACTGCCACATCAGAGGCTAATTGATTCCTCTCAGCTACCTAATGCCACCTGTGGCCTCACATCATTCAACAGAGGATCGGGTTATGATCTAAGCAGAAAATATCTGCCCAATATAGCCGAACAGTTAATTCAGCCAAAAGGATTAATTACAAAAATATCAACAGAGTTATTACAGAGATGATACAGAGCCTTAAATTCAACAAAAGCTTCCAGCAATCTTAAATACTTAATGTAAACCAATTAATACAGGAAAATATCTATGAACTTCTCCATTGAGCCCCTCAAAGGCCAAGAAGCATTAACTATATTAATTGAACTCAAAAGATCTTTTCTATATTTCGACCTCCTCATCCTTCTATAAAATCTTATTGAGGAGTCCATTGTAAACATTGGTTGATCACTAGTTGTAACACTGAAACTCTCTGAAATAATACATATTCTATAGAAGTTGAAGAAGAAATTGAAGTCTTGGAAGCCCTAATGATGTTGTTGCATGCTTGTTCTTGAGAAGGTTCTATCATTGGATCCATGAGCTTGGCTATTGGTGAAGTATTCTGAACTGTTTAATGTTTTCCCCTGTTTTCATTTTTTCCATAAATTCTTACTACAGTAGGATAAACGTTTTAGGCTAAGAAATGACTCTTGGAAGCACCTTAGACCTGTTTATCCTTCACTGTTTTATGTTTTCTTCTGCTGAGGTATTTTAGAGTCTTTAATCTCTCTCTTTAGTCCTCGTGCTTTTTTATTTCTCTAATAGCTCAAATAGTTGGTTTCAACATGATTTATGGTTCTCCCTGCTTGTCTGCTACCACTTAAAGGTTGTTATTGAAGTCTCCCTTTGAAGTATCTTTGTTTACAGTGAGCCAATGAGGTCTGTTCTAATCATGCCCTTTGTCCTTGCTTGAATAGTGTTCTTAAAGGTCTTTATAGTTGTGATCATAGATGTATTTAGGTGTTCCCTCTTCTATGACCATAATTATCAGTGAATCTTTTATGTTTTATAAGTCATTTGAAATAAAATCTTTGAGGAAATAAGGTGTTCCCCGAATCTTAGATTTCATTTTAAAAGTTGTTTTGAAGTCATTATTTGCTTAAAGTATGATTTTTAGAATTCATGGTTAGCCTTTTCTATCAAATAACTCTTTATTGTTCAAGTTATGTTTTCAAATTCCCTTTGTTGAGAATCAAACTTCTCTTTTCTAAACCATTAATGTCTATCTCATTCATAAACTAAAGGATCTTGTGGCCAAGTTAGATTTTCCCTTTGATATCCCATATCCATTTATAAGTTTTTCATAACCTCTTTTTGACTCCATTGCCCAATGAAACTGACATTTCCCCTTTCTATCTATCTTTCCTAGACCTTTTATGTTCTGCTGTATCAATTCAACCAAACAAACAAACAAACACTTGCACTTAATAACTAGTCTAAAACCAATACCCGAAGCACACAAGATAAACCTTTGCAAAAAACAAATAATTTGAGAGATCCCTCTCTGAGAGAAGGAGGACTAGATCCTGTAGCTCTAAAGATTGGTTGTAATGTTGCCTTGTCTTTTGATTTTCCAAACTATCAAAACACTAGAGACCAACAGATACACAATGTATTTTTATGGTGGCCATGTCCAGTATATTCTTATTATTGAGCATGGGTAACCCCACCAAGGGGATGTTATCAGTAGATTTGATACTTCAACATTTGAGTTCCTCCGAACAAGATCTGTGGTCTTGGCTCCTTCCTCCAATTTTTAGCTTTGAGTATTATTGAAATACATTTTCGCCATCAATTTCTCTTCTGACCTCATCTATCAGGGGGAATTTTTTATAACCATATTTTCCACTCCATTATAGTTAGAGAAACCCAATATCAACTTACCTCATTTGTTGGCTAAAATTCATCCACTTTCGACCTTTTCTCTTCCTTATGTGATATTTATCCCATATTAAAAGGGTGAAATTACATAATTGATACATTTATCATAATTATTTTTCTAGAATATTCTACTTATGAGATAATAATTATTTCATAATTGAGATAATTGAGAAAAATACTCATAATTCTGGTAAATGTCTCTAGATGTTGCCATTCCCAAGGACATCAACTTGACCTAGTTGTGTATGAGTTGGCTAGGGGTCCAATATTGTAGAAGTTTCCTAACTTCTCAAGCCCCTAGGTTTCTAGATACATTCTCCCAAAGGATAGACTGAGCCTATATAATATCACTAAGAGGAAAGGGGGTGAAATGAAGTATCCGAACAATAACATGATAGCTCTGTTGTATTGGAAGACAATACCACACTACAAACTTGAGGAGAGGATCTTATTTCTTGAAGGTATATTGGTGTACTTTCACTTATGTGGTTAATAAAAATATATGTTCCTTCCCCTTATATAATTTTTGCATTAATTTATATGTGTGATTTATAGATGTTTTGAGATGACGATCTTATGTAGAAGACCACTTGTCATCTATATTTGGTTTGTTTGTGTGCAAGATTTGGAACGGGAGTGGATGAATGAGATCAATTGATTGGAGTGAAAGGATTCTGCATTAGACACAAAAACCTTCACCAACCTATGAGGAGGAAAGGTACTTGTCATACTTTGTGTCATTAGATATTGCATCAAAACTACATGCATGGCCATCTACATTGGGGATTGTTATTAGATTGTATCATCCATTGTTTTTTGTTGTATGGTGATCTAAATTGGGCATGAAATTGTGGAAAAATAGCTCCCTAAATAATTAAATGCAACAAATATTTTAGGTCTTCAATGAAATATTGTAATATTCCCAATTAGCTTTCAGCTAGTTGGAATATTATATGTTGCTTCTATTTTTAGTCTAGAGGAATAAGTGGGGTAGTGAGACCCTTAAATCTCTTTATTAGGAATAAAACACTTCCAGTATGGATGTGGATCAGTTTAGATAGTCAAAATAAAGCCACCTTGGGTGTGAAAGGGAGCAATTCATGTAGACTAGATCAAGGTTGACCAAATCAACAACGCTATCAAAGAAGAGAGTGGAGATAGTGGGGAAAATTTAGTTTTGGAGGAGGATTCTTTGCATGTAATTAACCTCATAAATGAGTGGGGCCAAATGTAATGTTCCTTTTTAGGAATAGCTCATGAATCATGCACTGAAAAATACATTTTTAGGAAAATGTGCAATGGAAGAGGAAAATGACTATTGTATCCTTTATATCAGATAATAATAATAAAAAAATCCAATATTTGAGCTGAATCAAATAAGACTAGGTGGGTTAAACATATCTCCCACACCTAGTTTTCTTTAAGAGAAGGCCCAATGAGGGGCTGCAGCAAAGTAAAACGCTCTAATCAAAGTGTAGGGAGATAAAAATGCATAACATGTGCTGTTTGACACTCAAAAATTGATTCCAAGTACATCAGCAATTTAGATCTGAATTTAGGATCCAAAAAGTGAGGAAAAGCAGTGATTTTGACCCTAAAATAGATCTATTCAGAAATCTGCGTACATTTAAGGGAAATTATAGGAGGTTATTTTATATTAGGTAATTATGGACCTATGATCTGAATTTAAGCTCAAAAAAAGCATTATAGCTATGTTAAAAAGTTCCTCCATCCCCAAATATGCTTAAAAATGTTGATTTCCCATGACTTTGAGTATGCAGAAAATGGTTGAAGAATGTAGAGAGTAATTTCTGAATAAATTATAAAAAATATGTCTGAAACATCAGATCTGAATTTTATTATAACTACATGAAGAAAAATGGAGATTCAGGTCCTTTTATACATCAATAGATCACCCGGCAAGGGGATTTCATGAAAGAACAAAATACAAGTATCCGATCTACAGAATATGGATCTGGAAAATGTAGAATCACTAAAAATATAAGTACATGAGCTTAAATTTACAAAATTACAGAAGAGGGCTTCAATATAAACTTTCCGGAAGAAGGGATGGCCCTTCCTCAAGAAAACAAGCACCAAACTAGGGTAGAAACCCTGTTGCAACAATGCACTGGAAAATAACGCAATTTCTGAAGTATACTGCGCAATTGATGTGGGAAGTTCCTTTGGCCACATGCCAATATCTGAAACTAAATCTCAATGCTTCCTCACTAATCTTCCAGAGAAAGGAATGCTCCCTTTTCTGCAAAACTAAATCTGGAAGTGGTGTTGAAAACCCCTCACTGCAACACCCAGCAACACAATATTATTCTGCTGCAAAAAATAATGTTGTCTTGATGGTGGAAGCTTGGTTTCAAGCCTATATGTGAGGCATTTCAGAACATACTCCTTCAAGAGCTCCTCAATGAAGGAGGAGGAATTCCTAAACATGAAATTCCTCTCTCTAGCGAAATAGCCAAAGATTTTGAGTTGCCTAAGCACTCTCAAAATCGAATTATCTTCAACAACCTTTCCTTATGGCCTTCCTCTTAATTTTATAAAATTAGGGCATTGAAAACCCTAAACCACCTCTAATGAGTTAAGCCTTTTCACATGAAGGGTCTCCATCTAAAACTGTGCTAATCAATGATGAGGTTCAATGGATCTAGACACTGTTATGATTTGGTCCTGTTGACCTAGTCAACCTTCTTCATTCCTTTTCACACCTAAGTGTATTTTATTGAAATAGCCCAGATTTTTCCATGTTCACAATGGGAATTGATTTATTTTTCTGATTAGGAGTTTAATAGTTCCTCCTTTACACTTTTATTCATGAGTTAAGAAAACTGAAATTAAAAATGCACTATTCCCATTAGCTGCAAAAATTGGGAATATTACAGTATCCCCTGGAAAAATGTTGCTTGCCCTCAAGCAACTCTTATTGTAGATGCAAACCATCTACTCCCCTCCAAATTGCATCCACATAAGGAAGGCTTCCTCCATTTGCTGCAATAGGTCATGTATGTTTGGTTCCAAAGCTGTCTTCCACAAATGCATGAGATGACTTCCAACTATAAGGTTAGATGTCCTCTTCTTATAATGAAGTAAAAATGACAATTACATGATGTCCAACACCATCATAAACACATGAGAGACATAAAATAAAGTATCTCCTTCCATAGAGGAAAAGCTTCATCATGCAAGAACATTCCTCCATCCATGTTTTATGAACTTGATTAAGTGTTGTTATGCTTTCCTTCTTAGCCCTGTTGGCCTTGTTGGATCCAAACTCCATCATTCCAGCGTTATGCAAAAGAAGAAGGTAAGGAGTAATATGGGTAAACAAAGATGTCAAACCATATTCTCCTAATAATAACCACCGGAGCAAGGCCCTTTGCTGCCATCCTCCATCTCCTCCATGTAAGATGAGCAAGCCAAGCTTTCCAAAAGATGATGTATGTGCCTTCCTTTGCTGCAATTTATCTTTGGTACATAAGGCATGAATCAGAAAATTTTGAGCTATGGGGTGGTCACCATACTCATTTGAAAGCAACCAAAGAAACAAGAGGTCTTGCTTCCTTCTTTCCTCATGTGCATCATGAAACCAAACCATACTAATGGACATATGATATGTCACATCAGCCCAATACAAAGTACTATCATTAATGCACATCATGAGATTAATATGCCAAATTTTACACAATGAAAAACACATAGACATAGGAGATGTCATGTGGTGGCCATACTTCCTCAAGTGAAACAAAATTATACATGCCTTCTCTGGCTGCAACATATCATTGAAATCCAAGGCATGATTCAAAAAATGATGAGCTATTGGGAAGTAACCATACTCACCCAAGAGCAGCCCTAGCAACAAGGACTTTTGCAACCCTCTTGCCTTATCAACATGTGGATCATGGAGCAATAACACAATGATGGACATGTGAAATGTCTAATCAACATATTACAAGAAAGCTCCCTCATACCACATCATGTGGGAGTCATTCGTCCTCCCAAACCAAAGTTCATGCATGAAACATACCTCCCACAGAAATACATGTGGATAAATGAGACCTATTTCAAACATGGGTGAATACATGGACATGATATTTAGCATGTGATGTCAAAACTCTCCTTTTAACAACCACAACATCCATGCTTCCTTTTCATATACTCTATTAATGATGCATAAAGCATGATATGAGAGAATTAGAATCTTTGGGTAGTGATCATGCTTACCCCAAAGCAACCAGCATTGCCATGCCTCCTTATTCATTTCATGATCATCCTTCAAGGCATAGATCAGAAAAATAGGTGCCTTTGGAGAGTGATAGGAGTCTCCCAAGGGAAACCAACGTAACCAAGATTGCTAGCCCATATATGTCTGCAAGTGATCATGTGATCTCTTTCTCATCATCCTCATCTACTCACTCCAATATGGAAGATGAGTGATGTGCTGCATAATCATGGTATCCTCCCTTTGTAGAATACCATCTCCTTTGAACCAATGAAGAACCTTGCATCTCATGAAATATTGAAATTCATCTCTGTTGAGATCTCTTAGTGAGACCTCTCTCCCATCTATGGCCTTCCAAAACTAGTAAGGCTCTGAATCTACAGTAAGTAGAAGTCTCTCTTTGAGCTGTAGCATGCTCATTGAGAGAGTGTCATATAGAGGGGAGAAAATGTTTCTCATCTCAAGATGTCTACTGTTCATCTTCTTCTTCTCCATTTCCCCAAGGTTGAAGCTGCCTCTAGAGTGCTCCAAGAGATATGAAGCCTCTTTTTCACAATCATTAAGTGATAGCGCTGTAGATCTGCAAACTGGTGCATGTACTGTCTCAAAGCAAGTTTCATTACTGATCTCACAATCAACCATTGAACATAGGATAGTACTAATCCCCTTTCTTGAGACCCTACATCTTAACCCAAGAGGTTGAATGCAGCTCAACAATGATGCATAGGGATAGTTTCCAATCTCCTCCTTGATTAGATCAAGGGTCCTCTGCACTGTGACATATCTTTTCTTCAAATCAACATTTTGATTTAATCCTTGGCTATGCATTAATCTTGAAACAATATGTGCTGAAATTTCATGCATACCTTGGATCAACTGATATGTGGGAACCTCTTGACAAAACACAATAGTTCCTCCATACGGATCAATGATGCCTCCAACTGCTGGCAAGAATGATGGCCTCCTTTCTTCAAGCATACCAGCATTGGTATCTTCCTTCTCCTCCTCATGCATCTCCTGATTCATGCATGGGTTTCCATATGTTAAGAGCTCAAGACTACCTTGTAAAGATGCAAGTGCCTCTTCTCTAGATACAAGCACCTTAGCAGAAGATGGTGAAAATGGAGATCTCTTTCCCAAAGTGACAAGATTGAAATTATCCTTTACTTTGTGATGATAGGAAGTGTATAGTTCTTCCTCTCCATCTTGAAACCCTTTAGGAGTTTCTTTGCATCTCTTTTCTTCATCGCTATACCTCTTCAAAGAAAGTGGGCATAGTGGATCTATGAGGAGATCTAGGATTATCCAGTATTTTTCTTTGCTAATAGGAAGTGCTAGGGCTTCCTTCTTCTTCTCGAAACCTTATGCAGGTCTCACTGCAACTTGCTTCTTCTCGAAACCCTCTAGGAGTCTCAGTGCATCTTCTTTCTCTCTTCTGATTTACCTCTTTGGAGAGGCTCTTCTTAGATCTGAACACTGATGAGAGTAAACTCATCCTCTCCATCATTTTGATCTCTGTTTATTCTCTTCTCTTCTCTGATACTGCTGTAAAATTCCCTTTTCAGGAATATCAAAATTCTATTCCATATATTGACTGCAGGGGCATTTACTAGATACGTCACCTTTGGAAAAAGGATGAGATCCAGAGGCTACCTAGCCATCTGTAGACTCTGTCTATAGATATTGAAATAGTCCTCCTTTAGGGATTCATCACTTTGGCTTGAAGCCATAGGTTGAGCCAAAAATCTTGCTCTGATACCACTTTAATGTTCCTTTTTAGTAACAGCTCATGAATCATGCACTGAAAAATGAATTTTCAGGAAAATATGCAATGGAACAGGAAGATGAATCTTTTATCCTTTATATCAGGCAATAAATAAACTAAATCCAATATTTGAGCTGAAACAAATAAGACTAGGTGGGTTAAACAGATCTCCCACACCTAGTTTTCTTTAAGAGAAGGCCCAATGAGGGGCTGCAGAAAAGTAAAACGCTCTATTGGAAGTGCAGAGAGCTATCAGTGCATAAAATTTGCTAATAGACATTTATAAACTGATTCCAAGTACAACAACAACTTAGATTTGAATTTAGGATCCAAAAAGTGACGAAAAGTAGTGATTTTGACCCTAAAATAGATGTATTCAGACCTATGCGTAAAATTAAGGGAAATTCCAGGACATTATTTTATATTAGGCAATGAGGGACCTATTCTCCTAATTTCAGCTCAAAAAAATCATTCTAGCTATGTTAAATAGTTCCTCCATCCCCGGATATGCTTTAAAATGTTGATTTCCCATGACTTTGAGTATGCAAAAAATGGCTGAAGCATGAAAAGCATAATTTATGAATAAATTAGAAAAAATATGTCTAAAACATTAGTTCTGAAGTTTATTATAACTGATCATGAAGAAAAATGGAGATTCGGCCCCTTTTATACATCAATAGATCACTCGGCAAGGGGATTTCATGAAAGAACAAAACACAAGTATCAGATCTGCAGAATATGGATCTGGAAAATGCAGAATCACTAAAAATATGATTAAATGAGTTGAAATGTACAAAATTATAGAATAGGGCTGCAATAAAAACTTTCCGGAAGAAGCGATGGCCCTTCCTCAAGAAAACAAGCACCAAACTAGGGTAGAAACCATGCTGCAACAATGCACTGGAAAATAACGTAGTATCTGAAGTATGTTGCGTAGTTGATGTGGGAAAGTACTTTGGCCTAATGCAAAGATCTAAAAATGAAGCAAAATTCTTCCTCACTAATCTTCCAGATAAAGGAATGCTCCCTTCTCTGCAAAAATAGATCTGTAAGTGGTGTTGAAAACCCCTCACTTCAACACCCAGCAACACAGTATTATTCTGCTGTAGAAATAATGTTGTCTTGATGAAGGAAGCTTGGCCTCAAGCCTAGATTTGAGGCATTTAAGAACATACTCCTTCAAGATCTCCTCAATGAAGGAGGAGGAATTCCTAAACAGAAAATTCCTCTCTCTAGCTAAACAACCAGAGAGTTTGAGTTGACTAAGCACTCTCAAAATAGAATTATCTTCAACAACCTTTCCTTGTGGCCTTCCTCTTCATTTTATAACATTATGGATTTGAAAACCCTAAACCACCTCCAGTGATTTAACCCTTTTCACATGAAGGGTCTCCATCTAAAACTGCAATGATCAATGAGGAGGTTCAATGCATCTAGACACTGCTATGATTTGGTCCTGTTGACCTAGTCAAATTTCTTCATTCCTTTTCACAACTAAGTGTATTTTATTGAAATATCCTAGATTTTTCCATGTTCACATTGGGCATTGATTTATTTTTCTGATTAGGAGTTTAATAGTTCCTCCTTTACAATTTTATTCATGAGTTAAGCAAACTGAAATTAAAAATGCAATATTCCCATTAGCTGCAAAAATTGGGAATATTACACCAAGGGTGAGGAAGCTCACCAATAATATAAGGGAAGGGATGGCAGCTATGAGAGGCATTCAGAATATTGTTTATGTTTTAGTCTTATGACTTATTGCATGCTTCAGCTATTTAGCTAGGTTTTCTATATTGTTTAGTACAAGGGCATTTCCATGCTGGAATTCCCCACTCTATCTTGGAGGACTTGAGAATGAAATCAGAGAAGAGTATTCTAGGCTTCATTTCCACCATCCAGCATTGGGCCAAATAGTCACCTATAGCCATAGCTCAATCTCCTTAATGAACTACATTATTTTTCATGGTGTTACAGTGGAGGGGTGTAAAACCCTGTTTATGAGCTAGTTTCTTAGTGAAAGGAGTAGCCTTTAACCCGAAAATCTAGTAAGGAGAAGTTACAACCATTTATTTTTCTTTTCAACTATATTTATGTAGAGCTTCAATAAGACAACATGATTTAGCGACAGATCTACAGTTTATACTTTTTATGTCTCATGCCTTTCAAGAAACCCTTGCCAGCTTATCTTGGAATTGTGTAGAAGAGACTAGTTCTCCATTTTTCAGCTCTTTTGAGTAATATATTAGTAGATCCATTTGTTTTTCTATTTCTATAGTAGTAAACCTCATTAGACTATGCTGTCATATGCTTCAGAATTTCTGTGTTGTAGTATTGATAGGATTGTAGTGTTTCTGGGCTTGGGAGGCTTATTTAACTAAGTTGGAATGAGTTGTTTCTCATCACATTGTATATTTGGTTGTTGTGATACATAAACTAATGGATCCATGGGATGTACTTGACTTTTATAACATAATTTTCTGAATAAATAATTTTGGTGTTCTATATTGCTTTCTTTCCTAATTAGGAATATTATAGTGGTATCAGAGCTCTAATCTTGGCTCAGCTTGTGGGGAAAACACATCTATAGCCATGGAGGAGAAATAGATCCCAAAAATTATTCTCCAGACCATGCAGGACATTGCAAAAGATATCAAGGAGATGAGATTTGAAAGACGAAAGGAATCCCCTAGAGGGTTTCACCATTGAGAAAACTCTGGCAAATAACATTTGTGGTGGGAGCAAACAATAGCACAATCTTCTTCCCAACACTCCAATATCCCACATTCCTATCATTAGAAGGTGAGGAAGGAGGGCCCTTGAGGGAAGAAACCCTTGGTGAATATTTTGTGGAATATGAATCTCAATCCCAGAGATTCAGGGAACAATTTAAATTTCAGGAGTTATGTTAGATCAAGAATGGTAGGAGATCCTTCAATCACCATAAAAAGGGAGGGTACATGTAGAACTCAGATCTACATTATAGTTTGGGCAGATTCCTTTTTCCCTCTTATGATGGATCACCCAAATGCACAACCAAGGCTTGGGTAGAGAAGTTGGATACTTATTTCCAACTCAACAGAGTTTTAGAATTGGAGGCTATCAAAATAGCAGTGCTGCACCTAGAAGGTGAGGCACATGAGTGGTGGTCATGGGTTATCTACACTTGGGCATGCTAGCATCACTTCATATTAATACTTCACCCGGATGTTAGTGGAGAGATTTGATCCCAAGGATTCGGAGGC
Organism: Pinus albicaulis; assembly: GCA_034641835.2. NCBI lineage: Eukaryota > Viridiplantae > Streptophyta > Pinopsida > Pinales > Pinaceae > Pinus > Pinus albicaulis. The sequence goes on along the minus strand of CM076575.1, from coordinate 2,013,821,459 downwards.
ACACTTTGTTGGGCTAACCAAGCTCAAGCAATTAAGAGATTTAGAAACTTATATCTCTAAGTTTCTAAATCTTTCAGTCATGGTATCTGACCTCACTATGACCTGGAGAGTATGCATGTTCATGGATGGGATGGTTGAGCCATTTCATGGGTTGGTGAAATCTACTAGACCAACTACTCTCCAAGAAGATATGGAGAGGGCTAGGGACCTACATCATGATTTACCCAAGGCAAAAGCCCCTTTTCAACAAAATATCTCCTCTTACACAAAGGAGAATCAGGAGAAGAAATGTCTTGATAATGATAAGAGAGATCTAAGGAAGAAAAAAATTTGTTTCACTAGTTGGAAGCCATGGGTACCAAACCACCAATGTCTTGCAGGGAAGGCACATTGCATTGAGATATTTTTTGATGAGGCGAAGGAGACCAACGATGTAGCATCAGCAGGAACTGAACCACCCACAGGAGATGTAGTGGGGGAATTTTATCCCATGGGATGGACTCCTGTAGCTTTCAGGGGAGTTCCCAAGTATCTAAATTTAAGGGTTAGAGGCACTATTCTGGGGAAAATAATATCAGCACTGGTAGACAGTGGAGCTACCCATAACTTTATTGATACATAGTTGGTGCAAAGGAGGGGTATTCACATAGAATATTTTGAGGTTTTCTTAGTTTTGGTTCCAGAAGTTAGAACCATGTAGTGTGGAAAATATGTTCTAGCATTAACCATCACTATGGGAACCTACACACTGACATACCACTTCTTTGTGGTTGATATTCCAAACACCAATATGATATTGGGTGTCGAGTGGTTAGTTACCTCAGGGAAGGTTACCACAGATTGGGAAACATTAGAGATGGAATGGAAAGAGAAAGGGAGTGGTAAACATTAGAAAATAAAAGGCCTACACACCTATCCACCCCAGATTGTTTCAGCTCACAGGATAGAAGAATATGTGCCAAGAGGGGACATAGAGTGGGCAGTGGAACTGGATTTGTCAGAAGTAGGGAGCAAGGATTCACTAGTACATCCAAATGTACAATTTATCTTGGGCCGATACTCTATGGTATTTAAAGATAAACCCCTTGGGAAACCTCCTGACCGAGGGTTTGAGCATAATATTGAGTTGGAGAAGGGGATCCAAGCAGTGATCACCACACCCTATAGGCATCCCAAAGCCTATAGAGATGAGATTGAAAAGGCCATTCAGGAGCTTTTGGCCTTAGGACACATCTGACCTAGCACCAGTCCTTTTGCCTCTTCAGTGGTTTTGGTGAAGAAGAAGGATGGCACATTGCGAATGTGCATTGATTATAGAGCTTGGAACAAAAATACCATGAAGAAAAGATACCCAATTCCCAGGATCGATGAATTGATGGATGAACTAAGAGGGTCCAATTATTTTTTGAAAATTGATTTGAGATCGGGGTATCATCAAATCAAAGTGAGGGATCAAGACATCCCCAAGGCAGAATTCCAATGTCACTATGGACATTTTGAGTTCTTGGTAATGCCTTTTAGGCTAACCAATGGTTCGACAACATTCCAGTCTTGCACGAACCACATCTTCCATGGTGCACTTGAGGAGGTTTGTATTGGTATTTTTTGATGAAATTCTTATTTACAGCCACACTGTTGGGTATGTGTTATATTATTTCCACGACTAGTCACGCACGGGGGGGTCACAGGGGGGGAAATAGCCCCTCCTGTACATTGTGCCGGGTGCAGCAGGGGGGTCACAGGGGAGGCGGAAGCCCCCCCTTTCGAGGTCCAAGGCAGTGCCCTGGGAAAAAAAAATTGATCCTTATTTTCTGGTGAGCAAACCCACCAATGGTTTTCTGCATGGGTTTGCACATGGTTTGGGGCATGATGGTTTTTGGCCCCTAGTATTTTGTAGATCTGGTTAAGGGAACTACGGTTATGTTTTAATCCAGTGTTAATGGATTGGGGTTTATGTATGCTTTGGCATGTATATATATGTGTTGTGTTAGCTCCCCGTAATTTTCTAGATTGATTGAGATACAAATTGAAAAGGGTAACATCAAACCAAACTTTGGAATCCAAGGACCTAGCCTTCCTGGATTCAGAGAGGGATCTCTCAATTGTTTGCAAATATATGACTTTTTTCTTGTAAATGGTTTTTTTTAGGCTAGATGTTAAGTGTAGGGTATTTTGATTGTTTTTGGTTGGGTATGATACTTTGATAGATTTTAGATAGGAAACATGGAAGACTGTTAAGCCATTGGGAAATGGAGTCTATCAAGGTCTAGATAAGTTCATCAATGGAGTTTAAGAACATTTGCAGGGCAAGTTTACTTGGTTGGAGGATATTTTAAGGTTATGATGGATTTATGAAATGGACATAAAGATTGAGAACAACAAACTAAATAAAGGGATGAAACCGAATCCTTTATATACTTGTAAACTGAGGGAGTTAGAAAATTGATACGAACAACAAGAGAATCAAAGTCATAAGAAGAACCTAATCCATTTGATTTCAGATTGAAAACAGATAATTAACCAAGACAAACATTCAGATAAAAACACAAAAGGTAAGAAACTTATCCAACTTTCAGAGCTTTTATCATCTAGAGTAGAAAAAAATTTAAGATATACAAGTAACTATAACCATAGAAGGAGAGAAAACTCTAACATCCAAGATTACAACTATAATGTTTCCTTAACACAAGTTTAGCTAAGTAAAGGCAAAGAGCATGATTTTACACAGACTCCTTTGAAAAACCTAGACAAAGCTGCATTAAAGAGATGATTCCAAGGACAGAATATTTCAGTGGCAAAAATATGCAAGGCTAACCATAAATCATAATTGATGCTAACTGATCTAAATTATTCAAGAAATGGACGAGCTAAGAACTTGTTAGAGAGAAAAAAGATGAATTCTCTAATATATCCTAGCAGAAGAAAATGTTAAGGCAGTGAAAGAAAAACAGATTTAAGGTGCCATTAGAAAACATTTCTTAATCTAAATTCTTTGTCCTATTGCAACATAGCAAGATGGAAAACATAATGGAAAAATAGAAAACATAAACAAAACAAAAAAATTCACCATCAACCAAGCCTATGGATCCTGCAAACAATCCTTCTCCATTAACCAGCAAATCAGATCATGCATGATTTCCAAGACATCAATTTCTCTTCAAGAGCTTCAAAGGACTATGTATTATTCCAGCATCAGTCATCAAAATCCAACATTTACAATGAGTTCCAATGCAGTATTTATGCTGCAAATGAGGAGGTAGAACTCTTATAGGGTTCAAAATGTTATAAATGACAAAGTAAATATGTTCTTGACCTTGATAACCATGCAAGGCATAAGGTAGGAACATCTATAGATACCTTTTTGTTTTAATAACTCTTTCTTTACTTTTTGAGGATAAAACAGGTGAAAAGATTGACTTTAAGGCTTTATCATTATCTTTTACAATAACTGTCCTGACAGTTTAAACTATATTCTTTTATGTAATAACTACTGATTTTCCTTTACAGATAAATAATGGCCAAAGAATTCAGTTAATATTTCTGATGAAATAAATGCTCTTTGTTGATGTATTCGAGGCTGCTTTAGCCTAATCTTTCCTTTAATTTCATCAATAAACTGTGTTAAGGCCTGATCTCAATTTTTGCCTTCATAATTCAACATGCTGCCTTTATCTATAATCTGCATGGTTTAAGTCTTTTAATATTTCATGCTTTTGACTTAACTTTTGAACTTTAATTTGATACTCTTGATTAATCTTCACTGTTTCTTCCATTTCACTGGTGTACAGGTGGCTTTCTGTGCTGGAGGGTTTTGAATGAATGGTCGATGCTCATGACACATCGCTTAAACATGGAATAAAACATTTCTTATCCCTTTTCTGCATTTTTTTGAGCCTTTGAGGATTGTCATCCTCAGCTCTTTGTCACTTTGCTTGATTGTGGGAGAGCCTGCACATTAACCTGCCATTAAAACCTGCAAATAGACATTAAAAACGTTATGAAAACCTACGTTGTGGGTTTAAATTGATAATAGAGGATCAGGAGGGGTTATGGAGCAATGTAGAGGAAGGATTTATTGCAGGGAAGGGTTCTATGAATAAAACCAGGAAGAAAAAGAGGAAAATTTTGAATTTGGGCGCGAGTAGAGGCAAGGCGATTTTGTGCGTAACCAGTGGTTTTCGCGTTGGCAAAGGGTGCTAAGCGATAAAGGCCCATAAGAACGTGATATGGCTATGGAGGTTACATGTAACCCCAGAAAAACCACTTATTTCACATTAAAAATGCATAGAAGGGGGGTTAAATGAGTTTGTGTAAGATACAATCTTTGCCATCCGATCTGCGAGAAGACGTGCAGATCGATGGTCAGCACGTCACGCGATACAACACCGAGGCATGGGGAGAGGATGGAGTGGGGCCAGGTCAAGACAAGTTCTATGCCATTGGATCTGGGGGGGCCAAATCAATGGTTAAGATTTAACTGCGGGGGGCCTCAGGGTACGGAAGGATCTCACCGGCAGGGTGCCTCCGCAGTGAATGGGGAAATACTGGCCATCAGATCTGGAGAAGATCAACGGTGGAGATTAACTGAAGGGGGACTGGGGAGTACGGGACACTTTGGTCAGGTGCCCCCGCAATGATCCTGAGCCATTGATCTGGGAGGAATGGATGGTGAGGATTGACTCAGAGAAAGGTGGGTAGAGGGGGATGGTCGAGAGTGGGAGGAGAAAAGCGAGAGTGCAGTGGCCGTTAGATCTGATGGATTAGTGGTGGAGATGAATAACGAGAATGCGAAAAATAAAACATATGGGTGGGGAATGGATGAATGCAGAAGCAATGGTCATTATATCTTGACTATCAACGGCGGAGATTAGATTGGAGAAAAGGGAGCGGGGTAAAAGCAGAGGAGCGCTGGCCATTGGATTAGGATGATCAACGGTCCAGGATGCAACGCAATATCGCACAATGGAATGAATGGCGCGAGGGGAGGGGAAAAAGGTGATGAGGCAATAAGCGTTGACCGTCCGATCCAGAGGATCGACAGCTGAGATCATATCGGGGAATGGCTGAAATGAATGAACGGGGCAGAGGAAAATGATAATGCAAGATAGCGCGGACCGTTGGATCTGAGGGAATCAGATCAACGGTGGAGATCTCATTAGCGGAAGCTGGATAGGCGGAAGGGAAAGTGCAATGCATCGATGTGATGCGTCGATGCAATGGAGCGCAAACCATCCGATCTGAGGGAGATCAACGGTCGGTATTTTGTCGGTGGGGAAAACCATTGGCAGGATGGAAAGGTGGGAGATGCAGTGATAGCCATCAGATCTAGGACATCTACGGTGGAGATTTACCCAGGGGATCACATTGGCAGGGAGAAAATGGTTAGGATACAAGGGAACTAGGAAGTTGCGGTGTGCCGATGAGCAATAGAAAGCGGAGAAAGGAAATGCGAGAGCCGTCAGATCTTGGGAACGGACAGTCCAGATCCCATTGAAGGATCGGCATTTCGGCGGAGTAAAGGGTTTGGGAACAAAGGGACTGGGATCGCCAATATGCGATGGCCGATGGACTTAGCACTCAGTCACAGAGCCGATCGTATGGCAGAAAGGGGCTCAGGCTTAAGCCAAGAGGCGCTTAAAGCCTTATGCTAAAATGAGTGGAAAAAGGCCAAAAAATGAGGTTTTTTAAGGGTTTTGAGGGGTTCCAATAAGTATAAAAAGGAGGTTTAAACCATTATAAATGGGGTTTTAATGGTATAAAGGGGATTTTGAAGGAAAATAAAGGGTATAAAAGGGGTTTTTGGAATAAAAAGGGAAGGGGGAAATGAGGGATTTTTCAAAGGGAAAATGATGGAAAAATGGCTTAGAAACAGTCTCTTTTGGTATCAGCAAGGAAACCTAGAGGCTTTGATTGAAGATTTTATGAGAAATCTATAACTTAGGGATAATGAACACAGTGATATTTCTAAAACTCATAGATTTTGATGAAAATCTTGTTTTTGGAAATCCATGGACTAATCTAGCCATCATCAAATATAACATAATTTATAGATGGCTAACAGTGGCTCCACTTGGGGAGAACAGTTGTCTTTTTAGGTGTCTAGAACCTCAGTTTATCAATCTCTGGATTTTAGCAGACCAGTGCCTCATCCATTAGGCTAATCTCTTTGTTTTCTTGCTGAAGTTTTGTGCATTTTGATAATTCTTCTAATGACCTGTATCATGAAATTTCTTTAAACCACATCTCTACCTACCCAAAACTACTTGTCCTAGCATTTTTTCTTCTGTGGGTGCACTTGGACTTGCAAACCCTTTGAAACATTAACATTTTATTCTTTTCAAAATAGGAAAAACTAATCTAAATCTATTCTTATTTCTTTCGAGAGTCCAGATTAAATAGTTGAACTCTTTTATTTCTACCTATAATACTATCTATCAAGATTAAGCTGTTTGACAGATCTGCATTCTCTATATTCTAAAATAGAAATTTAAAACATAGCTAAATCAAGATTAAGTAGTTTGATTTGCTATGGTGTCTATGGCTGTATGTACAAGCTGCACATAGACTTTATTTGCAGAAAAATAAAACAAAATTGTGAAATCTTAAGATCTGAAAAGTATAAACATCCTTCTATTATTTTTTCTAGCTCTGGCTTTGATCTATTTAGAGCTATCTTTTTCTTTTCTTGGTTCAAATTTTGAGATTGTTTGAACCATTCTTTTCTATCCTAATCTATTCTACTGATAAGCCAAGATTATACAATTTGGAAAATCTTCTTCACTAACCTATCAACATGAAATTCAAATTTACTCAATCATGTTTAGGCTGTATGATTGAACAATTACAAGTAGTGGCATTTGAGCTTGCACACAGACATTATTTTGCAAAAAATTAAAGCAGAAAGATAAGGCCATGATTTTTTTTTTTGTGAGGCATCTTTATCTATCTCTTTGGTTCCGTTTAAGCATGTGGAACCAGTATCTTTTCAATCTCCTAATCTACCTTTCTTTGAATAAGTTAAGTCTGAAATAATGTTTTATCAATCAAAGTTTCTACTAACTTATCAACATAAATTTAAAGCATGTTCAACCATGATTAGGCTAGATAATTGAACAAGATATCATTTTGAAATAGTAGTGGCATTTAGACTTGCACACTTTCATAAAATTCTCTTTTTTGGGTATGGGATTGTACCTTTTCTTTTGACTGCCCTCTTTTTCCTCTTTCTATTGTTTTTTGTGTTTTTCTTTTTCAAATTTTAAAAAGCAATGTTATATAAAATGAAAGAAAAGTTTTGAAAATAATATTCTTGGTAGAGATAGTGCTTGAGCATCCTGCCATTGACAGGACCTCCAAATAGATCTTCTCCATTCAGTTCTTGCAGGAAGAATGCATTATGGCCCCTTATATAATGAATGATGTAGGGCCCTTGCCACAGATTCTCAAATTTTCCATGATTTCCTTTCTCTTCCCTTCTAGAATCCCACTTTAGAACTATATTTCCAACCTAGAAATCATTTTCTTGAGTCATTTTGTCAAATAGTTTCTTGATGTTCTCTTAGACTATTTGTGTTTTTTTTTACACTTCCTCTCTTGATTAATTGTAAATGAATGGTTTGATTGATCCTTCTCTGCATATCATTCTCTTCAGCTTGTACTTCTTGAAGAAGTTTCATGACTGGAACTCCTAAGGATGTTGGGAAGACTACATCCATACCATAAACCAGCTGATAGGGAGACATATTTATTGACTTTTTGGTGGTTAATCTATCAGCCCATAAAGCATGAATAAGCTTACTATGCCATGATTTCTGATTTTTCTCCAACATGTTTTTGATAATATTGACAAGGGTTTTTTGGAGGATTCAGCTAATCCATTTCCTTGGGGATAGTAGGCAATAGAATGACCCAATGTGATCTGATATTTATGGTAGAAATCTACCATCCTCTTGGACTTGAAGGCAGCAGCATTTTCTATGATTATTTTCCTAGGACAACCAAATCTGGATAATATGTTGGTTTCAAGGAATTTGATGATGACAGAGTCAGTAGCATTCCTAGTGGGTATGGCCTCTATCCATTTGGTAAAATAATCAGTGACCATGAGGATCCATTTGTGTTGGGCTGAGGATGATGGGTGAATTTCCCCAATGAATTCCAAACCCCATTGTTGAAAGGGAGCCTCAACACTGAAAGGCTGGAAAGGTAGTGGTAAGATTTTTCTCCTACCATCAAAGATTTGGCACTTGTGGCAGGACATGACTAACTTATGGGTGTCTGGGAAGAGGGTGGGCCAATAGTATCTAGACTTGAGGATCTTGTTTGTTGTGGTCTTCCAGTTAAGATTTCATCCACATTCTCCTTCATGTAGCTCATGCATGATTTTTCCTACATCAACCTCAAGTAAACATTTAAGTAAAATCCCCACAACATTTTTCTAATACAAACCTCCATCTAATATACAATAATTTAAAGCCTTTTGTTTGACAAATCTAGCTTCTGTTTTTGACAAAGAAGGAGGAGCATTCAGATAAAGAAACACATATATGATGTCAACATACCAAGGAGAGTTCATGAATGTTTCTTCAATGAATGGTGTTGTGAATTCTTCTATCTCTTCCAAAATATCAATCATGTTCATATCTAAAGCTTGGAAGTTTGACTTAGCCATGATTTTTTCTAATCCCTACCCTTTGATGAGCTTGGTGGGCCTGATCTCTAAGTCATATTCTAAAATGGTAGCAATCCACTTGCCCATTTTACCATCAGGGTCTTGATTAAGTATATCTTTGACAACCATTTTTGGGACAAAGGCTATGATATGTGAATGCAAAATATAAACTCTAAAATCCTTCAAAGCTTTGATTAAGGCAAAGGCTTGTTTCTCCATAATGTTATACTTTAGAGGGGAATCTCTTAAGGATTTTCTAAAGAAAGCTATGGGCTGGTCTTGCCCAATGATGTTCTTTTGCAACAATACTGCTGCCACAGCATGTTCAGAGGAAAAGGAAAAAATGTAAAAGTTCTTGGTGAAGTCAAGGCTTATTAAGATTGGTGTTTGTGTGAGTGCTTGTTTTACCAACTTAAAAGATTGTTTCACTTCCATATTCCACTTCACTCCTACTTCCTTTTTCAACATATTCGTGATATTTCTTAGGATCTTAGCAAGGTTAGGGATGAACCTTCTTAGGAAGTTAATCTTTCCAATGAAATATTGCAGCTCTTTAATGTTCCTAAGATGGCTGATTTGTAATATGCCTTCTATTCTTTTGGGATCTATCTTGATTCCTTCCTCAGAGATGATGTGACCTAAGATTTTTCCTTCCTGAAGGCCAAACAAAGTTTTCCTAGGATTTAGGGATAGGCCATACTTTCTACATTTTTCAAAGACTTTTCTCAAGTGGACTAAGTGCTCCTCATCAGTCTTAGAGTAGACAGTGATGTCATCAAGGTATATGACTATGAAGTAACCTATGTCTTCTGAAAAATCTAAGTCCATTGCCCTTTCAAAATTAGCCCCTGCATTCATTAAACTGAATGGCATTTTAACATACATGAACGTACCCCAAGGTGTAGTGAAAGTAGTTTTAAGTTGGTCACTTGAAAAGACTAGAACTTGGTTATAACCTGAGAAGCCATCTAGAAATGAGATTATTTGTGAACCAACTACTTTTTAGAGTATGTGATCCATTTTAGGCAAAGCGTAATTGTCTTTCAAGGAGGCTTTGTTCAAATTTCTGAAGTCAATACAAAGCCTAATTTCCCTTGTCTTCTTCCTAATTGACACAAGGTTGGACACCCATTCTGAGAATCTGACAGTGACTATGGTCCTAGCATCGTACATATTTTTGATTTCTTTCTCAACTGAGGGTAACAAGAGGGGGTTTATTCTTCTCAACTTTTGTTTAAATGGTTTCTAATTTTCTTTGAGAGGAATTTTATGTTGGATGATTTTGGTGTCATAGGATTTCAAGTCTTCATAGCCCCAAGCAAACACATCTTTAAATTCTCTAAACAACTCAATGTATTTTTGTTTTGTGTGAGATGGGAGAGTTTTGGACAGCCTGATTATTTTGGGCTCTTTCATCCCTCCAATGTTACACTCTTCTACATTTGTTTCTGTGTGTTCCATCTTGGGCTTTTTAGCTACATCATTAAAATCAAAAAACTCTTCTAGTGGTGTAAGGCCTCTTGGCAAGGTGTCATATTTGTATTGCAGAATTTCAAGTTCTCTTTGATCTGATTCATCAAATACTTCTGCAACACAAGGGTTTTTAAGGTGGTTTAAATTATCATCAAAGGGAAGCTCTGTTTTGGGAGTTTCTTTTACAGCAAAATTATTTCTTTCAAATCTCAAACTCTGTTTTGTGCTTGAAAAGTCATTTCTGGATTGCAGAAAGTCATCTATTTGGTCATCATTGTCAAACACTTGCCAATGGTTCAATTTTTCTGGTACATTAGGCCTGTTCTTTATTTTGATGAGGCATTGATTATTTTCATAAGGTAAAGAGCATTGCTGGCAGCAAAGGCAAGCTCATTGGCAAGGCAGTTTTGGGCCCTAGGGATGAAAGTAAGCTCATATTTCTCAAAGGTTTTGAGAAGGTCTAGGATAGCATTTCTATATTCCCTTAACCTAGGGTTCTTGGCTGAATATTATCCCTTAATTTTATTGATGATTAGTTCATAATATCCTTGTATCAAGATTTTCTTGGGTTTGAGATTTTTAAGTAAGTATAGACCAATAAGGAGAGCCTCATACTCTACAACATCATTGGTGCATTGAAAATATAAACTATAGGAATGGCCTTCATTTGTGTTGTGGATCCAAACACCAGATCCTGATCCGGCCTTACCATAAGAACCATCAAAGCTCATATGCCAAAGGGTGTCAATTTCATTTTTGTCAATGTTTTGTACTTTGGGGCTGCTAGAGTTTTCAGAGTCAATTTCTTGATTAGAGAGCTGGTTTGATTTTTCTGGGGGACTCTCTCTCATTGTCAGTCACTTGTTCACTTATGTCATTCTCATTGTATAGGATGAAGGAGTCGAGGTCTGAGTGAATGGAATAAACTGGTGTGTCATTTGGCCTATCTATGTTACTCACCATGTATTTCATGTGGGATTCCCGATACAATATTCTTTTTTGATTGAAGACTGGGATGGAGGCATAGGTCATGTTACACTCCTATACCAATAGGTGTCATTTTTCATGATTGACTTATTGAACTATGCAATATGTTCAAACCTTTTTCTTGTGCAAAGGTGTTCCATATTCTTAAGAAATCAAAAAATCAAAAAAATTTTAAAAAATGTAAAGAGGGTATACCCTAAAATAAAAATCAAAGATGAAAAGAATAAAATGGTCAAAAACGTGAAAGAAATGAACCCCAAAAAAAAATAGACCAGGAAAGTGTGCAAGTCCAAATGCCACTACTATTTCATTTTTTGTAATAAACAAAATTGTGTGCAGCTTGTCAAACTTTTGCCACAATTTATGAAGAGCCAAACTGTTTAAACTTGACTCATTCATTTTTCAATTTCATGTTGTAGAATAGAGAATAAATATCTGACCAAACAATTTAATCTTGGCAGATAAGTAGATAGGTAGAGTTAATAAAAGGTGCTCAACAGTTTAATATGAGCCCTTGGATGTAATAAGTGTAGAAATAGATATATTTTCCATGTAAAAGAAAAGGAGATTGATAAGGGTTTGCTAGTTTAAATGCACCGTAATAAAGAAGAGAAAATGGTAGGGTAAGATAAGTAGGGTAGGTAGATGGAATTGCAAATTATCATGTGATGAATGATGGCTTTAAAATGTTTGTAATCTTTTACTTTCATCACCAAGTGCAAAGTCAGAACACCACATTGGCAGAATTTCAGAACACAGCAAGGTCAAAATCATTAACTTCCCATCTCAATTTTTCCCTAACAATTTACTAATTTCCCCTAAGTGCTAAGGAATTTGAAGATTAAAGGGGCTCAAGGCATTTCCTTGACTTTTGGAGGGACCGGACCCTCGGCCCAATAATTGAAAAGACCTAAGTACTTGAAATCATCCATTATCACATTCATTCACTTCTCAAAAATCTTTTCCTAAGTAAAATCCCATTTTACTTAGGAAAATCCTTCAATATTTCATAAAAAGCCCTCAAAATCACTTTTTATTCTAAGTCTAAGTGATGAAAGTATAATAATTCCATTTACTTTTGAATCTTCACTTTCTTGGTTATATTTAAGTATTTTGAGTTTACATTGTCCCCTTGTCATATTAACTCTAATTTATATATTAACTCCCTATGAAAATCACCTTTTCCTATTATATATAAATCATTTTATAGTAATATCCCCAAAACCCTTATATTATGACTTTTTAGCCAAAAGTATTTAACTCCTATTTATTCAAATCAAAAACCCACAATATACCCCCTTTTGGCTAAAATATAACATTAATTCTATTCCCGCCCCCTATGGTAAGAAAATCACATTGGTTTAATTACCATATATTAAAAATATACGAAAAAGGTTTAAACATATGTATATATGTTTAAAACAGAAAAATAAACCCAAAGTTTAATTAAAACCAAACTTTGAAATAAATCATCCCTGCGCATTTAACATTTCCCGACCATTTTTCCATATGGGATTAATTAATCCTTAAGATTAATTAATAACCAAACCCTCCAATCAAACGCCTCCCGAAATGATTAATTCATATTAAATCATGTCGGTCCCACCCATTAAATATCTGTCAACTCCATATCTCGTCAACCGTTCGATCGTCTCGTCCACGATCAACGGCCATTATCAATTCCGCTGGCCGTCTCCTATCCGAACATTAACGCACGAAATGACAGTGGTTTTCAAACAATACTATCGCCATGCATCATATGTTCTATGGATTCGCTGCCCATGCGCTTAATACCGCCTTCCTTCAAAAGTGGTGCGGAAAAAACCGCTTACCGCCTATCCTCTGTGACGTGTCCATCGTACCTGCTGACGTCATCAATCAAAACCCGCCACCCCTTTGACTTTGCAAATAAAACAAAAATAACCCGCGTCTTTTTCATTATATTGTGCACAGTGAACGACCAGAATCCCATGCAGTAAAACCCTTTGTAACCCAGTTGCGCCACATGAAGCCTCTGTTAACCAATTCGAGCATGGTTTACCTCCCAAAAATCATTCTAGATTCACTCCACAGACCTCTCAAAATAAAATGAAACATTTTCGACCTCCCATGCAAACCAATACTTTCTTAACAATTTGTTTTATTTTATAGGTGATTAGAAGACCACATCCTTAGATAAACTGTCTTAATACTAGTCATAAGACTTGTTTACACCAAGAGTGTTATCAAATCTATTCAAACAGAGATGGAAGATAAAACATATAGTTGAAATACAAGCAAAGGAAATAGGATATTAAACAATTTACTGTTGAAACAGATAGTAAAAACCTAAACTACACCTTGAAGGTAAAAGGACACAGTAAAGAACAGTTAAAGAGTATCAGTGGTTAAAGTGTATCAGGTAAAAGTCAGAGTGAAAGTTAAAACGAAGTTATAGAGCGGTCAAAGGTAAACTGTAAAAATAATTACAGAGGCAATAAAATGGTAAAAAGAAATTAAAATACTTTCACGAACATTGAATTTTGTTTAAAAGTGAAAGTAAAACAGTCAAAAGAACAAAAAAGTGAAAAGATGAAAAATACAACAAGAAGGAACATTTTTGCAGAAATTGCATGTTTTAGTCATTGTTTTTCAGAAAATATTGTGATCAATCCAAGATTAATTTTGAAAAACTGAAGGAGGTTTATGTTCTTAATAGGACCATATACAAAAACCTCTCTCACTTTTGTAACAGCTATTATGGTTTTGGAAATATTAAACAATGTTGGAAAGCACTTTTTGCAGAAACTTCCAGTTAAGTCATCATTTTGCAGAGAATATTGTGGCCAATCAGAAATACATCATACAAAACAGAAGGAGTTTTGTGTTCCTAAGAGACCCCTCTACAAAAACCTATCTCACGTTTTTCACAGTGATTTCAGAATGAGAGATACATGCACATATTTACAGGCTATTTTTCAAACTCTGTAAAACTCTGTTTTACACATATTTTTGCAGAGCCTATTGTGCACAGCTAGAGAGGAATTTTAGGAAATGGAAAGAGGTTTATCTCACCAACATATTAATCCATAATAAACTCTTTCACTTTTTACATATCTAGTACGGATTGATAAATACAAAGATATCATTGGACCCCAAGTTTTCATAATTGTTGGAGCAGAATGCACAAAGAAAGGAAGCAGTTAGTGACTTGGATGCCTCATCATCAACTAAGAGTTGGATCAAATTCAAATTATCCTCTTTTTCATCACCTATCCATAAAAAATAGTGCCAAATAGATGCATTATTTTGAGTGTCCTTTACTTAAGTTCTATTTATGTAAAATAGTTGGAGAGATTTGTGAACCAATTTTGATATTTTTTCAAGATATTTTAGTTTAGAATTTGTATAAATACTTCACTCTTGGAAGTATTTTGGGTGGATTCTTCCACTTTGCTGTAACATTGACTTTTTGGAATAAAAGTGTTTTGGAGAAATTTCTTTGTGGCTTGCTGGATGATGATTTGAAGCTCAAGACTTTTTGCAGGATTCATGTGTCAGACTACAGTTCAATAAGTCTTTTCTATCCTATGTTTTAAGTTTTATATCTATTTATAATATCACTGTGTTCCATTTCTGAATAACTGACATAAAAGAATAAATCAGGAATTTCTTAAGTGTACTCTGATTTCAATTGTGATTATTCTAAATGTTTTCTTCTAAACTGGTTACAAACAATGAATTCTTAATTGCTCTTGTTTCGCTGGTTTAAACATTTTGATTACTATAGTAAAGAATTCTTAACTACTCTTTATTTGTAGTCATTCACTTTCTTTCTTTGAACATTGTTACACAGTAATTTGTCACCGTCCCTGCAATCCCCATCTCGCCCATTGGAGGGTCGTTTTTGTGACCAATAAGCAGTGTCATGCCTTGCAAACACCATCATTGCATCCCTTTCCATGAGGAAAACATTCCTTCTGTTGATCATTTCCTGAGCAGACCCCTAAAAACACTTGTTTTTGGATTAGCGTAGCCGTTGTATCGCGCCCGCGGGGAAAATTAACGAGCCCGCGCCAATTGGCGCTCTGTCCCAATGTCGTGCCTTTCTGTTTATGGAAAGTTTTTTAAAAAAGGCGAAGTTTCGATTACAACAACCCGTGGATGAGTCCACATCCATTGGTTTAACTGGATAACTTGATCTTCCTCCTTTGGCCTCTTGTTTCCACCATATGGGGAACCTCCCAAAGGATAAGGCCTCCCTTCCACTATTGTAGGGATCCCAACCTCCTCCTCTCCTCTATAAATATAGCCTTCATCCATTGATGAAGTGCCGGAAAGAAGTGAAGGCTAAAGAGTGCAGAAAGTCTTGAAGTGCTGAAGCTTTGCATCTCCCTATTCCCAAGTGCCTTTGTGTTGTAAAGAATCCCTTCTTTCCCTTAAGGCCCATTCAAGCGAGGAGACCATTGTTACGAGACTCTGGAGAGGTTTTCCCTTTCCTTGGCGAGCTTTGCGAGACGTGGACGACCGGAGACCCGTTCGAAGGAAGCTGCGACGTGAGAACTTGGTTGTAACTTTTATTCGTTTATTACTTAATAGATGACTATGATTATGGTTCCACTCCGTTTTCCATCATGTTAATGCGAGTTATATCTTTTATGACCGATGTTTAGTTACGTATGCTGGTTCCTATGCTTGTATCTGTTCGTTTCTTCTATGTGCAGGTGTTCATCCGCGGAGATCGTGGAAGGATTGTGATCTGCCAGGGCTGAAGGATGGGGACACTTCTTCTTCAGATCATAGCGTTGGAATCCAGGTAGGCTTCTATCCTAAGTCTTTCATTCGTAATTAGGAGCTTGCGTCATAGCATTGTTTGTTTGTTGCTAGACCCCTGCTGGGCTAGTAGGGATCGCCTCTGTCCGCAGAGGGGATTTACCTCCTCAACAAATTGGCGACTCCACTGGGGACCGTCCGGTTTTCCTTGTCTCGTTTATGTTGTTTCGCTTTGATCGTTTTTCCTTGCTTGATGAGCCTTCTGGGTTGGGTTCTTTTTGTGTTTTGGCTTTTGGTTCAACCCCCAGAGGATCAGATCTGACCTCTGCTTTTCCGAATTTTCACCTTTTCATAGTTGGCTTTATTGGCGCGAGTTTAGCCCTGACAGTCGCGCCAGTTGGCGCAGGTTGTTAGTTTATCACTCGCGCCATCCCCTGTCTGGCGCGGATTACGGCCAGACAGTCGCGCCATTTCCTGTAGGTGGTAGGGTTACCCTTGTTCGGAAGCTTCTTTTGGTCAGTACTTTGCTTCTGGGTTTGTTTTAGATTCAGCTTGAAGTGGGAAGTCTGGTCTTGGTTGGGAGAAATTCTTTGTTTTTTCATTTTCAGGCAGTGGCGCTTGTTGTCAGTTAGAAACCCGCGCCACTTGGCCATTGGCGCTAGTTTTCAAGTAAAAGTCGCGCCAAGTGGCGCTAGTTGTCAATGTACAAGTCGGGCCACTTTCAGGGTGTATGAAAATTGAGTTTTTTCCCTTAATCCTTCAACAGTGTGTCTTTCCCTTCGGGTCTTTCCTCTGTATGAGCATAGATTACATTGCTCATTATTTGGGATGTCTTCTTTCTATGATTGTTTGATGTAAAAGGGATGAATGCCTTGTTTTGATCTCTTGCTTTGGAAGTCCTTTTTGTGTTTGACCGCATATGTCTTGTCAACTTTTGAGGGATTTTGTCACAAAGTATTTTGAAACAACGGTTGCATTCTTAGTGTTTGTTTGCATCCCTTTTGCCTGCATCCTTCATTAAGGAGATTTGCGTTTATTTAGTTTTCGTCTCAAAGTGTTCTTTTTGTTAAAATGCATTAGATCACATTGCATTGAAAAGTATTTTTTTGAGATCCATCATTGAACTTAGATTACATTGTTTAATGATTGAAAACTAGAAATCGCTTTGAGTGCATTCTCTTTTATTGAAAGTATGCATTAAGTAGATTCTCATTTCATCGAAAAATGCATTGAGTGCATTCTTATCATTTGAAAAGAAAAAGGAAATTGTGCATAGATTACAATTGCATAGTTTTCGGAAAAAGAATTTTGCATAGATTACATTGCATAATTCACTTCGTTGAATGTTTTAGAATACTTTTGGATAGTGAAAGTCATCTAGTTTTGAAAAGTTTCGTTTTCAATTTTGCTGTTTGTTGCATCATTGTTTGAAACTCTTCCCTTAACTAGATAGCATTCATCGAATTGGAAATTTTTCTTTTCTCATATAGCTTTGCATTTAGGAGTCTTTTAAGACACTACATACGATAGGGCCTGGAAATTGGAACTTAATTGAAGATCAACTGTAAAATTTATTCAATTAACCTAAGGCAACATTGGAACTTAACGCAACATATTTAGAAGGTCTAGGCTAGAGACGTGTTCCGGCGTCGTTAAACCTAGCAGCTGTCGTTCGCCTGTTGGCTTTAGACAGCGCTAGTACGGACTTGTGCTCCTCGTACCGTCGCGTATATAAAGGGAGACCCCTCTAGGTTTTCAATCCTTTATCCACAGGAAGCCGAGTCTGCCGCCTTATACCCGTGATACACCGAACACAGCATTCGGGGAGACTACCTGCACGTACGGAAAGTCCTTGGTCGATTTTTGTTTCATTATTGAAACCAAGGTGTATATTGCGGTTCACGGATATTTGGTACACCCTTTGTGCCTAGTTTTTCCTGAGCAGTCATTTGGTCTTTTCTGACTCCCTAAACTTGAAAAGACCGTCAAGCGCTTGTCCTTTCACGCTTGTGTCAACTCTGAAAGAGATAGAGTCATCTTTTTATCGTTTCTCGACTCTTGAAACATGAAACGGTAGAATTTCTTACTTCCCAATGTGGTAAAATTAATCACCCACGATTACACGCCTGCTTAGATATTGCTTGTTGACCGTTTGATCGTGTGCCCTTAACTCTTTTTCAGCCCGTGTGTGGTTTTGAGTTTGATGGCAACTTTTTCAGAGTTCACCAACCAAGGAATCCCCGCAGAAGGGAATCCTGGTCATTTTCCTCCTTTTGGAAATGTTGGTGCTCCTTACATGGCGACGTTGTCCCTTCCTGGGTTAATTGTTGGGTTGCCTGTTTGGTTGTTCTCAACCTCTGTTGTCCCGAATGTCTCCACTACTGTTCAGTCAGTTTCTCCACCTGAACAACATCATGTTGATTCCAAGGTGGACCTCTCCCCTTCTTCGCCTATTTCTGCGTCCTCATCTTCTACTTCGCCTGGTGAAAGTCTGGATTCAAGTAACCAGGTGGCTAAGAAGAAGAAGAAGAAGACAAAGAAGAAGAAGTCTGATAAGCGAGAGGCTAAATGTACGGCTACTGTCCATGAGGAATCTCCTCTTGATAAACCTTCCAACCCTCCACGGAAAGTCAAGTTCCCTTTCCTGTTGTGCACGGGAGACCATCTTCTTCGAGACTGCCCTGGCATTCCCAAGGTGCTCAAAGTATGGTCCAGCGGCCGCCCACCGTTGCCTTTGGCTTCTGGGAGTTCAGTTGGGGGCACGTCTTCAGCTGCTGTTGATAAGAACTCTAAGAAGCAGGGTAAGATCACCAATCCCTGTAAGTTGTGTGTAGGACACCATGCCATTCACCTTTGTCCTTATATGGATGAAGCCAAGCAAGTATTGGA
Organism: Pinus albicaulis; assembly: GCA_034641835.2. NCBI lineage: Eukaryota > Viridiplantae > Streptophyta > Pinopsida > Pinales > Pinaceae > Pinus > Pinus albicaulis. Next base: position 2,013,802,687 of record CM076575.1, on the reverse strand, counting down.
CAACCCAGCCGGTTCTACACCACGCCTTCCACCTGGTTATAATCGACTTTCTTTGAGTCCTCCGCCAGCTGATCCTATGATTGGTCAAGAGTCATCCTTGATCGATCCCACTCCCCCAGAAATTCAAATTCATGAATCCGTCCCTGATTGACCATTGGTCGTTGGATCGGTTGAGCTGGTCCCGTCTGCGGTGCACCAGGTCTTTTCTGTCGAGAGTGGATCTCACACCCCCCATGTCCTTCTGATCTCTTCAGATTCATCAGACTTGGAGAAAGATTCTCTTGTCCTTGTACTTCAAGAAGCTCCTCCTCCGCCTCCCATGATGGAGGCTCCGGAGGATATCCCTCCCGCCTTCGAGATGGAGGTTATGGAGGATGCTTCTTCTACCGTAACATCAGGGGAAGACCTTCGCTTGTCAATGGTAGCCCCTCCTAGTAGTTTGGTCGCTTCCTTTGACTGGAGTCGATTTGCAGGATTTCGCCTTCCGTCTTACGTGCCTTTCGAGATCACAGTACAGGCTCTTGGTCTGGTCGTACCCAGCACCATTATAGACGAAGGTGCATCTGTTAGTATTTTTTCCTCGACTACCTGGCAAGCTTTTGGTTCGCCACCGCTTGCGCCTGTTACGCAGAATCTGTTGACTTTTAACAGAAGGACGAGTCAACCGTTGGGGATCCTTCCAAGGTTACCAATTACTTTGGGAGGCAAAACCGTCCACATGGACGTGATGGTCGTTCCAAGCCCCTTGGATTTCAATTGTTCCAGGCCCCTTGGATTTCAACCTGCTCCTGGGGCGCGATTACACCTATGCCATGGGAGCGCTCGTCTCCTCCCTTTTTCGTGTGGCCTGTTTTCCACATGAAGGACGGATCGTGACCATTGATCAGCTGTCATTCTTTGGTCCTAATATGGCATCTGGTCCGCCATCACCCCCTCCTGGTTTCTATCCACCCGTTGTATCCGCTCCACCGCGGTCAACCATGGCTGACCATCTCGTGCCCGTGGCTCGGGCGGTTGATGTCGCTGCACTGTGGGGCTGGGGCATTGGGTCCCTCGACTTCCAGATGTTTCCTTCCATGAGGAGGGAACTTGGAAGCACCGTCTGGCTCATTTTGATGGCTCATTTTGTTACGCTCCGCTCCGTGTCAAGCTCCTCAAAAAAAAAAAAAATGAGTCAAGGTTGTCGGAGTACGGTTCTTTTCGTGGTCAAGCTCCCAAAAAATGAAGAAGTTTACGGGATACGCCTGTCTTGTGTCAAGCTCTTAAAAAAAAAAAAATGAACAAGGTCAGTTTTGGAGCATGTTCTTTTCTTGTGTCAAGCTCTTTAAAAAATGAAATAAGGTCGTTGGAGCAAAGTTCCTTGTCTTGTGTCAAGCTCCTTAAAAATGAAACAAGGTTGTCAGAGCAGAGTTCCTTGTCTTGTGCCAAGCTCCTTAAACCATGAAACAAGGTGTCCTGAGGATAGTTCTTTTAATGTGTCAACCTCGTTAAAATAATGAAACACGTTCCCGTTCAATTCGAGTCTTTGATAAGTTCTCGTAAAATACCAGTCGAGTCTTTTCCTTGATCTTGTAACTTGAACCTTCACTCCATTTTCCTTTCATATGGACTGAAGCTTGGGGGGCATGTACCTCAAATTGAGTCATCATGCTGGGGGCATGCTTAACTTTTTCAAGCATAGTTTATTTCCGTTTCAAGCTTGTGTAAAAATGAAACTGGTTTCAAGCATAGTTTATCTTTGTTTCAAGCTTGTGTAAAAATGAAACCAACTTCAAGCAGAGTTTCCTGATTTCAAGCTTGTGTAAAAATGAGACCTTTCCCATTTTACCTCTCGTGATTGCCATTTTATCAGCCTGTTTTTGCCAGATGAGCCTTGTTTTTCTCATTCCATCGTCATCATCTGCTTGGCCGATCATATGCCTTCATTTGGTTGTTTCACCCATTCCTGAGGAACCGCTGTGATGAGTGGTCTTGTTAGCCAGCCTCTTGACCTTTATCTTGTTTTGAGCAGTTCCATCATTACCGGAACCAGTTGCTACCCTTTATACCACTCGTTCCTCCAGGAGGAGTCATCTTTCAGCTCTTTTCTGACTCTCTAAACATGAAAATATTGCCGAGGCCCTTGTCGTTTCGATCTCGTTAAATTGGACACGAATCGACATCCACCCAGTATAAGTTTAACCCTTTTTCGGGCTGGGATGGATTGATTACGAAAAAGGAATACCCTAGCCTATCGCGACTAGGAGGTTTTTCCGGATATTGTTTTCTACCTTTTCGGATCTGGGGAACTATTTACGAAAAGGGACCTGTGGAGTTTTCTTTTCCGCTGTCTTTTCAAACTCTCTAAACATGAAAAGACGCCGAGTTCTTCCTTTGTCAGACTCGTTAAACCCTGATGACATTGGATTTCGTCGAGATGACGTTCTCCGAGTTTCTCCTTCCTAGGAATCGTTAAATGCACTAGGATGGATTCGCCCGAAGGGCGGATTTATATCGCAAGCATATGCTATCCCCTTCAAGCTTGTTATAAAAAATAATTGGGGTACTCGCCAGAAATGGTGGGGGAAAATGGAACCATCTTCGTTGTCGTCGGCAGTATGTCGCTCTTGAACATGGCACTTGTCTGCATTCGTGTCGGGTTGGGGACATCTCATCTCGTTACTTCACTTTGCCTCCATGGGTTTGGGTAATCTCTTTTGACCTCTCATCTGTTCACTGCCTCGTCACCATGACCTCTGATCCGTTGATGTCAAATACTGCCAAGTCCATTGTCGTGCCGTTCATGTGTTCAAGAGAAGTTGGCCTCTGCAAATATCAACCTTCCTCTGTTTCTCCTATGGTCCTGATTCATAACAAAAAATTATGTTCCTCTGTCTCGTGTCGTTGATGTGGGAATCATTATGGCCCACCTTCGATCAAGGTCACTTCCTGTCGACTTCAACTCATTATCCAGGAAGTTGGTCTAGAGACTCCTTATGGTACCTTGGAGCCTGCATGCCTCAATGGCAGGTTCGTCGCATTCGACGTGAGGTTTTCATCATTGACCTCCGATTGAGTGATTCTGCGGGTGTTCGACGTCAACTCATTGATTCACACGCCGTAGATTGTACCTGTAGTACCTTGAGGGCCATTGTCATTATTGGTGGTTTCTCTCGCGTCTGTTAACAGCTTTCATCATTGGCTGGTAATCAGACGATGTTCTTGCATGTTCGACTTCAGCTCATATATTCGCATGCTTGAACTTGTACTTTGTTGGGTCGAGATGGAGCGCAAGACCCTGGATTGTGTCTGTTGTAATCCAGGCTGCGATTGTGGATTATTATCATTATGTATATGACTCACTGATTGGATGGCTGCGACCATACCTGAGTCTATTTATTTGATCCTCGCTGGATGGCTGCGTCCATACCCTGGATCTGGATTATAGTATACTATGTTTTGGATGGCTGCGTCCATACCACATATACATCATGTACTTGAGTTATCAGTTGTATCTTTCTGCGCAGGTTTTCCGACGGCGGGCCTTCAGTTGGACATGTTATCGTAAAGCATTTCACCCCTCTCTCTCTCGGGCCTCATGCTTTAGGGGGCATCTGTTACACAGTAATTTGTCACCGTCCCTGCAATCCCCATCTCGCCCATTGGAGGGTCGTTTTTGTGACCAATAAGCAGTGTCATGCCTTGCAAACACCATCATTGCATCCCTTTCCATGAGGACAACATTTCTTCTGTTGATCATTTCCTGAGCAGACCCCTAAAAACACTTGTTTTTGGATTGGCGCTGGTAGCCCGTTATGTACTCGCGCCAATGGGGGAAAATTAACACTGAGCCCGCACCAATTGGCGCTCTGTCCCAATGTCGTACCCGCGCCACTCTGTTTATGGAAAGTTTTTTAAAAAAAGAGGCGAAGTTTCGATTACAACAACTTCGTGGATGAGTCATCAGGAGTGGTTTCGCCTGAATAACCATGGTCTTCCTCCTTTGGCCTCTTGTTTCCACCATATGGGGAACCTCCCAAAGGATAAGGCCTCCCTTCCACTATTGTAGGGATCCCAACCTCCTCCTCTCCTCTATAAATATAGCCTTCATCCATTGATGAAGGGGCTGAAAGGCTGAAAGGCTGATAGTCTTGAAGTGCTGAAGCTTTGCATCTCCCTATTCCCAAGTGCCTTTGTGTTGTAAAGAATCCCTTCTTTCCCTTAAGGCCCATTCAAGCGAGGAGACCATTGTTACGAGACTCTGGAGAGGTTTCCATTTCCTTGGCGAGCTTTGCGAGACGTGGACGACCGGAGACCCGTTCGAAGGAAGCTGCGACGTCAGAACTTGGTTGTAACTTCTATTCGTTTATTACTTCATAGATGACTATGATTATGGTTCCACTCCGTTTTCCATCATGTTAATGCGAGTAATATCTTTTCTGACCGATGTTTAGTTACGTATGCTGGTTCCTATGTTTGTATCTGTTCGTTTCTTCTATGTGCAGGTGTTCATCCGCGGAGATCGTGGAAGGATTGTGATCTGCCAGGGCTGAAGGACGGGGACACTTCTTCTTCAGATCATAGCATTGGAATCCAGGTAGACTTCTATCCTAAGTCTTTCATTCGTAATTAGGAGCTTGCGTCATAGCATTGTTTGTTTGTTGCTAGACCCCTGCTGGGCTAGTAAGGATCGCCTCTGTCCGCAGAGGGGATTTACCTCCTCAACAAACATTTTGAAAGATTCTTAATTGCCTTTCATCCCTTAAAAATCCATTCCATTCACTTTAATACCTAAAATTGTTCTTTGTTTGGCTATCTTGCCCTGCAAAGCCATCTTTGGTGTAAAAAATTAATCCAGTAAAGCCATCATTTCGACTCCATAGCCCAATGGCCTGAAATACTCAATCTTACCCTTAGTTAGTGGATTCCACCATTTAAATTCAAACAAACTCTTGGACTTATAACTAGCCTAATATTTTCAAAGAACAAAAGCTAAATTTTAAAGAGAGAGCCCTCTCTAGATATAGATTGGCTAGATTTTGTATCTGAAGGTTGGTTTGTGGTTAACTCAGATTTACTTTCCTTTTCCACAACTTCAAGGAAAATCTGAGTGATAACATAGTGGCGACCCCGCTAGGGATCTGAATATTTTTATTGTTTGTTTATAAGCTATGGACAGAGTCTGAAGATCAGCCAGGTAGCCTTTGAAATGATTTTGGTTTGCAATTGCATAGTAAATAAATGCTGCTTCAGTATATCTCTGATTTAGCTTAATAACTAAACTCTAGTTTCAAACATTCAATCAGACTCTCTAGTTCAATAAATATTTGAGAAACTTTTAATCAAAAATCTTAAATTTCTTGAAGAATTTGTCGAAGTTGTACTTTCATTTTATTTAAAACAAAAAACCAAAAATAAACATTACTAGGAAAACTGGCTTCAGAAAGGATTCGTTATACCAGGTCAAATCCCGATCCAAACCCTAGAAGAAATGCAAAGCATAGTGGTTAGTGTTGAAGCTAACCTCATAGAAAAACGAGCTAGAGCTAGGGCTGAAAGAAGGATGCCTATGAACGAAGAACCTTCAACTTTTGAAAGAAAGTTGGATGCAATCATTAAAGGTATGGAAAGACTGGGAGACAGAGTAGAGACAATCGAAAGAAAGTCTTCTGGCGATGGTCAAAATGTTGTTAGAAACCCAAACTTCAGAAGAAATCAAAACCAAAATCTTGGGAAAAATATTCCTGACCAAAACATCAGGCCACCATTCCAGGAAAATTTTGTTGAAGGTTCAACTTCTGAATAACTGACTGAGGATGTTGAAATAAATAACGTAACTGAGAACAAAAATGAACCAGAAGTTTTCCTATCTCAAGATGATCAAGAAAATCACATTCTTGAAACATTTCAAACTCATTCAGGAGAAACTTTTGATTTTAAAGAAGGTTATGACACAACAATTTATGAAGTTCATAAACAATACAATTTGAGAAGCAGACGAATTTATGTGCCAGAGAATAGCAAATAGAAAGTTGTAAAACAAAATGTCAAAGGTAAAACTAACATTCCTCCTGTACAAAACACTCCTCCTGTACAAATTCTGTCTAGAACAGGTCCTAACCCCGCAAATCCAATAATTGAAGATGTGTCTGATAACCAAATGAGTAATAAACAACTTTCTAATACTTTTCCTCCTGTAGGAAACGTAGAAGAAACAACATAAGTTAATTCAGAAACACCTTCAACTCATAATCACACTCATGAAAAAGAGAAAAACACTAGAGCTCAAACAGAAAAACCTTTCAATCTAGAGGCTAAAATAGGCAAAATAAAGATAGTTGTTGCCTTATTAGAATTGGCTAAACATGATGTCTATAGAAGCCAAATCAGCAAATCCCTTAACATTAACATTACTGGAATGGATGATTCAGTAAATGTTCTTGATGATCAACCCAAACTCCTTTTTGGCCCTGAGGTAAATGGCAAACCAAAAAGTGGAGGAACTCCTCCATTTTATGTGAGTCTGAATGTTCATGACAAAATACTTCATAACGCAATGCTTGATTATGGAGCATCCCATAATTTGATGCCAAAAGCTGTGATGGAAATATTAAACCTTGATATTACCAGACCATATAAAGATCTGTTTTCTTTTGATTTAAGTCAGGTAAGATGTTTAGGTTTGATTAAAGATCTGTGTGTTACTTTGGTGCAATACCCTGCGAAATCTGTTCTGATGGATATAGTAGTAGCCGATATTCCTCCCAAATATGGTATGTTGTTGTCCAGATCCTGGGGTGCCAAACTCGGAGGATCTATTCAATTAGATATGTCATATGCTACTATTTCGGTATTTTATCAACCTAAAATACTATACAGAGAGACCTTGATGAAATATTTGGTCAGTAGCCATGAGAAGCCTAAAAAATTCCCTATCTATTCAGTACATTCTGATATGGACTCTTTCATCCTTTATAATGCTGAATTGGACCTTCCTACTGAATTCGAAGCACCAGAAACGGAGACTGCAAATAAATCTACTGTTCAAATCGAAGAAATATCTGAAAACAAAGAAGCATCAGACATTCAAGAAATACCAGAAAAAATTGAAAGACCAAAGCCTCCTGTTAAGAAACATGTTAAAACAGTTGATGAAGACTATGAACATGAAATTCTGTGGCATTTAGAATTTGATGGTTCAGTAAATAAGCTAGGAGCAGGAGCTGGAATTTGGATACATAATGTTGAAAATGATCACGCGGAAGGCCATGCTTATAGGTTGAACTTTAGATGCACTAATAATATGGCATAGTATGAAGCTCTTTTGCTAGGACTTAAACATGTCAAAAATTTAGGAGCAATTAGAGTATCAATCATAGGAGACTCTGAGTTAATTATCCAACAGATCAATGGTGAATGTTCAACAAAAGATCCTAGATTGAAACAATACAGAGAAATAGTTGTGGAAATTCTCAACACTTTTCTACAAGCTCAACTTGCCAAAATTCTTAGGAAACAAAATTTTCATGCTCACAGTCTTGCAATGTTCGCTAGCACATGTAAATTACCTTTTGGACCTAATCATCAGTTCACAGCTAAGATTAGACATAGACCTGCTATACTGGACAATCTCATGAATTGGCAAGTATTTGTAAATAATAATCAGATCAATAATTTTTTGACATTAGAAAATGAGTTCTCTAACAGTAGTAGAGATGAAGACACAACAATCAATGAATCTGATCAACTAGATGAACAAGAGACGAATATTTCATAAGAGACTGCAATTCACATGCTTCACCCAACCAAATTCACTAAAAAAGATATGCAGGATTTGAAACAGATGGAATTCGATGAGATCATAGAAGATGAATCTGAAATTATTAATCTGAAAGATAATCATTTACCCAAAGGATTAACTCCTTTGGAAGATATTTTTGACTCAAATGACATTCCACTAAAACCCAAAATGGAACCTTTAAAATCTGATATTGAAGAAGTCAATTTGGGAATTGAAGGAAGTCCCAAGATGGTTAAACTATCCAAATCTCTGCCAGAAAATCAAAAGGTTAAATATGTTGAACTTTTAAAAGAATTCCAGGATGTTTTTGCCTGGAGTTACGAAGATATGAAGTCATATGATACATCAATCATTCAACATACAATACCTTTGAAACCAGACCAGAAACCATTCAAACAAAAACTTAGAAGGATCAACCCTGTTTTACTACCTTCAATTGAGAAAGAAATTAAAAGAATGTATGAAGCAGGAATTATAGCTCCTATTAGGTTCTCTGAATGGGTTTCTAATCTAGTACCAATAAGAAAAAAGACTGGAGAGATTAGACTATGTGTCGATTTGAGAAATTTGAACAAATTTTCTTTAAAAGATAAATATCTTTTGCCTAAAATGGACCATTTCTTACAAAGAGTAGTAGGATCTTCAAGGATTTCTCTTCTGGATGGCTTTTTAGGGTATAACCAGATTTTGGTTCATCCTGATGATCAAGACAAAACAGCATTTACAACACCATGGGGTACTTTTAAATATGTTAAGATGCCTTTTGGACTCAAAAACGCAGGGGCCACCTTCCAAAGAGCAATGGACATTGCATTCGCCAGAGAAATTCATGATTTTCTGGTTATTTATCTAGATGATTTAACTGTTTTTTCCAAAACAGATCAACAACATTTAGATCATCTAAGACAAGTATTTTTAAAATGAAGAAAGTATGGTATCTCTTTAAATCCGAAAAAATCATTGTTTGGTCTTGAAGAAGGAAAACTCCTAGGTCACATTATTTCTAAATATGGCATTAGAATTGATCCTGAAAGAATACAAGTCATATTGAAAATACCTCATCCTAGAAACATTAAAGAACTTCAAGCTTTCATAGGAAAGATTATTTTTTTGAGAAGATTCATTTCTAGTTTAGCTGAAGTACTTAGACTGCTTACTAACATGTTAAAAAAGAATTCAAGTATTGACTAGACCGTAGAAGCCAAGCAATCATTTGAAGAAATCAAAATGGCTTTAACCAGAACACCAGTTCTTACCAGTCCAAAGTTTGATAGAGATTTCATAATTTTTTCATTTGCTTCTGAACATACAATTGCAGTTATTTTACCATAAAAGGATGATCAAGGATGTGAAAAACCAATAGCCTTTTTTAGTAAAGCACTTAGAGATGCATCATTGAAATATAATATCATGGAGAAAAAAGCTTCTGCACTTGTGAAAGAAATTAAAGATTTCAAATTTTATATATTGTATTCTCATGTGATAGCTTATGTACCTAATGCTGTCGTTAAAGACATCTTAACTCAAGATGGTATTGAAGGCAAAAGAGGTAAGTGGATAGCTACCATATTAGAATATGATATTGAAATAAGACCTACAAAAATCATAAAAGGACAAGGTTTGGCTCAACTCATGACTGAAACTAATTTCCAAGCCCTGGACATTAACGAACTGGATGACGAACAGGAGATGGCGACTCCACAGATCAGTCAGACCTTCTTAGACTCACCCTGGTACACTGATATCATTTATGTTTTATTAAACCTGCAAGCTCCTCCAGGGTTGTCCAGAACGAAACAAAGGTTCTTAAAAATGACATCTTTAAAGTATTGTATTTTAGATAGTGCTCTTTTTTGGAAGAATCATGATGGAATCCTTTAAATTGTTTATTGAAAGATGAAACTGACAAGGTAATTAATGAATTTCATGCAGGAGATTGCGGTGGGCACCTCTACTGGAAGTCAACTACAGATAAAATCTTAAGGGTTGGTTTTTACTGGCCAACCTTGTTTTCAGATGTTAAGAAATTTGTAACTTCTTGTCACAAGTGTCAGATCTTTCAAGGCAAAAGAAAATTGTTGCCTTTACCATTAAAACCAATTTCCACTGAGAGACCCTTTCAGTAATGGGGACTGGATTTTATTGGAGAAATCCATCCTCCTTCTTCTGGGCAACACAGATGGATTCTTATTGCCACAGATTACTTTACTAAATGGATTGAAGCTATCCCATCTAGACAGGCCAATGATTCTGTAATTATAGGGTTTTTAGAAACCAATATACTTTCAAGGTTTGGCTGTCCTGAAAAAATTATAACAGATAATGCTGCTGTGTTTAAGTCTAAGAAAATGATTAGTTTCTGCAATAAATATCACATCACTTTAGGCCATTCAACATCCTATTATCCTCAGGGTAATGGGCTGGCAAAATCTTCCAATAAAAGACTTATTAATATCATTAAAAAATTATTGGAAGAGAATAAAAAGAATTGGCATAAGAAACTTACCAATGCATTGTGGGCAGATAGACTTACAACTAATAAATCAATTGGGACCAATCCATATGAATTAGTTTATGGTATTGAGGCAAGATTTCCATCATCCTTAGGAATTCATGTGATAGAATTACTTCAGGAGGCTCAAGTAGAACCAAATGATATTCAAAGAAGAATAAACCAAACAATTCACTTGCAGCAGACCAGAGAAGAAGTGTATCAACGATCCCAAGTCTTCCAGGAAAAGTTAAAGAAAATGTTTGACAAAAGGACTAAAGCAGAATATTTTCAACTAGGAGACAAAGTTCTGAGATGGTATTCCAGAAGGGAAGATAAAGGAAAACATGGGAAATTTGATTTCTTATGGAAAGGAACTTACATCATTCATGATTTATAGGGAAATAACACCTACTTTTTGAAGAATTTGGATGGTTCAAAAGCTGAGGAAGGACCAGTCAATGGTCGAATGCTAAAGCACTATTTTGATCCTATTTACTAGGATGTTCTTATTTTTTCTAACTTGTACATAATATATCATTTTTAGTGCATCAGTTTTGATTGGATGGTGACTTGTTGGAGTTGAAGCCCGAAGTGAAGGCCCTAAGATTCAGAAGTATTACTATCATACATACAATAAGGCAACAAGAAGAAGAAGATTCCATGGTTCAGTTAAAGGCATTTTGAGGCATCTGACCTACTGTTCTTGACTTTTCACAAGGAAAATCCATCCCCAAGTGGAGCCAGTGTTAGACTCCTATACCAATAGGTGTCATTTTTCATGATTGACTTATTGAACTATGCAATATGTTCAAACCTTTTTCTTATGCAAAGGTGTTCCATATTCTTAAGAAATCGAAAAATAAAAAAAAAAATGAAAAAATGTAAAGAGAGTATACCCTAAAAGAAAAATCAAAGGTGAAAAGAATAAAATGGTCAAAAAAGTGAAAGAAATGAACCCCAAACAAAAATAGAACAGGAAAGTGTGCAAGTCCAAATGCCACTACTATTTCATTTTTTGTAATAAACAAAATTGTATGCAGCTTGTCAAACTTTTGCCACAATTTATGAAGAGCCAAACTGTTTAAACTTGACTCAATCATTTTTCAATTTCATGTTGTAGAATAGAGAATAAATATCTGACCAAACAGTTTAATCTTGGCAGATAAGTAGATAGGTAGAGTTAATAAAAGGTGCTCAACAATTTAATCTGAGCCCTTGGATGTAATAAGTGTAGACTTAGATAGGTTTGCCATGTAAAAGAAAAAAAAGATTGATAAGGGTTTGCCAGTCTAAGTGCACCCTAATAAAGAAGAAAAAATGGTAGGGTAAAGTAAGTAGGGTAGGTAGATGTTGTTGCAGAATTACATGTGATGAATGATGGTTTTAAATGTTTGTAATCTTTTACTTTCATCACCGAGTGCAAAGGCAGAACACTACATTGGCAGAATTTCAGAGCAAAACAAAGTCAAAATCATTAACTTCCCATCTCACTTTTTCCCTAACAATTTACTAATTTCCCCTAAGTGCTAAGGTATTTGATGATTAAAGGGGCTCAAGGCATTTCCTTGACTTTTGGAGGGATCGGATCCTCGGCCCAATAATTGAAAAACCTAAGTACTTTAAATCATCCATTATCACCTTCATTCACTTCTAAAAAAATCTTTTCCTAAGTAAAATCCCATTTTTTAGGAAAATCCTTTAATATTTCATAAAAAGCCCTCAAAATCACTTTTTATTCTAAGTCCAAGTGATGAAATGATTATAATGCAATTTGCTTGTAAATCTTCACTTTCTTGGTTATATTTAAGTATTTTGAGTTGACATTGTCCCTTTGTCATATTAATTCTAATTTATATATTAACTCCCTATGAAAATCACATTTTCCTATGTATATAATTCCTTTCATATAATATTCCCAAAACCCATGTATTATAACTATTTTAGCCACAAGTATTTTATTCCCACTTATTCAAGACAAAAACCCACAATATACCCCCTTTTGGCTAAAATATAACATTAATTCTATTCCCGCCCCCTATGGTAAGAAAATAACATTGATTTAATTACCATATATTAAAAATATATGAAAAAGGTTTAAATATATGTATATATGTTTAAAACAGAAAAATAAACCCAAATTTTAATTAAAACTAAACTTTGAAATAGATCATCCCTGCGCATTTAACATTTCCCGACCATTTTTCCATATGGGATTAATTAATCCGTAAGATTAATTAATAACCGAACCCTCTGATCAAACGCCCCCCAAAATGATTAATTCATATTAAATCATGTCGGTCCCGCCCATTAAATATCCGTCAACTCCATATCTCGTCAACCGTTCGATCGTCCCGTCCAAGATCATCGGCCATTATAAATTCCGCTAACCATCTCCTATCCGAACATTAACGCGCGAAATGATAGTGGTTTTCAAACAGTACTATCTCCACGTGTCATATGTTCTATGGATTCTCTATCCATCCGCTTAATACCACCTTCCCTCAAAAGTGGTGCGGAAAAAACCGCTTACCGCCTATCCTCTGTGACGCGTCCATCGTACCTGCTGACGTCATAAATCAAAACCCGCCACCCATTTGACTTTGCAAATAAAACAAAAAGAACCCGCGTATTTTTCATTATATTGTGCACAGTGAATGACCAGACTTCCATGTAGTAAAACCCTTTGTAACCCAGCTGCGCCACCTGAAGCCTCTGTTAACCAATTCGAGCATGGTTTACCTCCCAAAAATCATTCTAGATTCACTCCACAGACCTCTCAAAATCAAATGAAACCTTTTCGACCTCCCATGCAAACCAATGCTTTCTTAACAATTTGTTTTATTTTACAGGTGATTAGAAGACCACATCCTTGGATAAACAGTCTTAATACTAGTCATAAGACTTGTTTACTCCAAGAGTGTTATCAAATCTATTCAAATAGAGATGGAAGATACAACATACAGTTGAAAGACAAGAAAAAGAAACAGGATATTAAACGATTTACTGTTGAAACCAACAGTAAAAACTTAAACTACACCTTGAAGGTAAAAGGACACAGTAAAGAACAGTTAAAGAGTATCAGTGGTTAAAGTGTATCAGGTAAAAGTCAGAGTGAAAGTTAAAATGAAGTTACAGAGCGGTCAAAGGTAAACAGTAAAAATAATTACAGAGGCAGTAAAATGGTAAAAAGAAATGAAAATAATTTCACCAACATTGAATTTTGTTTAAAAGTGAAATTAAAACAGTCAAAAGAACAAAAAAGTGAAAAGATGAAAAATACAACAAGAAGGAACATTTTTGTAGAAATTGCATGTTTTAGTCATTGTTTTGCAGAAAATATTGTGATCAATCCAAGATGAATTTTGCAAAACTGAAGGAGGTTTATGATCTTAATAGGACCATATACAAAAACCTCTCTCACTTTTCTAACAGCTATTATGGTTTTGGAAATATTAAACAATGTTGGAAAGCACTTTTTGCAGAAACTTCCAGTTAAGTCATAATTTTGCAGAGAATATTGTGGCCAATCAGAAATACATCATACAAAACGGAAGGAGGTTTTTGTTCCTAAGAGACCCCTCTAGAAAAAATATCTCACTTTTTGCACAGTGATTTCAGAATGAGAGATACATGCACATCTTTACAGGTTATTTTTCAAACTCTGTAAAACTCTGTTTTACACATATTTTTGAAGAGCCTATTGTGCACAGCTGGAGAGGAATTGTAGGAAATTGAAATATTTTTATCTCACCAACATATTATTCCACAATAACCTCTTTCACTTTTTACATATCTATTACGGATTGAGAAATAAAAAGATATCATTGGACCCCAAGTTTGCAGAATTGTTGGAGCAGAATGCACAATGAAAGGAAGCAGTTAGTGACTTGGATGCCTCATCATCAACTAAGAGTTGGATCAAATTAAAATTCTCCTCTTTGTCATCACCTATCCATCAAAAATAGTGCCAAATAGATGCATTATTTTGAGTGTCCTTTACTTAAGTTCTATTTATGTAAAATAGTTGGAGAGATTTGTGAACCAATTTTGATATTTTTTCAAGATATTTTAGTTGATAATTTGTATAAATACTTCACTCTTGGAAGTATTTTGGGTGGATTCTTCTACTTTGCTGTAATATTGAATTTTTGGAATAAAATTGTTTTGGAGAAATTTCTTTGTGGCTTGCTGGATGATGATTTGAAGCTCAATACTTTTTGCAGGATTCATGTGTCAGACTACAGTTCAATAAGTCTTTTCTATCCTATGTTTTAAGTTTTATATCTATTTATAATATCACTGTGTTCCATTTCTGAATAATTGACATAAAAGAATAAATCAGGACTTGCTTAAGTGTACTCTGATTTCAATTGTGATTATTCTAAATGTTTTCTTCTAAACTGGTTATAAACAATGAATTCTTAATTGCTCTTGTTTCGCTGGTTTAAACATTTTTATTACTATAGTAAAGAATTCTTAACTGCTCTTTATTTGTAATCATTCACTTTCTTTCTTTGAACATGTTGAAACATTCTTAATTGCCTTTCATCCCTTCAAAATCCATTCCATTCACTTTAATACCTAAAATTATTCTCTATTTGGCTATCTTGCCCTGCAAAGCCATCTTTGGTGTAAAAACTTAATCCAGTAAAACCATCATTTTGACTCCATAGCCCAATGGCTTGAAATACTCAATCATACCCTTAGTTAGTGGATTCGACCATTTAAATTCAAACAAACTCTTGGACTTATAACTAGCCTAATATTTTCAAAGAACAAAAGCTAAATTTTAAAGAGAGAGCCCTCTCTGGATATAGATTGGCTAGATTCTGTATCTGAAGGTTGGTTTGTGGTTACCTCAGATTTACTTTCCTTTTACACAACTTCAAGGAGAATCTGAGTGATAACAAGTCATATCCATTTGAAGGCTACCCTGGAGTTTGGCCCCCCATGACCTAGATAAAAGCATGCCATATTTTGGGGGGATGTTAGCCACAACTATATCCATGACTAGACTCTTAGCGGGGATTTGTGCTAGATTGACACACAAATCCTTGATTAGGCCCAGACACTTAACCCTACTGGAATCAAAAGAATAGAACTCTTTGTAGGGATTTGTGATTTCTTGGCCCAATCTCTCCATCACAACCTTTGGCATGAGATTGTGTGAGGCACTGGAGTCTAGCATAGCATTATGCAAAATTTTGTCATGTATTTTCAGACTTACATAGAAAGGAGGGACTGCTCCTTCTTGATATCTTCCCTCTACTTCAAGGCCAAACAATAGTTCTGGTTTATCTTCAGTTAATTTTAAGGTATCAGTATCCTTGCCTATGTTTAACACTTTGAAAATCTGGGATCTATATACCTCTTGGGTTACCGATTTAGTGAGGGGTATAGTGATCTTGATTTTGGCAATCTCCCCCTCAAAAATGAAAGGCACGGGTGTCTTTATTGCATTTATATCAGTTTTATTAGCCATGAAATTTTCTACATTTTTAATTTTCTGATTCTGATTTGATGGTTTGGACAGTAAGGTTTTTTCATGGCCACTATTTGAAGTACTAGGGTAGCTTGAGTCATTACTAGGCTGGCTAGTCTTTTGCTTGTTTAGTTTAGTATTCTTAGCCATATTATTTGTGTTTTCTGCTATCTTTTTAGGGATAGGTTCAGAGGTTTTTCTAACAGCAGTGTTTGGCTAATGTGTTTTAGGAACATCTTGAATCTTTTTGCTTCTAAGGTTATACTGCTTATGGAATTCCATTATGGAATTCTCAAATCCTAATCTATAGTCTTTGGAATCTTCATATGATTTCTCATTTGGTTTTGAAGAAAACACCCTTTGTTCTTCTTCAGTAAGGAATGTGGTATCCTCATCATCCGAACTTATGACATTTACATGGTCTTCTTCCAACTGCTCAGGCTCTCTTTCTTCTTCATCTACATATTTGTCTTGGAAAGGGGGTCTGATTTGTTGGTCACTCTCTCTTTGTCTGATTTGAGGAGGGTCTCTTCTAAATTTTTGATTTCTATTCCTATTTTGAATATTGGCTTGATTTTCTCTAGGGGGTTTTCTCTCATTCAAAATGAATTTTTCCATCATCCTCTCCACTGTCCTAACTATGGAGTCAAGCTTGGTGTTGGAAGAGGAGGGTGCAGGTGTTGTGTCATCTCTATAAGTCACCATTTTTTTCTGATCTCACCCTAGCTCTTTTCTCCATCAAATTTGCCTCTGCACTTACAGCCCTCATTTGCATGTCTTCTAGAGTTAGGTAATCTCTCTCCCTTAGTTGATAGGCCATATCAGCATCAAAGCCTTTGGGATAATTTACTAAGGCCGAGCCTTGGGGAGGTTTTATGTGAGGTGGGAGAGCATTGTAAACACTGCTAAACCTATTGGAGTAGTCATTAACACTTTCTCCTGGATTTCTCTTAAGTTTTTTATACTCAGACAAAATTTGGAGGGGGTTCTTCTTGATTTCCCATTTTTTCACAAAGGTTTGGTATAGAGTAGGGAGATCAGGAATGTTGTTGGGAGGTAAGTATTTAAACCATTTCTTGGGTTCTCCCCCTAGGCTTTGAGAAAATATCCTCATTTTTATGGTTTTTTCTTCTATCTCCATATAGTCAAAAGCATGGTTAATTCTATCTACATGTTTTTGAGCAGTGATGGATTCAGCGCCTACGAAGTGAGGGATTTTGGACTGATAGTCATTTGGTAAAGGTAATAGTGGTTGTTGTAGAGCCAGTGGAGCATACCAGGCTGCCATGATGGGAGGGAAAGGAAAGAAAGGATGATTTACAAGGGGAGGATTTGTGAGAGGTGGAGGAGGATGGAGTGAGGTGGTTTGCACACTGGTGGTATGGATGGGCGTAGCTGAGGTACTTGCACCAGAAGACTGATTCTGAGTATATTTTAGATGAAAAGGGCTGAAGTGATGTAGAAGCTGAAAATTAGGTGGAGTGGAAGGAGAAGCTTCTCTACTGGGTCTTTGCTGCAAATCTATGGGCTCAAAGTCAGCTTGGTCAACCCTACTTTGTGACTTGGTCCTGAATAGGTTCTTGGTATGGTGCAAATTAAACTAAGGATCTTGTGAAACTGTAAGCTGTTCCGGTGCAGAACTTTCTCTATGGATGGCCCTAACAGTGGGTGAGTTTCCAGCTTTAGGATTTTGCCACAAATTTTTTTTTGGGTTATTAACTACATTAGGAGGATTTGGGTCTGGGTGTGATTTGGTATATATCCTTCATGAAGCTAGACCTCTTTATTCACACAAGGTATAACTAGGCCTCAAAAACTATTTTGGACTAATTTGACACAATCCTAGAACAACCTATGGGACTAGTGGAATGAGGAAAGCCATCTGGAGGCTAGTGGAGTCGCCAGGTGGAAATTTTTAGCTTTTCTAAAGGTAAAATGTTTTATGGTCCACCACTAAATTCTTGATAAAAAATCAATCTAGGGAGTACTTTTGGGTTTTCAGTTTCTTTATGCAGCCTTAAGGTTAATGAGTATCCCATAACTAAGTCATTATCTTGTTAGGATGATGAAGTAATTAGTTTTTACTCTGGATATGGGTTGGTTTTTAATTCAAACTAGGGATGTATATGAGTCTATAAGAGTTTGTTAGGCTACTATGAACTCAGGGGTCCCACCGTGATCGCCACTATGTTAGCTCCCTGTAATTTTCTAGATTGATTGAGATACAAATTGACAAGGGTAACATAAAACCAAGCTTTGGAATACAAGGACCTAGCCTTCCTGGATTCGGAGAGGGATCTCTCAATTGTTTGCAAATATATGACTTGTTATTGAGTTTTTGTTACTCGGTGATTACAAAAATCAGTCACAGGTTATTCCTCTCTTCTATAAACAATCTCACCTGTATGGATTCTCTCTTTAAAAATATATGACTTGTTTTCTTGTAAAAGGTTGTTTTTAGGCTAGATGTTAAGTGTAGGGTATTTTGATTGTTTTTGGTTGGGTATGATACTTTGATAGATTTTAGATAGGAAACATGGAATACTGTTAAGTCATTGGGAAATGGAGTCTAACAAGGTCCAGATAATTTCATGAATGGAGTTTAAGAACATTTGCAGGGAAATTTGACTTGGTTGGATGATCTTTTAAGGTTATGATGGATTTTTTAAATGGACATAAATATTGAGAACAACAAACTAAATAAAGGGCTGAAACCGAATCCTTTATATACTTGTAAACTGAGGGAGTTAGAAAATTGATAATAATAGCATGAGAATCAAAGGCATAAGCAGAACCTAATCCATTTGATTTCAGACTGAAAATAGATAATTAACCAATACAAACATTCAGATAAAAACACAGAAAGGTAAGAAACTTATCCAAATTTCAGAGCTTTTATCATCTAGAGCAGAAAAAACATTTAAGATATACAAGTAACTATAACCATAGAAGGAGAGAACACTCTAACATTCAAGATTACAGCTATAAGGTTTCCTTAAAACAATTTTAGCTAAGTAAAGGCAAAGATCATGATTTTACACAGACTCCTTTGAAAAACCTAGACAAAGCTACTTTAAAGATATGATTCCAAGGACAGAATATTTCAATGGCAACAATATGCAGAGCTAACCATAAATCATAATTGATGCTAACTGATTTAAATTATTTAATAAATGGACGAGCTAAGAACTTGTTAGAGAGAAAAAATATGAATTCTATAATATATCCTAGTAGAAGAAAACATTAAGGCATTGAAGGACAAAAATATTTAAGGTGCCATTAGAAAACATTTCTTAATCTAAATTCTTTGTCCTACTGCAACATAGCAAGATGGAAAACATAATGGAAAACTAGAAAACATAAACAAAATAAAACTTCACCATCAACCAAGCCTATGGATCCTGCAAACAATCCTTCTCCATCAACCAACAAATTAGATCATGCATGAGTTCCAAGGCATCAATTTCTCTTCAAGAGCTTCAAAGGACTATGTATTATTCCAGCATCAGTCATCAAAATCCAACATTTACAATGAGTTCCAATGCAATATTTATGCTGAAAATGAGGAGGTGGAACTCTTATAGGGTTCAAAATGTTATAAATGATAGAGTAAATACGTTCCTGACCTTGATAACCATGCAAGGCATAAGGTAGGAACATCTGTAAATACCTCTCTATTTTAATAACTCTATCTTTAATTTTTGAGGATAAATGTAATGTTCCAAATTTTGTAATAAAGTATTTGGAACATTAATCTTGCTTTTATTTTAATAAAAGGAATAAAATGGGTGAGGGAACCCATGTAGCAACTTAATAAACACTCCTAAGGTGAAAAAAGTCACTTAAGTGGCTTAAGTTAGCAGCCCAAGTGTGAAAAGGGGCCAAAAGCAAGTGAGCTAAACCATGGTTGACCAAAGTCAACAACGTACCATAAGAGGGGAAGCTTGCACAAGAAGATTGCGTAATTAGAGTGGAAGGAAATTTGAAATGAGAGAAACCCTAATGTGAGTGGGGTCCATGCATACATTGCATAGAAGATGAAGGAGAGCCATTATGGAGATCATTCTTTGGAGAATAGAATTCTAAGTTGAAGCTCTCTTCAAATTTGTGTTGCTTAGCACAAGAGGGATTCCTATTTAGGAATTCCCTTCTCTTCCATGGGAGGCCACGGAGATATTTTTCTTCATATTCCTCACGTCATGGCATGATGCCAAGGCAGTCATTTGCAGCTACTGTGTTATTCTTGCAGCAAGAGAACGCTGGAGTTGCTGGTGTTGCAGTAAGGGACCTTCATCACTCCTTCCGGAGATGGTTTGTAGAGGGGAAGCGCATTCCTTCTCTAGGAGATCAGAAAAGGACCATATGAGAGAAACCCTAATGTGAGTGGGTTCCATGCATACATTGCATAGAAGATGAAGGAGAGCCATTGTGGAGATCATTCTTTGGAGAATAGAATTCGAAGTTGAAGCTTTCTTCAACTTTGTGCTGCTTAGCACAAGAGGGATTCCTATTTAAGAATGCCATTCTCTTCCATGGGAGGCCATGGAGATATTTTTCTTCATCTTCCTCACGTCATGGCATGAGGCCAAGGTAGTCATTTGAAGCTACTGCGTTATTCTTGCAGCAAGAGAACGTTGGAGTTGCTGGTGTTGCAGTAAGGGACCTTCATCACTTCTTCCAGAGATGGTTTGTAGAGGGGAAGCTCATTCCTATTCTAGGAAATCAGAAAAGGACCATATCAGAGCTTTATTGCAGATTTGGCATCAGGCCATATGTGTTTCTCTCATGCCCAACATAGTCTCCTTCCCTTACAGCGTTATCTTCAGAGGTGGCTTGCACAAGGGATTCATTTTGTGCACTAGTGAGTGCAATATTCAGTAAGGGGATCAACCCCTTCACTTGGAGATCATTGGAGGAGGTATCATCATTCATTGCAGCACCTACTTCCTTCTCTAAAGTTTTATTATATTTGAGTTGTAGAAGCTACTTTGCAACTCCGGCATTTTCCTATTTTGTGTATTTTAGCCAATCCCTTGGAGGATTGATGTAATAATGTTTTCTGGGGTTGAGATCTTTATCCCCCATATTTATTTGAGCTCATAATGTCATATCATCTCATTTATATTAGTTTTCAGTCATTTTCCCTTCTGGACTGCACAGTTATAGAGTAGCTGGGTCATGTAGCAGTGTATTCTCTTGTTTCATGTACATTTCCTATTGAGGCTGATTAGAGCTCACCTTGAGAGGTATTTTCCTCAAGGAATTTGTATTACATTTGATGCTACAGATTATGGATCATATTTTTACTCTTCTTATATTGTATGAGTCATTATTTCATTGCTATTACATGTTGGGTTTTTAATACTGCTGAGGATTCTCTCATTGATCATTATTTCAATGTACTTGTTGGTGGGAGATCTAAATAACCCCCTTAGGGTTATTTATTTGAGCTTATATTATGCAGGAAGTTTGTATTAGATGTATTCCAAGCCATCCCATCATTGAATTTCCTTATTTTCACATGGGATTCCTTATACAGCATCCTCATGGACAGTTGTTGCAGAAATTCCTTGAAGGGAATTATTAGCTCTTGACAAGTTCTATTAGCAGAGTCTACTAGTGGGCCAGGTAGCCTCTGGATCTCATTCTTCCTTGTGAAGATGACATATCCAGTAAATTCCCCAGCATTCAATCTCTAAAATAGTTCAATATTGATTGTTAAAAATCCTGGAGGTGGAAAATAGGAATATCTCAAGATATTCCCGGCATTGCAGAAATTTCCCCATTTGGGACATTACAGTGGTATCAGAGCATCAAACTGGCAAAACCTGTGAAGTTTGAATTTTAGAGGAAGAGGAGATCAAAATGATGCAAAGGATGAGATTGATCTCATCAGTTTTGGGTCCAGCAAGAACCTCTCCAAGGAGGTTGAGGAGACAGAAAAAGGAGAAGAGGAAGGACCATGCACTTCCTATTCTCACAGAGAAGCAGAGTAGAAGCATGGAGAGCACTTTGAATTTGAAATTTTAAGTGAGTTCCTTGCTAAATATGGAGCAAACACTTGAGTCTTCCAAGAGACTCTATCTTTTCACACTTTTTCAGCAGGAAGAAGGAAGAACTTGGTGGTTCAGCCATGGGAGGCATGCAAGGGTTTCTACTCTTGCTGATTTTTCTCAGATCTTGATCAGAAGATTTGGCCAAAGGAGGGAGGAGCCCTCACCACCAGAGGCACATGCCAACGCTGTTACATTCATGGAGGAGCAACCTCCACTTTCAGCTATTGAGGCAGCCAGCACACTTGAGGAAGAGAATCTTGCAACAACACAAGATTCTTAGAAATCTCTCCAAGGTATGCATGAGTTTACATATATCGTGGAGGATTGTACATTATTGCATTCTGATTTTCTTGAGGAGTGTACTTTCACTGTGATGTGCCATTATTCTCAGAAACCCTTGATGAGTCATGCACCACACATGAGGTTGGGGTTTGAAACATGGACAATGGAGGAGATTGCATTTCAATGTCCCATGAAATGCAAAGGGAGAAATATGTTTTGGGACAATGGAATCTCTTGTGAAAGAGGTACCAAGTGGCAGGATACTTACACCAAAGAGAAGAGCCTTATGGATGGAGTGTGCCCAAAGGAAATGTGGAGGATCCATAACCCACAGCTCCCAGGATCTTTCCGCAATTGTTGCTCTTGATAGAAAAAGAAGAGAGTATTGGTGCATCATGATGTGGTGGCATTTCTCTTACCACTCATTATGTTCCCATTTCAGATTGAGAATGGTGGAAGTATAGGGGAGCAACAAACATTCTTGTTGCTTAGATTTTATTTGGATGTTGCGGGAGTAAGAGGAGGCACTAACATAGTGCAAGAGGATTTCTCTTTTATCTTGGATGCCGAGTAGCACCTCTTCATGGGAGGAGATATACATTTGTAGCAACAGGATGGGAGGAATCTTTGGCAAGATTCATGTCAAAGAGGGAGGCTTTCAGTTGATAGTGGCCCTACTCCAAAGGCCAGCAACGCTATCACTTGAGAGCTTGGATTACTTGTTGGAGTGTTCTCAAAGCCACTTCACAAGTGATATACTTTGGAGGCATGTAGGTGATGAGCATGAAGGAGTAATGGAGGAGAGCACTCTTTACTACATTTTAACTCTCTTGGCTTGTTTGCACAAGCACAAGGAGAGGGAACTACATGCAATGTTTATGTGTTCTTCTTTCATGTGTTTCCATGCATATTCTTCATTGATGGAGGAATCCACTTGGGAGGGCTTCCTAATGGTTTCATATCAGCATATGGACATATGCATAGCCCAAGGATGATGAGATGGTTGGCACAACCACTCCCCTACTATGTTGCAATAAGGGGGACTTTCATTGGAGCCATTTCAGCTCAAAGGCCAAAGTACATGATGAGGGAGGTAACTATTTGTGACATGATTGTACTCTCTTATCTTTATGAGAAGAATATTAGATCAAGAGGGATCTTTCCTCCTTGCACATTGTGTTTTGTTTTACTTATGGTTCAATGAAGCAAAATGATGGCTATTTCAGCAGTGGTTTGTGGGGGAAAAGCCACATAGTTTTGGTGTGCACCTTTGGCACCAAATTTTGTTTTTCATGATCACATCTTACAGGATGAATGTGGCAGAAAAAAAGTGGATGAAAAGGCACTTGTTACTTCCTATTTTGAGGCAGGCCAATTATGCCCTGCACTAGTTCCATGCATGGAACTATATTTCACCTCCTTGCTCTCATAAGATTATGCTTCCATATGTTGTTGGTGGAATGCTATTCAGAGGAAGCACTGTTTTGGAGGAAGAAAATAAGTTGAAGATGCGCATTGGGAGTGTGATTCTCCCTACCTTGCATGTTGTATGTTCCAGGAGAAGCAATGGGTAGCCCATGATTACCAAACTTCATCTATTTCCTTCAACTAGGAGGAGCTATTTGGAGAGTT
The DNA here is from genome assembly GCA_034641835.2 of Pinus albicaulis. Taxonomy (NCBI): domain Eukaryota; kingdom Viridiplantae; phylum Streptophyta; class Pinopsida; order Pinales; family Pinaceae; genus Pinus; species Pinus albicaulis. The sequence continues at coordinate 2,013,778,961 of CM076575.1, read as the reverse complement.
GAATTTTTGGAGGAGGCACTTCATGGTTTTTATGTTGATGGGGTAGCTTGGGTCTCTTTTGAAGACCATTTCATTACAGCCATATATCAGCAGCAGCCCCATATGTATCATGTGGATGGAGAGACTCATTGGGTGTATGTGCCCTTTGGGAGAGAAGACCTCCATTATTTTTGCAAGACATACTCCAAGGGGAGTATGGAAGATGATATGGTCACCATGTGCAGCCATGTGTTTTTCCATGAGGTGAACCATATGATGGTTTGGATTCCATATGTTGATGAATTCCAACTCATCACATATGAGATGATTTGGGCCAGCTTGACTTCCAGCATTGGAGGAGAGGTCCTTGGGGGATCTAGACTTAATTTTTCTTCTTGAAGGCAACACTATTGCAGCCCAAGTTCAGCTTTCACTCCACATTCACCATGAGTGGAGAAGAGGACAGCATGGGGTAGGCTATGAAGCTTACCAAGTTTAGAAATTCAGCCCACCTATCTCTCATGAGCACAAGATGGAGGAGTACTTTAAGGAGTTGCCTAGTTGGAGGGTGACTCATTTTTCTTGATTTCTTGAGGATGGAGGATCTATAGGAGGATATTTCAGACTCCATGCCTTGAGTGGAGGACCTTTTTGCAGTTCATCCTTGCTCTTGCTTTAGGACAAACAAGTTTTGGGAGGGGAGGGTTGTAATGTTCCAAATTTTGCAATAAAGTATTTGGAACATTAATCTTGCTTTTATTTTAATAAAAGGAATAAAATGGGTGAGGGAACCCATGTAGCAACTTAATAAACACTCCTAAGGTGCAAAAAGTCACTTAAATGGCTTAATTTAGCAGCCCAAGTGTGAAAAGGGGCCAAAATCAGGTGAGCTAGACCATGGTTGACCAAAGTCAACAACGTACCTTAAGAGGGGAAGCTTGCACAAGAAGATTTCGCAATTGTAGTGGAGGGAAATTTGAAATGAGAGAAACCATAATGTGAGTGGGGTCCATGCATAAATTGCATAAAATATGAAGGAGAGCCATTGTGGAGATCATTCTTTGGAGAATAGAATTCGAAGTTGAAGTTATCTTCAAATTTGTGCTGCTTAGCACAAGAGGGATTCCTATTTAGGAATGCCCTTCTCTTCCATGGGAGGCCATGGAGATATTTTTCTTCATCTTCCTCACATCATGGCATGAGGCCAAGGCAGTCATTTGCAGCTACTATGTTATTCTTACAGCAAGAGAACGTTTGAGTTGCTGGTGTTGCAGTGAGGGACCTTCATCACCACTTCTGGAGCTGGTTTGTAGAGGGGAAGCTCATTCCTTCTATAGGGGATTAGCAAAGGACCATATCAGAGCTTTATTGAAGATTTTGCATTAGGCCATATGTGTTTCTCTCATGCCCAGTGCAATCTCCTTCCCTTATAGTGTAATCTTCAGAGGTGGCTTGCACAAGGGATTCATTTTGTGCACTAGTGAGTGCAATCTTCAGTAAGGGGATCAGCCACTTCACTTGGAGATAATTGGAGGAGGTATCATCATTCATTTCAGCACCTACTTCCTTCTCTGAAGCTGTATTATATTTTAGTTGCAGCAACTGCACTGCAACTCTGACATTTTCCTGTTTTGTGTATTTTAGCCAATCCCTTGGAGGATTGATGTAATAATGTTTTCTGGGGTTGAGATCTTTCTCTGCCATCTTTATTTGAGATCATAATGTCATATCATCTCATGTATATCATTTTTCAGTCATTTTCCCTCATGGACTGTGTAGTTATAGAGTAGCTGGGTCATGTAGCAGTGTATTCTCTTGTTTCATGTACATTTCCTATTGAGGTTGATTAGAGCTCACCTTGAGAGGTATTTTCCTCAAGGAATTTGTATTACATTTGATGCTACAGATTATGGATCAGATTTGTACTCTTCTCATATTGTATGAGTCATTATTTCACTGATGTTACATGTGGGGTTTTAATACTGCTGAGGATTCTCTCATTTATCATTATTTCAATGTACTCGTTGTTGGGAGATTTGAATAACCCCCTTAAGGTTATTTATTTGTGCTTATATTCTGCATGGAGTTTGTATCAGACGTATTCCAAGGCATCCCAACATTGGATTTCCTTATTTTCACATGGGCTTCCTTATACAGCGTCCTCATGGACAGTTGTTGCAAAAATTCCTTAAAGGGAATTATTAGCTCTTGACAAGTTCTATTGATAGAGTTTGTTAGTGGGCTAGGTAGCCTCTGGATCTCATTCTTCCTTGTGAAGATGAAATATCCAGTAAATTCCCCATCATTCAATCTCTGAAATATTTTAGTGTTGATTGTTAATACTCCTGGAGGTGGAAAATAGGAATATCTCAAGATATTCTCGGCATTGCAGAAATTTCCCCATTTGGGACATTGCAATAAAATAGGTGAAAATATTGACTTTAAGGCTTTATCATTATCTTTTACAATAACTTTCCTAACAGTTTAAACTATATTATTTTATGTAATAACTGTTGATTTGCCTTTACAGATAAATAATGGCCAAACGAGTCAGTTAATATTTCTGATGAAATAACTGCTCTTTTTTGATGTATTTGAGGCTGCTTTAGCCTAATATTTCCTTTAATTTCATCAATAAAATATATTTAAGGCTTGATCTCAATTTTTTCCTTCATAACTCATCATGTTTCCTTTATCTATAATTTTCATGGTTTAAGTCTTTTAATCTTTCATGTTTTTGACTTAACCTTTGAACTTTAATCTCTCTGATACTCTTCATTAACCTTCATTGTTTCTTCTGTTTCGCTAGTGTACAGGTGGCTTTATGCACTGGAGGGTTTTGAATGAATGGTCGATACTCATGACACATCGCCTTAAACATGGAATAAACCCTTTATTATCCCTTTTATGCATTTTTTTGAGCCTTCGAGGATCGTCATCCTCTGCTCTTTATCACTTTGCTTGACTGTGGGAGAACCTACACATTAACCCACCATTAAAACCTGCAAGTACACATTAAAAATGTTATGAAAACCCGCACTGTGGGTTTAAACTGCTAACAGAGGCTCAGGAGGGGTTATGGAGCAATGCAGAGGAAGGGGTTATTGTAGGGAAGGGTTCTATGAATAAAACCAGGAAGAAATAGAGGAAAATTTTGAATTTGGGCACGAGTAAAGGCAAGGCAGTTTTGGGTGAAACTGGTGGTTTTCACGTTGGCAAAGGGTGGTAAGTGGTAAAGGACCATACGAATGCGATATGGCTCTGGAGGTTACACGTAGTCTCAGAAAAACCACCTATTTCACATTAAAAATGCACGGAAGGGGGTTAAACGAGTTTGTGCACGATACAATCTTGGTCGTTCGATCTGCGAGGATACATGCAGATTGACGGTCAGCATGTTGCACGATACAACACCGAGGCATGGGGAGAGGATGGAGTGGGGCTAGGGTGAGACGGGTTCTAGGCCATTGGATCTCGGGGGGCCAAATAAACGATTAAGATTTAACTGCGGGGGGACTGGGGGTATGGAAGGATCTCTCCGACGGGGTGCCTCCGCAGTGAATGGAGAAATACTGGCCGTTGGCTCTGGAGAAGATCAATGGTGGAGATTAACTGTGGGGGGATTGGGGAGTACGGTCCACTTTGGTCAGGTGCCCCCGTAGTGATCCTGAGTCGTTGATCTGGGAGGAATGGATGATGAGGATTAACTCGGAGAAAGGTGGGTAGAGGGGGATGGTCGGGAGTGGGAGGAGAAAAGTAAGAGTGCGATGGACGTTATATCTGATGGATCAACGGTGGAGATGAATAACGAGAATGCGCAAAATAAAACATATGGCTGGGGAATGGATGAATGGAGAAGCGAGGGCTGTTAGATCTTGAGGATCAATGGCAGAGATTAGATTGGAGGAAAGGGAGCGAGGTAAAAGCAGAGGAGCGCTGGCCATTGGATCAGGATGATCAATGGTCTAGGATGCAGTGCAATTTCGCACAATGAAACGAATGGCACGAGAGGAGGGGAAAAATGCAATGAGGCGATAAAGTGCTGACCGTCTAATCAGGAGGATTGACGGGTGAGATCATATCAGGGAATGGTCGAAATGAATGAACGAGGTGGAGGAAAATGATAATGTGAGATAGCGCGAACTGATGCATCTGAGGGAATCAGATCAACGGTGGAGATCTCATCGGTGGAGGATGGACAGGCGGAAGGGAAAGTGCGATGCGCTAATGCAATGGAGCACAGACCGTTCGATCTCAGGGAGATCGACGGTTTGGATTTTATCAGTGGGGAAAACCATCGGTGGGATGGAAAGGTGGGAGATGCAGCGATAACCGTCAGATCTAGGAGATCTATGGTGGAGATTTACCCGGAGGATCACATCGGCAGGGGGAAAAGGGTCAGGAGACAAGGGAACTAGGAAGTTGCAATGTGCCGATGAGCGATAGAAAGCGAAGAAAGGAAATGCAAGAGCCGTCAGATCTTGGGAACGGATGGTCCAGATCCCATCGGAGGATCGGCATTTCGACAGAGTAAAGGGTCTGGTAACAAAGTTACTGGGATCGCTGATATGCGATGGCCGATGGACTTAGTGCTTAGTCGCAGAGCCAATTGTATGGCGGAAAAGGGGCTCAAGCTTAAGTTGAAAGGTGCTTAAAGCCTTATGCTAAAATGAGTGGAAAAAGGACAAAAAATGAGGTTTTTTAAGGGTTTTGAGGGGTTCCGATAAGTATAAAAAGGAGGTTTAATCCATTATAAAGGGGTTTTTAATGGTTTAAAGGGTATTTTGAAGGAAAATCAAGGGTAAAAAAGGGGGTTTTGGAATAAAAATGGAAGGGGGAAATGAGGGATTTTTCAAAGGGAAAATGATGGAAAAATGGCTTAGAAACAGCCTCTTTTAGTATCAGCAGGGCAACTTAGAGGCTTTGATTGAAGATTTTATGAGAAATGGATAACTTAGGGATAATGAACACAGTGATATTTCCAAAACTCATAGATTTTGATGAAAATCTTGTTTTTGGAAATCCATGGACTAATCTAGCCATCATCAGATATAACATAATTTATAGATGGCTAACATGTTGTAACGCCAAAAGGAATATAATGAAAAATCAAGCTGGTCATCCCGATTTGGGATCCAGGGGAAAATCTCTATGTATATTTGTTTTATGTTTTATGCTCTTGCTATTGTTTATTTTATGTTTTTAAGATTCGTTTGTAGATAATTTCTGTACAGGGTTAAAACCTACATTTGGTATCAAAGCAGTTTTGACTTCAAGGGGACGCCTTTGCTACTGAGGGTTTTTTTCTCAGGCCTGAGGTAGACCTTTTTCAGTGGGAGATCTGTGGGATCAATTCTTGTGGTGAAAGAAGATGGCGAGTGAAGAGAATATAGAGATCAAGAAATTTAATGGTCAGAGTTTTGAGTTATGGAAGCTCAAGATGGAGGATCTACTGGTGGATAAAGATTAGTGGATTGCGCGGTAGATCCAACAGCAACGTCAAATGAAGATTGGAAGAAGCTAGATCGGAAGGTGAAGAGAACAATACGGTTGTGTGTCTTAGATTCGGTATTTTTGAATATATTTGGGGAAGCTACGTCGAATACCTTTTTGGAAAAGCTAGGGACTTTGTACCAATCTAAGTCTCTGGTGAATAAATTGTTCCTAAGGAAAAATATGTATAACTTGAGGATGAAGGATGGAGAATCAGTGATAGAGCATCTGAATTCCTTCAATACTGTGTTAAGTAAGCTATTGTATATTGATATTAAAATATCAGATGAAGATAAGTGCATCAATTTGTTGTGTTCTCTACCAAATTCATGGGATAGTCTGGTTATTGCAATAGGTAGCAATGCAACTACCTTGAATTTTGATGACATTGTCTCAGCCTTGTTGTTGGAGGAAATGAGACGGACAAATATGGAGGGTCGGAATGGAGATGCCTTATCTATATGAGGAAGGTCCCAGAAAAAAACAAGAATAAGGTTTCGAGTGGGAGATCTAAATCTAGAGGGAGATCTAAATCTCCTGGAAAGTTTGTAAAGGTGTGTTGGAAATGCGGAAAGGAAGGGCACTACAAAAAGGACTGCAGATCTAAAGCTCCTAATAAAGGAAATGGATTTGATGATGCTCATTTTGCAGAGGCAAAAACCACCTCGGATGAAGGTGGGGATGTGTATTTAGCTTCTTCTTCAAATACACATGTAGATCAATGTCAGGGGAAATTTTAAGGATGGAAAATTATTTTGAAGTTTAAAAAATTAGCAAATCTCACTAGTCCCTAATATGAAAACTATAAAATGTTTATTGATGTATTTGTAAAATTCTTCAAATTTATAATGATATTATATTTATTATCTATATAATTTTGGCAATTTTTAAGGTAAAATAATTTCATATTGTAAAATTTGGGCAAATCACTTTTATAAAAAATGGAAATTTGCGAATCTTTTTTTTGGAAAAACCATGGAAAATTAGCCCACCCGTGAATATTAGCCCCTAAAATTTTCCATGTAGATCATGAATCATCGTTGATTGACTCGGGTGCATCCTTTCACTTCACTCCCCATAGGGAGTGGTTCTGTGAGTATTAGAAATATGATGGCGGTGATGTCTTCTTATGGGATGATAGGAAGGCCAGAATCATCAGATGTGGAAAAGTTAAACTGAAGCTGCAAGGTGGAAGGATTATAACACTTCCTCGTGTTCTGCACATTCCTGTATTGGCCAGAAATCTGATTTTTGTAAGAAAGATGGATGATGCAGGTGTAAAAACAGTGTTCGAGAAAGATACCTGTAAGATGGTTCAAGGAGCACTGGTATTAATGTGGGGAGTTCGAATTGGAACACTGTATAAGATTCAGGGGAGCACTGTTGTTGTTGGGTGCAACAATTCTTTGGTTCCCCAAAGTGGAGCAGAAATCCTAGCGGTCTCTAGAGAAAAGACCATGCTATGGCATGAAAGGCTTGGACATATTGGAGAGAAGGGCCTTTGGATACTACATGGAAATGGTATGGTAGAAGGTTTGTCTAATAACTCTCTGAATTTCAATTTCTGTGAACATTTTTTATATGGGAAGCAGAATTGGGTGAGTTTTCTTTCTGGTGCTAAGAGGGCGAACAAGATATTAGAGCTTGTGCACAGTGATGTGTTTGGACCTATGTCGGTTCCATCATTGGGTAAGTCTGTGTACTATGTTTCATTCATAGATGACTTCTCAAGGAATACATGGATATATTTCTTGAGGAAGAAATCTGAAGTCTTTGACAAATTTAAAGAATTTAAGGCTCTGGTGGAAAACCAGACAGAGAAGAAGATAAAGGCATTAAGGACAGATAATGGTGGGGAGTTCTGCAAGAATGAATTTGAAGAGTTCTGTAAGAAGTGTGGTATAGCACAGAAGAAGACTACTCCATACACACCTCAGCAAAATGGAGTTGCAGAAAGAATGAATAGAACGTTGATGGAAAAGGCAAGAAGCATGCTCAGTGGTACTGGGTTAGGACAAGAATTCTGGGCAGAGGCAGTGGAGACTGCATGTTACTTAGTTAACAGATCACCTTCATCAGCGTTGGAGGATAAGACTCCACGTGAGGTATGGACTGGTAAGAAACCCTCTCTTTCACATCTAAGGGTATTTGGATGTGATGCATATGTACATGTTCCAAAGGAGAAAAGGACCAAGTTGGATAATAAATATGAAAGGTGCATCTTTATTGGGTATAAGAATGGTTTAAAGGGTTACAAACTTTGGAACCTGGAAACAAGGAAGGTTGTGTACAACTGAGATGTGGTGTTTAGAGAGGTGAAAGATGTTTTTAAACATGAGATCCTACCAAAGGAACCTGAGAAGATAGATTTTGAGCTAAAGGAGGATGAACCAGACTCTACAACAGAAGAAGACTCAGAAGAGGAAGAGCCACAAACTCCAGTTGTGAGAAGATTAGTTCGGGAAAGAAGACAACTAGAAAGGTATTAGTGCATCTACTTTCTGTTAAAATTTTTCTTTAACTATAACTAATGATGATCCCAAACCATCGGGGAGGCAGTAGATTCAGAGGATGGAAAACTCTAGAAGGATGCCATTGTTGATGAAATAACATCCTTGCATAAAAATGAGGCGTGGGATCTAGTGGAGTTGTCAGCTGAAAGGAATCCCATCAGGAGCAAATGGGTGTTTAAGAAGAAGATGAATGTAGAAGGCAAGGTCGAGAAATAAAAAGCTCGGTTGGTAGCAAAAGTTTATTCCCAGGTGTCGGGAATTGATTTTGGTGATATTTTTTCTCATGTTGCCAAATTTACTTCTATTAGATTACTTTTATCTGTTGCTGCTGCATTTGATTTTGAGGTAGAACAGATGGATGTGAAGACAACATTTCTTCACAGGGATCCGGAAGAGGAGATCTACATGAAACAACTTGAAGGATTCATGGTGAAGGGGAAGAAGGAGCTGGTATGCAGGTTAAAGAAGTCTCGGTATGGGTTAAAACAGTCGCCAAAGATGTGGTATCAGAAATTTGATACCTATATATGGGGACTTGGCTTCACCAGAAGCAAGGAGGATCACTGTGTTTATTTTAAATTAATTGGTGACCATGTTATTTATTTGGTCTTATATGTGGATGATATGTTCTTGATTGGAAATGACAAAGAAATTATCCAAGATTTGAAGACCCAATTGTTCTCCAAATTCAACATGAAGGATCTTGGTGCTGCAAACTATATTTTGGCATGGAAATTAAGAGAGATCGAGCAAAGAGGAAGCTCTGGTTAAACCAGAGGAATTATGTCAAGACTATATAGCAGAGGTTCAATATGCAGGATAGTAAACCGGTGAATGTTCTGATTCCTGTAGGTGTAAAGATGTCTGCTGAATAGTGTCCCAAGAAAAAAGAAGAAGAGGAGGATATGTCCCGTGTTCCATATGAAAGTGCAATGGGTAGCCTGATGTATGCAATGGTATGTACTATACTAGACATTGCACATGCAGTGGGAGTATTGAGTAGGTTTATTTCAAACCCAAGGAAAGAGCATTGGATAGAAATGAAGCAGGTTTTTAGATATTTGCGTGGCACTAGTGATTATGGCTTGTGCTACCAGGGAAGACTAGGATTGGAAAGAGTGTTGGAAATTCGTGGTTTTGTTGATTCAGATTGGGCTGGAGATCTGGACCAAAGAATATCTACAAGTGGGTATGTGTTTAGCCTATTTGGAGGTGTAGTTAGTTGGATGAGTAAAAGAGAGTCTGTAGTGGCTCTTTCAACTACAGAGGCATAATACATGGAAACCACTCATGCAAGAAAGGAAGCAGTTTGGTTGTAGAGATTGTGTTAAAGTATGGGGTTGGTGCAATAATCTATAAGGATAGACTGTGATAGCCAAGTGCAATTTTCTTGGCTAAGAACCCTGCTTATCATTCAAAGACAAAGCACATTGATGTTCAATATCACTTTGTGAGATATATGGTTGAGGCTAAAAGGGTGTTGCTGGTAAAGGTGGACACCTTGAAGAATGTTGTAGATGCATTGACGAAGTCTGTGAGCACTCAGAAGTTCTCTTGGTGTAGAGAAATAACGGGTGTTGAAAAGCTGGGCTAATGACTCAGCTCTCCTGTGGCTCCCTACGAAAAGAAAAAAATAAGTGGGATAATGTTGGGTATGTGCTATATTCTTTCCATGAGTAGTCACGTGTGGGGGGGCGAGAGCCCCCATTGTACGTTGCGCTAAGCGTAGCAGGGGGGTCACAGGGGGGGCGGCAGTGCCTCGGGAAAAAAAATTTCGTCCTTCTTTTCTGGTGGGCCAACCCGCCCATGGTTTTGTGCATGGGTTTGCACATGGTTTTGGGGCATGATGGTTTTCAGCCCCTGGTATTTTTTAGATCCGATCAAGGGAACTACGGTTATGTTCTAATCTAGGGTTAATGGATTGGGTTTTATGCATGCTTCGGCATGTATATATATGTGTTGTAACACTAAAAGGAATATAATGAAAAATCAAGTTGGTCCTCCCAATTTGGGATCCAGGGGAAAATATCTGTGTATATATGTTTTATGTTTTATGCTCTGTTATTGTTTATATTCTATTTTTAAGATTCGTTTGCAGATAATTTTTGTACAGGGTTAAAACCTACATGCACATGGTAAGAGAATTTACAGCATATTGAGGCAGTATTACGCATTCTTAAAGAGTAGCAGTTCTATGCTAAGCTCTCTAACTGTGAGTTTGGGCTCACAGAGATGCTCTATCTGGGCCACATCATTGGAGTGGATAGGGTAAGAGTCCATGAAGAGAATATCCATGCTATCAGAGATTGGCCTAAGCTAAAGAATGTTGCAGAACTCTGGGGGTTTGTATGCATATGCACCTATTACCAGAATTTTGTAAAAGGGTTCTCTCAACTAGTAGCACTACTTACAAATCTAACCAAGAAGGGAGCTTTCAGTTGGATAGCCACAATGTAGAGAGATTTTGATAAGCTCAAGGAGGTGATGAGTAGCTGCCTAGTATTGGTCCTACCTTATTTTACCCAAACCTTTGTGTTGGACTGTGATGCTTCGAGAGAAGGCGTTGGAGCAGTATTGATGCAAGGGGGACGCCCCGTAGCTTTTTAAAGCTAGAATTTGCTGCCACATGAGAGGCTATGCCCCATATATGATAATAAGATGCTGGCTATTATGCATGATTTAGCCAAGTTCTGACAATAGTTGGTGGGTAATAGATTCCGAGTGAAGACTGATCATAATAGTCTCTGATTTTTTCTTGAGCAGAAGCGGCTTCAGGAGAGGCAACATAAATGGGTGAGTAAGATCCAAGCATATGAATTTGACATAGAATATGTCAAAGGGAAGAGTAATGTAGTGGCAAATTCTCTATCTCGGAGGCCAGCAGCACTGTCCTTGATGAGCATGGATGTAGATTAGAAGGCTTAGTTGCTAGTGGAATACTCCAAAGACCACTTTTCATGTGAGATCCTAGATGGATTGGTGACCGATGAGAGGTATAGAGTGATGGATGAGGTCATCTATTACCAGGATTGAGTCTTCCTGGCTAGAGATTCTAAACTCAAAAATAATATTTTGTAGGCATCACATGATTATCCATTTGCTGGGCATCAAGGATTCACCAATACATATTGGGCTATTCGGGAGAGATTCTCATGGAAGGGTATCAAGGAGGATGTGCTCCAACACATCAAGGAGTGTGTAGTTTTCCAGCAGAACAAAGGAGAGCACCATCATACTGCAGGATTATTGCAGCCACTCCCTATTCCGGATGGAAAATGGGAAATTATTTCCACGGAATTCATCATCGGTCTACCTACAGTTCAGGGTAAGGATTGTACCTTTGTAGTTGTTGATCAACTAGTAAAGTATTAAAATTTCTTTTCTATTTCTAATATACTGCTTCATAGGTAGCTGATATTTTCTTCAGGTATGTGTTTAGACTCCATGGTCTTCCAAAGAGCATAGTCAGTGATCAGGATAGCCGCTTCATGGGTGGCTTTTGGTAAGAGATTTTTCGGTTAATGGGTACTGATTTGACACCAAGCACCAACTATCATTCACAAACCGATGGACAGACTGAAATAGTGAACAAGTGGTTGGAAGGCTACTTGAGGAAATATGTTTTGGGGCAACAGAGAGCATGGTTGCACTGGATCCATTTGGGGGAGTATTGCTACAACACAACTTTTCATATGTCCATTGGCATGACCCCATTTCGAGCCCTTTATGGGTATGATGCACTATCATTTGCTGATGTGATTTTTGGGGCAAGTAAAGCTCCTAGAGAAAAGGAGTGGATTCAAGAGATTCAGGATATACTCTAAGCCCTCAAGGACAACATTGCTACAACACAAAACCAACAGAAAATGTATGCAAGTCGTGGTCGGATAGAGAGGCAGTTTGAGGTGGATGATTTGATCTATCTTCATCTTAAACCATATAGACAATCCACACTCAAGGAGAAAGGAGTTGAGAAGCTTAAACCTCGGTTCTATGGATCATACAAGGTGATCTTTCATGTTGGAGAAGTAGCATATGAGCTAGAGCTTCATGTTGGCAGCAAGATCCATAACATTTTTCATGTCTCATGCCTCAAGAAGGCCATTGGAAAACATGTGGTTTCCACTAGGGATATCCCACCTATTGATGATGAGGGCCATCTAGTTTTGCAACCAGAGGCCATCTTGGATACTGTTAGCACTCAAATCTACCTCAGGCTGAAATGAAGTAAAACTCAAGGCTACATCAAACCACGCTCAGCCTCGTAGCTAGCCCTACGAGGACAGGAGAGGGCTCTCTCCGTCAATCTCGAAAAAATAAGCAATAGGATGCGAGATGAATTACAATAAGAACTGATTTTAGGCTAGTAAAGAGATAGGTATGTTTGATTTTTGGTTTTTTGGGTTTTCGCGCTGAAGAGGGCAAAGGAGAACTTGGATCCTCTCCAAACAGCTGAAAACATATAGAACTAACTGAATTCAAAGGCCAAGCACTGTAAACAATGGATTCAACCTTATTTCACTCATTCAACTTAGTTCAGAAGCATAATGAAAGGATGGCATACATTAAACATGAAAAAACTTACAGTAAACAAAGAAGAAACACCATCAAGAACAGAACACCACAAGGATCCCAACAAGTGCCGCAAAACCCCTGATCTTTCCTTAGCCAAAATATGAAAAATATGTACAATGATATCAAAAGTATCCCAAGAGTCCAACCTCTCCAACCTCTGAAAAGGATTGAGAAATTACAATATATAGAGCACTCTAACACCTTTCCCCACCTATAGGGGTCGAATTCCCTCTTTAGGGATCAGTTTCAACCAATTCTAATCATGGAACTACAATCTAGGCAGCTAACAACTTGCCTCTAAAAGAGTGGAAACTGATCCATTACATGATTTTTTTTACTCATTTGAGAGTGAATCTTCTAGAAGAGATAAAAAACAAGCCAAAGTTACATATCAAACATAAATTTACATCATAAAAACCCAAGAATTCTATCCATAAGCAAAACTGGTCCATAATAGGCGAAATACTCGAGTCATATCGAAAATTCGAAAAATCTCTAGGTGGGTCGCTCCCTGAACTGCGTGGGTCGCTCATGTTCCAGGCTGATTTTGAGGTAGCTCCCGACATCCAAATTGAGCTCCTGATAGCTAGTTGGAAAGCCCTGGATGTCTACTTTCCAACCCAAGTGGAATTTCTGAATTTGGAGTTGATTTGACCCTCCAAAACCTCATTCTCCCAGAGGTACTTCCTGCTGGTGCAAAAGGTGGCAAAGCAAGGTGTTTTTTTATGGTGTTTTTGAGTCTGTTTGACCATCCAGATTTTGTTGAAATGCTAAGTTGACTTCAGAGGATGCATATTTAACCATGAAAAAATCCAAAAAATGTAAAAATCTCCTCCAGCAAGTGCCTCAAAAAAATGCGAGCGCATGAGCGCGCGACTCACCTAGCTACAAAAACCTCTTTTTAAGACCAAAAATTTGAAAATGACAAAATTTTCTCGAATTTGGCCAAATTCGGAGCGGAGGTCCTCCATCATGTGTCCCGCCCAGTCAATGAAGCCTCGGCCAAAATCCGAAGTGGATTAGGCCTTTTTCCGCCGTCGAAGTGCCTTGCGCAACCTCCTCTTCATGATCCTCATTCTCGCTTTGCAAACATGCATGCGAGCCCAATAATGGCCTTTCATGTGGCGAAACATGTCTTTGTCTCGATTGGCCTTTTCCAACAGCTTTCTCCGGATGTATATTTACCCGAGTGAGTACGAGTATCTCGGTCGACTGGTGTCATGTCACCGGGCCTCTTTTGATTCCACCGCTCGTCCTCACGGATTTGGCGCACCTCATAAAATGTGAGCTCATCCTCGAGCTGTTTGTTGCGCTGCTCCAAATAGTTAATCACCCACCGAGCTTTTCGCAATTGGTCTTTCGATCGGTCATTCTCGGCCCTTTTGCTCCCGGATAACTTCCCTCGCTTTCGAGCTAGGAGAGCCCGTATCAATATCAATGATCGTCATATCGGTGTCCCGGCCCTCCCGATGGGCCCTCATCATGCATGGGCCTCTTGCCCCCGTCTTGTACTCGTACCCGCACCGAAGAAGAAAGCGAGACCCTTTCCACATCACGTGGAGATAATACTCGCCGTGTCGATGAAGTCGGCAGGGACCCCTTCCACCTCACGTGGAGATAGTACCCGCCGTGTCGCTCGCAAATAAGGCCCCGTGGCCTCGCTGATATGTCTCGAACCAAAGGAGTGATGATATGCTCAACCTCAAGCATGTCCGCTGGTGTAAGGGCTCTCCTCGCATCATGAACCGCGGCGAGGAGGCTCGCTCGTGGCACTACGAAAAAGTCTCTAGAAATGAAATCCTCCCAAGTGATGCCCCTCGCTCTCCGCTAACCGATGTGACACCAAGATTTTGATCAAAGCGAAATGATATATACTCTCCGTACCGTTGCACTCTGGGCTCGTCTTCTTCCGCACAAATGTAACCATCCTCTCTATGTTGCGGTGTATGAAATACGGAATATTCATCATACGCACCCTTGTGAAGTGCATCGACAAACGAACATGATATGAGAAAAGACGAGCATACCTGCCCTCACAACTAAAATACTCGAATGATGAGCCTCATGAGTGGTGCATACTCATCTCTCAAGAATCCGAATGGAAAAACTCGCTCAAGTAAGCCACATATCCAGCTTTTAATGTATGGCTCATAGTGAAATTTCTCTAATCGCTTACCCTTGCTCCATTCCTCGCCTATGTTCGGTATGCCGATTGGCTTGAGCAATAGTCAAAGGTGATACAATGAAATCAACCCTCGAGCAAGGCTTACCCGATCACCCCGCAAATGAAGAACAAACAGACGTGCTAATTCACGATGAGATCGGGTTTGTACAACCATCTCACAAAATCCGAAACATGACAAGAATCAAAAACAATCCATAGCTAATGGACATGCCCGCAACCGAGCCAAAGAAGTAGGCTCCTCCCTCGCGATGATCACCACTCCTATTTTCTCTGCGGGAACCCCCGTGGCACATTACCTTCGACCACCGAATCACCGCCCGACCCCGGCTCATATTCCGACTACGTCTCGACATATCTCGCGATCAAGCTTTTGGCAATGTGTTGTTGTGAAAAATACCGAGAGGGGGGTGAATCGCATTTACTAAAAGCATAATAAAAACTTTTTACTTTTTCATTCCTTAAATCCCATACGCTACTTTCCTTCAGCAAACTCACAAGTATATACGCGGATCTCCTTTGTGAAAACTAGCGTATACAGAGATCTAGATATGTAATTAACTCTTCACTTAGATCATTCCATCATTCATTTATCGGATGTTCAATAAACCGTAAACATGTGCGGTGAATAACGAATAAGCCATCACACAAAGCATCACACATGAACACCGGGATTTTTAGGTGGAAACCCAAATCGGGAGAAAACCACCGCTAGCAGCTTGCTCGTCCTTCAATATTTTTATTATAGAGAAAACATGTTACAACATATGTGTCGGTGCAGACTTGACCAGACACGCGAGCACCCACCGCGCTCGTTTACCGGCCTCTCCCTCGGAAGGAGCTACGACCCCTCGGACTCGTTTACTCGGCCTCTCCCGGAAGGGAGCTACGACCCCCCGATCTCGTTTACCGACCTCACCCGGGAAGGGAGCTACGACCCCCCGATCTCGTTTACCGCCTCACACGGAAGGGAGCTGCGACCCCCGACCGAAAGCTACAACCCTCGGCACCACCTTGGACCACGTTTCATCAATTTTCACACCGGATCCAACCACTTCAATAGAACACAACTTGTAGGCCAAAATTCATCATATTTCCATACCGAACCCTTTCCATACTTTTTAAGCTCAACCATACATCATCAGCAGATACATATCAACACGGATCGTATATCGTAAAAACAGCAGTAACGGATCGGATATTTCATACCCCTTTGCTTCAACAGAACCCTAGTTTGCATACGCTCTTTCCTTCACCGATGTTGCGTATATACGCGCTTCCGTCCACACAAACCGGCGTATACATCGGTGTATATTTTATTGTGCATACGCGCTTTCTCTTCGACAAGCTGCGTATATACGCGCTTCCTCCGCGTCAAAGTAGCGTATAGATCTTCAATTATTACGGTAGCAGACAGACTTCTTCGGATCAGTATATTCGACTGCAGTTTACCCTTTCACTTCGGACGTATGTTCGCCTAGATGTTCGCCTCATCACGGATCTAAGTCTTCCATAAGCGTATCTAGTAGATACATTTCAGATCTAGATCCCTTTCTTCATCATTGGTGCATCATCCATTCGGATTTATCTTCAAGTGTAACCCTTTCATTCGGATCTACTTCGAGAGAAGTATTCATTCAAGCTCGGATATCTTGCACCCACACCCATGATTTGCACAATGAATTTCTTCTCCTTATATATGATTACCCTTTGTCAATACCATGAGCCCCTTTTTTCAATACCATGGATCAAAACAATACCATAAGCCCAAAACTATCCGGACGTGGGTCAATTTAGGCGGATCATTACCCAATTCAATGGGTTAATACCATGGTGGTTACCCTTGGTTTTGCACTTTTTGAGCGCTTTTGCCCATACGCGACTTGGCACGTGCTCTTTCTCGCGTGTATACGCGATTTCCCTTAGGCCAATACGCGTATACCAAGAGACATACTCTTTTTCATCATACTTTGAGTACGTTCAAAATCCTTTCTTCATAGTCTTCTCGTACACTACCGTAGAAACATCATATTTTCTTCATCAGGGAACATATTCTCTCAAGCACAACTTCATCAAGTAAGTTGTCATCATCTTCATCGGGTGGGTTGCCATCAAGGACAACACTCGCATCATATTTCCAACAATCTCCCCCTTTGGACTTTCGATGGCAACCATGATGGTGTTTGGTTACCACAAGCAGATAGATACCATGTCACTCTCCCAAATATTTGACATCATTATCTTCTCTTCATTCAAACACCATGTCACTCTCCCCCTTTGACATCAAGGGCAAAGGGCTGGATCAAAAAACCAACACTCTCCTCCTTTTCTCCTCATGTGGAAGAAACATTCTCGCGATCCGATATGTGGCCGAAGTGGCCAAACTCCCCCCGAGTTCATGCCGAATCTTCAAACATATTTGTCAATGAAGTACATGACTCTATGAACTTCCTATCACCAAAGACTCATACTTACATCAATTATCCATCCACATGGATTTACATATGAGACTCAACTACCCAACCAAGTGGGTTTACAAATTTGACTCGGCTACCCAACCAAGTGGGTTTACAAAAAATGACAAGTCCTTACATGATCTGAATATTACAATTTTACAACATGGGTCTCCACCAGACCTTTTCATACAAATACAAATATGACTTTTCATAACCAATACCAAAAAGTCCTCAAGAAAGAGAACATATTTCAGTAACCATCATAATGCCAACATCGCATTATACTCAAGCAAAGCTAATGCTCCCCCGAATCACGTGCAACCAAGCAATCTTTCCAAAGACTAAGGCTCCCCCTTAGTTTGTGCATCCCGAAAACTTCCACCAACAAATCATCAAGGAATCTTCATCAAAACATTAGAAACGAAATTATGAGAACTGGGAACACTATCGTAGATACCAAAACGGTATCGAGAGATACCAACAAAGATCGTGTACTTGTGCCAAGAGAGTCGAACCAAGCAAAAATTGTCGTCAATCATGCATACGCGGTTTTTACGTGCATTAACTCGCGTACATACGCGATCGTGTTTCATAAAACCCGCGTATCCCAAGTCATCTTCTAAAAATTATGTAGATTTGTTCTTTTGATCGTGCGTAAAACACTCCCAGCCTTCGTCTTAGATACTCGAACGCTTCCCACGGCGTGAGGTTTAGTAAAGATATCGGCAGCTTGTTCTTTGGAGGTAACATACTCCAACTTCACTCTTTGCTCAAGCACTTGTTCACGTAGGAAATGATATTTGATGGGAATGTGCTTGGTTTTCGAATGCATAACGAGATTCTTTGAGATACCGATGGCACTTGTATTATCACACATAATGGAGATGGGAGTTGCACATTTGATTTGAAAATCTTGCAAGGTTTGCATCATCCATAGGAGTTGAGTGCATACAAGATGCGGCAAAGCTACATACTGCGCTACCGTTGATAAGGCAATAGAATTTTGCTTCTTGCCGAACCAAGATACTAACCGGGGCCCCCATGTAAAACGCACCACCACTAGTGCTTTTCCGATCATCAACACTTCCGACCCCAATCCCGCATCGGTGTAAGCATGAAGAGTAAGATCGACATTCTTTGGATACCATGGACCAAAGTCTTGAGTTCCTTGTAGATATTTGAAAATTCTTTTCACAGACTGAAGGTGAGACTCTTTTGGATTGGCTTGGAATCGTCCAACAATCCCAATCGCATGCATAATGTCCGGTCTAGTTCCGGTGAGATAAAGTAGACTTCCTATCATTTGATCCGTAATTTGGTTGATTCACCGTGGGAGAATCATCATGAGAGCTCGAGATTGCATCCGGTTATCATTGGAGTGCTTACGAGTTTGCATTCTTCCATGCCATACTTCTTCGAATTTGCTTAAGATATTTTTTCTTGTGATAGGAATATACCATCCGTAGATTGATGCACTTGCAAGCCAAGAAAGAAAGTTAGTTCCCCAAGCAAAGACATTTCAAATTCTTGTCGCATGACGAAGCAAATTTCGACTCATAGATTCTTCGTTACTCCCAAAAATGATATCATCAACATATACAACAACAATCAATAGTTTATCATTTTCAATTGTTGTGTATAAGTTGCTATCACTAGCACCCCTTTGAAAATCCTTGTTGATGAAGATATTTGTCAAGACGATAGTACCAAGCCCTTGGAGCTTGTTTGAGACCATATAGAGCCTTTTTAAGTCTACAAACAAGATTTGCATCATTTCCCAAAATGAATCCTTCGGTTGTTCTATATATACTTCTTCTTCTAGATCACCATTAAGAAAAGCAGATTTGACATCCATTTGATAAACTTTGATTTGTTGATAACTTGAAAAAGCAAGGAACATTCCCGATGGCTTCAAGTCTAGCTACGAGGGAGCAAAAGTTTCTTCAAAGTCTATACCTTCTTGTTGAGTATACCCTTTACAAACCGCCTAGCTTTGTTTCTTACAACATCCCCATTCTCATTTAACTTGTTCTTGAAAAATCCATTTAGTTCCAATGACATTTTTATCATGAGGCCTTGGAACCAAATCCCAAGTGTTATTCTTCTCAATTTGAACAAGTTCTTCATCCATGGCTTGCCTCCAACATTCGTATTTGCTAGCTTCATTGACATTGTGTGGTTCAATTGTGGATAGAAGAGCCAAATGATTAGAAGATCCCATAAGAGTTCTCCTTGTTCGTACACTGATTCTCTTGTCACCCAAAATTTGAGTTTCGGGATGATTCTTTTGAACATATCCGGATGGAGCTTTTCCGGATAGATCATCTTCGAGTTCTTCATTGGATCCATTGTCTATATCATTGCTATCCGATGTAGAAGGCCATATGTCGCCATCATCTTCATTTGCGGTTTGTTTTTTCTTCTTTAGGAGCTGCAGGGAGACTCATCAATAACAACATCAATGCATTCAACAACCTTTCGAAGTCTTTTATTGTAACATGTGAAAGCTTTGCTTGACGAAGAGTAACCAAGAAATATCCCTTCATCTGATCTAGGTTCAAACTTGCCAAGTTTTTCATCATTATTTTTGATAAAGCATTTACTTCCAAAAACCTTAAAATGCTTTACGGTGGGAGAATTGCCATACCGTAGTTCATATGGAGTTTTGTCACTATTTACCCGAACATGAGCTTTATTGAGAATGTTAAGCTGCCGTATGTGTCGCTTCACTCCGTGAACATGTCGGGAACATCGAAAATCGAGAAAGCATAGCTCTATCCATTTGAACAATTGTTCTATTCATTCTTTTCGCTACACCATTTTGTTGCGGAGTGCTCGCTGCGAGAGAACTCGTCGTTTAATGCCATGTTGTTCACAAAATTCAAAGAATTCATTTGATGAATATTCTCCTCCTCGATCGAATCTAAGACATTTTATTTTTTAGATCCGATTCATTTTCCGCCAAAGCTTTGAAGTTCTGAAATTTTTCAAGTGCTTGATCTTTGTGTTTAATGAACCCGATCCAACACATTCTAGAGTAGTCATCAATAAATAAGATATAGTATTCTTCCCCACGTAATGACTTTTTTCCTCATAGGTCCACATATATCGGTATGAATGAGTTCAAGAGGCTTACTTGATGATCCTTCTTTGGCATTAAATCGTACTCCGGGTTTGCTTACCAAATTGACAAGATTTGCATATGGTACTTTTCGGAAGATTGACCTTGGGAAGATCACGAACGACTTGAAGTCTCGCTTTGCTTTGTTGATTTGAGAGAAACTCGTATGCCCCTGACTCTTCTATGCCATAGCCAATTTTCCGAGGACTTGCTCAAGTAACATTGATCTATGCCATTTAGAATATACAGAGTTGCTTGGATTTCTTTTTCCTTTTATTATGATTTTACTCGTGTCAAGATCACGAACCACACATTCTTTGGAACCGAAGATCACTTCGCTTCTTGATCACACATTTGACTAACACTTAACAGAGTTATGCCTTAATCCATCCACATACATGACATCTTTAGCCTTCACCTTTTCTTTTAGAAATATCGACCCTTTTCCTTTAATCACGAGCAGGAGTATCATTTCCAAATGTAACTTTCTTTTCCTTTTCTAGAGCATTATAAGTATGAAGTTTGCTTTTGTCACTCGTCATGTGTCTTGAGCACCCACTATCAATGTACCATTGATTTTCTTCACCTTCGCAAATAATGCTATCCCACAATTTTCAACCAAAGTGGTTCTTTCTTCTTCCACACTTTAGAGCTTGAGGGAACATGTTCTTTAGGCCGGATCTTGTTCCCCGCATTCGGATTCTTCATGGCCAAAGTTATTGCAATAAGTACATTCAACTTCACTTTGAAGAGGAGAAAAAATTGTTATAGGTATTCTTCTTTGGTTCGAGATCCAACCTTTTCTTTCTTGCTTCTCTTGTCATGATGGTTTTATATGCAACACATTGAATAGCTTTATGACCAAAATTGTGACACGTGAAACATTGCCCTATTGAAGTAGAAATTTCTGCGATCATGGAATCTTTTATTTGAATTTACCTGTTGGTTGTAGTGTCTTTGAAAGCTATCCCTCATTAGTGTTCCTTGAATTGATATGGTCTTGCTTTCCCTGTAGAAATCCTTTATTCTCTTGTCGAGTGACCGAATTATGTAAACCACTCGTGAATCGCTTTTAGAAAGTTTGGTGCTCTGAAGTTTGAGAAGATTCTCCTGGGTATATCCAAGACTCGTCTTTATAAGAGGAGAACGTTGTACCTTGATGATCTCATCTAAGGTTTCGGATCCTTTAGCAAATCTAAGATTCAAGTTTTTTGCTTTCTCAACTTCTTTTCTTTGACTTACCACTTCACATTCTAGTTTTTCAATATGTTTCTTTGCTTCTTCCAAACTCGCTTTTCAATAGTTTCTCTCGATTATCTTTTCTTCTTCTAAGCGAAGTTTGAGTTGATTATTTTCTTCAAGAAAATCATTCTCCTCTAGAGCATCCATAAAAGTATCCTTTTTCTTCTTTTTGTTCAAATGCCATGAGAAGTCTAAGATCTTCTTCACATTCTTCCTCACTATTAGATGACTCATCACTATCGTCATTAGCATAGTAACTTTTAGAGCCCGGATCGGTTCTTATTCCTTCTTACTACTTCTTTTCTTTTATAAGGACATTTTGCAGCATAATGACCAACTTTACCACACTCAAAAACATTTGAAGGGAAGCTTACCTTTGAATCTTCCAAGCATCTAGTTGGAGCTTTCTCACGAAATTTGCTTCTTCTTCATCGGATACATGAGCTGGATTCTTTGATAGCCTCCTTTTCCTTTCCTTTTGTAGATGCCTTAAAAGCAGCTTCTCTTATATGAGAAGGACCTCCTTGTCTCATTTCAAAAGCAAATGTGAGTACCATGTAATTGAACAACGTAAAGAGTTTGCGGATCTTGCCTTTCTTCAATAGCAGAAACTTTAGAGTCAAATTTTGAAGTCAAAGATCTCAAGACCTTTTCCACCAGAGTAGTATCGACCCAAGGTTTCACCCAAATTTCTCATCCGATTTACAATATCATCTAGACGAAGAAAGAAAGCTGGCAACACTTTCATCACTATGCATTTTCAAATTTTCATATTCAATTCTAAGAGTTTGGAGTTTTGCACTTTTTACCTTTGTGTCTCCTTCATAGCTTAGAATGATTTTGTCCCATATTTCTTTTTGCTCTGAATGTAGCTTTCGCATCACTTTAGCAAATTCCCCGATTCGAACATGCTTCCCAATAAGACATTCACTCGCTTTGGCATTGGTTTCATACTTCTTCCTTTCTGTCAGCATCGGTAGGAATACTTGCGGTATTGATAACCTTCTTCCACGATTGCCCATACATCCGCACCAAGACTTTGCGGATATGCTTTTGTACGTACCTTCCGTAAGATCGATTGCTTCCATTGAATAGAGGTGGCTTTATAGACATTACTCCTTCTTGACTTCCCATTGCGACGGATCTCCTTTAAGCGATCAAGCTTCTGCACAAGGACCCGCTCCGATACCAATTGTTGTGAAAAAATGCGAGAGGGGGGGGTGAATCCGCATTTACTGACGATAATAAAAAACTTTTTACTTTTTCATTCCTTAAATCCCATACGCTACTTTCCTTCGAGAAACTCGCGTATATACGTGGATCTCCTTTGTGAAACTAGCGTATACGAGAGATCTAGATATGTAATTAACTCTTCACTTAGATCATTCCATCATTCATTTATCGGATGTTCAATAAACCGTAAACATGTGCAGTAATAACGGAATAATCCATCACACAAAGCATCACACATGAACACCGGGATTTTTAGGTGGAAACCCAAATCGGGAGAAAACCACCGCTGCAGTTGCTCGACCTTCAATATTTTTTATTATAGAGAAAAACATGTTACAACATATGTGCTGGTGCAGGACTTGACCAAGACGCTGTGCACCCACCTGCGCTGGTTTACCGACCTCTCCCCGGAAGGGAGCTACGACCCCCCGACTCGTTTACCAGCCTCTCCTCGGAAGGGAGCTACGACCCCCGATCTCGTTTACCGCACCTCACCGGAAGGGAGCTACGACCCCCCGATCTCGTTTACCGGCCCTCACCCGGAAGGGAGCTCGCGACCCCCGACCGAAAGCTACAACCCTCGACGACCACCTTGGACCACGTTTCATCAATTTTCACATCGGATCCAACCACTTCAATAGAACACAACTTGTAGGCCAAAATTCATCATATTTCCATACCGAACCCTTTCCATACTTTTTAAGCTCAACCATACATCATCGGCAGATACATATCAACACAGATCGATATCGAAAAAACGGCGTAACCGCATCAGATATTTCATACCCCTTGCTTCGACAGAACCCTAGTTTGCATACGCTCTTTCCCCTTCAACGATGTTGCGTATATACGCGCTTCCGTCCACACAAACCCAGCGTATACATCGGTGTATATTTTATTGCGCATACGCGCTTTCTCTCCGTCGAAGCTCGCGTATATACGCGCTTCCTCCCGCGTCAAAGTAGCGTATAGATCTTCAATTATTACGGAGCAGCGAGACTTCTTCGCATCGGATATTCGCTCAGATTTACCCTTTCACTTCGGATGTAATGTTCGCCTAGATGTTCGCCTCATCACAGATCTAAGCCTTCCATAAGCAGATCTAGTAGATACATTTCAGATCTAGATCCCTTTCTTCATCATTGGTGCATCATCCATTCAGATTTATCTTCAATTGTAACCCTTTTATTCAGATCTACTTCAGAGAGAAGTATTCATTCAAGCTCAGATATCTTGCACCACACTCATGATTTTCACAATGAATTTCTTCTCCTTATATATGATTACCCTTTGTCAATACCATGAGCCCCTTTTTCAATACCATGGATCAAAACAATACCATAAGCCCAAAACTATCTGGACGGGGTCAATTTAGGCGGATCATTACCCAATTCAATGGGTTAATACCATGGTGGTTACCCTTGGTTTTGCACTTTTTGAGCGTTTTTGC
The DNA here is from genome assembly GCA_034641835.2 of Pinus albicaulis. Lineage (NCBI taxonomy): Eukaryota > Viridiplantae > Streptophyta > Pinopsida > Pinales > Pinaceae > Pinus > Pinus albicaulis. Next base: position 2,013,754,717 of record CM076575.1, on the reverse strand, counting down.
CCATACGCGACTTGGCACGTGCCTTTCCGCGTGTATACGCGATTTCCCTTAGGCCAATACGCGTATACCAAGAGACATACTCTTTTTCATCATACTTTGAGTACATTCTGAAATCCTTTCTTCATAGTCTTAAATTGTACACAACGCAGAAACATCTATTTTTTCTTCTACATCTGGAACATATTCTCTAAACACAACTTCATCAAGTAAGTTGTCATCATCATCATCGAGATTGGGTTGCCATCAAGGACAACACTGCATCATATTTCAACAATCTCCCCTTTTGGACTTGATGACATACCAGTGGTGTTGGATTCCTGCATAGCGAATGGGTACATATCCAACTCTCCAAATATTTGACACCATTCTTTCTCTTCATTCAAACACCATGTCACTCTCCCCCTTTGACATCAAGGGCAAAGGGCGGATCAAAAACCAACATACTCTCCTCCTTTTCTCCTCATGTGGAAGAAGCGTTCTGCAGATCTGATGTATACTGAAGTGACCAAGCTCCCCCTGAGTTCATGCTGAATCTTCAAACATATTTGTCGATGAAGTACATGACTCTATGAACTTCCTATCACCAAGGACTCATACTTACATCAATTATCCATCCACATGGATTTACATATGAGACTCAACTACCCAACCAAGTGGGTTTACAAATTTGACTCAGCTACCCAACCAAGTGGGTTTACAAAAATGACAAGTCCTTATATGACTGAATATTACAATTTTACAACATGGGTCTCCACCAGACCTTTTCATACAAATACAAATATGACTTTTCATAACCAATACCAAAAAGTCCTCAAGAAAGAGAACATATTTCAGAACCATCATAATGCCAACACTGCATTATACTCAGCAAAGCTAATGCTCCCCCTGAATCTGTGCAACCAAGCAATCTTTCCAAATGACTAAGGCTCCCCCTTAGTTTGTGCATCCTGAAAACTTCCACCAACAAATCATCAAGGAATCTTCATCAAAACATTAGAAACAGAATTATGAGAACTGGAACACCACCAGAGATACCAAACAGTAAAACAGCACTGCAGCTGTGCTGAAGAGAGCTGAACCAAGCAAAAATTGTCAGCAATCATGCATACGCGGTTTTCTGTGCATTAACTCGCGTACATACGCGACTGTGTTTAAGGAAACCCGCGTATCCCAAGCCCTCTTCTAAAATTTATGTAGATTTGTTCTTTTGACTGGCAGAGAACACTCCCAGCTTCTGTCTTAGATACTCGAACGCTTCCCTGGGCAGAGGTTTAGTAAAGATATCAGCAACTTGTTCTTTGGAGGGAACATACTCCAACTTCACTTTTTGCTCAAGCACTTGTTCACGTAAGAAGTGATACTTGATGGGAATGTGCTTGGTCTTTGAATGCATAACAAGATTCTTTGAAATACTGATGGCACTTGTATTGTCACACTTAATGGGGATAGGAGGTGTACATTTGATTTGAAAATCTTGTAAGGTTTGCATCATCCAAAGGAGTTGAGTGCAACAAGATGCGGCGGCCACATATTCTGCTTCTGCTGTAGATAAGGCAATAGAATTTTGCTTCTTGCTGAACCAAGATACTAACCGGGGTCCCATATAGAATGCACCACCACTAGTGCTTTTCCGATCATCAACACTTCAAGCCCAATCTGCATCAGTGTAAGCATGAAGAGTAAGATCAGCATTCTTTGGATACCATAGACCAAAGTCTTGAGTTCCTTGTAGATATTTGAAAATTCTTTTCACAGCCTGAAGGTGAGACTCTTTTGGATTGGCTTGGAATCGTCCAACAATCCCAACTGCATGCATAATGTCTGGTCTAGTTCCAGTGAGATAAAGTAGACTTCCTATCATTGATCTGTAATTTGGTTGATTCACCGTGGGAGAATCATCATGAGAGCTGAGATTGCATCCGGTTATCATTGGAGTTCTTACAGGTTTGCATTCTTCCATGCCATACTTCTTCAGAATTTGCTTAAGATATTTTTCTTGTGATAGGAATATACCATCTGTAGATTGATGCACTTGCAAGCCAAGAAAGAAAGTTAGTTCCCCAAGCAAAGACATTTCAAATTCTTGCTGCATGACAGAAGCAAATTTCTGACTCATAGATTCTTCGGTACTCCCAAAAATGATATCATCAACATATACAACAACAATCAATAGTTTATCATTTTCAACTTTTGTGTATAAGTTGCTATCAGCAGACCCCTTTGAAAATCCTTGTTGATGAAGATATTTGTCAAGACGATAATACCAAGCCCTTGGAGCTTGTTTGAGACCATATAGAGCCTTTTTAAGTCTACAAACAAGATTTGCATCATTTCCCAAAATGAATCCTTATGGTTGTTCTATATATACTTCTTCTTCTAGATCACCATTAAGAAAAGCAGATTTGACATCCATTTGATAAACTTTGATTTGTTGATAACTTGAAAAAGCCAGGAACATTCTGATGGCTTCAAGTCTAGCTACAGGAGCAAAAGTTTCTTCAAAGTCTATACCTTCTTGTTGAGTATACCCTTTACAAACCCGTCTAGCTTTGTTTCTTACAACATCCCCATTCTCATTTAACTTGTTCTTGAAAATCCATTTAGTTCCAATGACATTTTTATCATGAGGCCTTGGAACCAAATCCCAAGTGTTATTCTTCTCAATTTGAACAAGTTCTTCATCCATGGCTTGCCTCCAACATTCGTATTTGCTAGCTTCATTGACATTGTGTGGTTCAATTGTGGATAGAAGAGCCAAATGATTAGAAGATCCCATAAGAGTTCTCCTTGTTCGTACACCAGATTCCTTGTCACCCAAAATTTGAGTTTCAGGATGATTCTTTTGAACATATCTGGATGGAGCTTTTTCAGATAGGTCATCTTCAGGTTCTTCATTGGATCCACTTTCTATATCATTGCTATCTGATGTAGAAGGCCATATGTCGCCATCATCTTCATTTGCGGTTTGTTTTTCTTCTTTAGGAGCTGCAGGAGACTCATCAATAACAACATCAATGCATTCAACAACCTTTCGAAGCCTTTTATTGTAACATGTGAAAGCTTTGCTTGACGAAGAGTAACCAAGAAATATCCCTTCATCTGATCTAGGTTCAAACTTGCCAAGTTTTTCATCATTATTTTTGATAAAGCATTTACTTCCAAAAACCTTGAAATGCTTTACAGTGGGAGAATTGCCATACCAGAGTTCATATGGAGTTTTGTCACTATTTACCCGAACATGAGCTTTATTGAGAATGTTAACTGCTGTATGTGCTGCTTCACTCCAGAACATGTCAGGAACATCAGAATCAGAAAGCATAGCTCTAGCCATTTGACCAATTGTTCTATTCATTCTTTCTGCTACACCATTTTGTTGCGGAGTGCCTGCTACAGAGAACTGTCGTTTAATGCCATGTTGTTCACAAAATTCAAAGAATTCATTTGATGAATATTCTCCTCCTCGATCAGATCTAAGACACTTGATTTTTAGATCTGATTCATTTTCTGCCAAGGCTTTGAAGTTCTGAAATTTTTCAAGTGCTTGATCTTTGTGTTTGATGAACCCGATCCAACACATTCTAGAGTAGTCATCAATAAATAAGATATAGTATTCTTCCCCACGTAATGACTTTTTCCTCATAGGTCCACATATATCAGTATGAATGAGTTCAAGAGGCTTACTTGATGATCCTTCTTTGGCATTAAATCGTACTCTGGTTTGCTTACCAAATTGACAAGATTTGCATATGGTACTTTCTGGAAGATTGACCTTGGGAAGATCACGAACAGCTTGAGGTCTGCTTGCTTTGTTGATTTGAGAGAAACTCAGATGCCCCAGCCTTCTATGCCATAGCCAATTTTCTGAGGACTTGCTCAAGTAACATTGATCTATGCCATTTAGAATATACAGGTTGCTTGGATTTCTTTTTCCTTTTATTATGATTTTACCTGTGTCAAGATCACGAACCACACATTCTTTGGAACTGAAGACCACTTCTGCTCCTTGATCACACATTTGACTAACACTTAACAGGTTATGCCTTAATCCATCCACATACATGACATCTTTAGCCTTTACCTTTTCTTTTAGAAATACTGACCCTTTTCCTTTAATTACAGCAGGAGTATCATTTCCAAATGTAACTTTCTTTTCTTTTTCTAGAGCATTATAAGTATGAAGTTTGCTTTTGTCAACTGTCATGTGTCTTGAGCACCCACTATCGATGTACCATTGATTTTCTTCACCTTCTGCAAATAATGCTATCCCACAATTTTCAACCGGTGGTTCTTTCTTCTTCCACACTTTAGAGCTTGAGGGAACATGTTCTTTAGGCTGGATCTTGTTCCTGCATTCAGATTCTTCATGGCCAAAGTTATTGCAATAAGTACATTCAACTTCACTTTGAAGAGGAGAAAAATTGTTATAGGTATTCTTCTTTGGTTCAGTATCCAACCTTTTCTTTATTGCTTCTCTTGTCATGATGGTTTTATATGCAACACATTGAATAGATTTATGACCAAAATTGTGACACGTGAAACATTGCCCATTGAAGTAGAAATTTCTGCGATCATGGAATCTTTTATTTGAATTTACCTGTTGGTTGTAGTGTCTTTGAAAGCTGTCCCTGTTAGTGTTCCTTGAATTGATATGGTCCTGCTTTCCCTGTAGAAATCCTTTATTCTCTTTCTGAGTGACTGAATTATGTAAACCACCTGTAACTGCTTTTAGAAAGTTTGGTGCTGAAGTTTGAGAAGATTCTCCGGTATATCCAAGACCTGTCTTTATAAGAGGAGAACGTTGTACCTTGATGATCTCATCTAAGGTTTCAGATCCTTTAGCAAATCTAAGATTCAAGGTTTTTGCTTTCTCCACTTCTTTTCTTTGACTTACCACTTCACATTCTAGTTTTTCAATATGTTTCTTTGCTTCTTCAAGCTGCTTTTCAATGGTCTCTCTGATTATCTTTTCTTCTTCTAAGCGTAGTTTGAGTTGATTATTTTCTTCAAGAAAATAATTCTCCTCTAGAGCGTCCATAAAAGTATCCTTTTCTTCTTTTTGTTCAAATGCCATGAGAAGTCTAAGATCTTCTTCACATTCTTCCTCACTATTAGATGACTCATCACTATCTTCATTAGCATAGTAACTTTTCTTAGAGCTAGATCGGTTCTTATTCCTTCTTACTCCTTCTTTTCTTTTATCAGGACATTTTGCAGCATAATGACCAACTTTACCACACTCAAAACATTTGAAGGGAAGCTTACCTTTGAATCTTCCAGTACCTAGTTGGAGCTTTCTCACGAAATTTGCTTCTTCTTCATCGGATACATAGGCACAGTTCTTTGATAACCTGCTTTTCTTCCTTTGTCCTGATGCCTTAAAAGCAGCTTCTCTTATATGAGAAGGACCTCATTGTCTCATTTCAAAAGCAATCAGAGTACCATGTAATTGAACCATAGTAAGCGTTTGCAGATCTTGCCTTTCTTCAATAGCTGAAACTTTAGAGTCAAATTTTGAAGTCAAGGATCTTAAGACCTTTTCCACCAGAGTAGTATCAGTTATGGTTTCAGCCAAATTTCTCATTCGATTTACAATATCATCCAGACGAAGAAAGAAACTGGCAACACTCTCATCACTATGCATTTTCAAATTTTCATATTCAATTCTAAGAGTTTGGAGTTTTGCACTTTTTACCTTTGTGTCTCCTTCATAGCTTAGAATGATTTTGTCCCATATTTCTTTTGCTGAATGTAGCTGCATCACTTTAGCAAATTATGATTCAGACATGCTTCCCAATAAGACATTCACTGCTTTGGCATTGATTTCATACTTCTTTCTTTCAGCTGCATCAGTAGGAATATTTGCGGGGTATTGATAACCTTCTTGCACGATTGCCCATACATCTGCACCAAGACTTTGCAGATATGCTTTTGTTCGTACCTTCCAGAATATCAGATTGCTTCCATTGAATAGAGGTGGCTTTATAGACATTACTCCTTCTTGACTTCCCATTGCGATGGATCTCCTTTAAGCGATCAAGCACGAGACACGCTACGTACGGTGTTGTGAAAATGCGAGAGGGGTGAATCAGTATTTTCAGCATAATCAAAAAATTTTACTTTTTCATTCCTTGAAACCCGTACGCTACTTTACTTCAGTAAACCTGCGTATATACGCGGATATCCTTTGTGAAACTAGCGTATACAGAGATCTAGATATGTAATTAACTCTTCACTTAGATCATTCCATCATTCATTTATCAGATGTTCAATAAACTGTAAACATGTGCAGTAATAACAGAAAAAGCCATCACACAAAGCATCACACATGAACACCAGGATTTTTAGGTGGAAACCCAAATCGGGAGAAAACCACCGCTGCAGTTGCTCAGCCTTCAATATTTTTATTATAGAGAAAACATGTTACAACATTTGTGCTGGTGCAGACGACGGCACGCGACACCACAACTCGTTTGGCCCCTCTGGAAGGAGCTACGACCCACGGCCGTTTCGGCCTCTCTGGAAGAGAGCTACGACCCGATCTGGTGCAGGCCTCACGGAGAATCTGCCCCCGATCTCGTTTACCAGCCTCACCTGGAAGGGAGCTACGACCCCCTGACTGAAGGCTACAACCCTCAGCACCACCTTGGACCACGTTTCATCACATTTTCAAACTGGATCCAATAACTTCAATAGAACAACACTTGCAGGCCACAATTCATCATATTTTCATACTGGACCCTCTCCAATCTTTTAAGCTCAACCATACACCACCAACAGATACTTATCAACACAGATCAGATAGCAGAAACACAGCAGAACAGGTCAGATATTTCATACCCCTTGCTTCAGCAAACCCTAGTTTGCATACGCGCTTTCACTTCACTGATGTCGCGTATATACACGCTTCCGTCCACACAAACCATCGTATACCTCTGTATACATTTCATTGCGCATACGCGCTTTCTCTTCAGTGAAGCCGCATATATACGCGCTTCCTCTGCGGCGAAGTAGCGTATAGATCTTCAATCATTACGGAGCAGAGCATACTTCTTCGGATCGGATATTCAGTTCAAGTTGCCTTTTCCTTGGGACGGATGTTCGCACAGATATTTCGCCTCATCTGAATCCTGATCTTCCATAAGCAGATCTAGTAGATACATTTCAGATCTAGATCCCTTTCTTCATCATTGGTGCATCATCCATTCAGATTTATCTTCAAGTGTAACCCTTTCATTCAGATCTACTTCAGAGAGAAGTATTCATTCAAGCTCAGATATCTTGCACCCACACTTGTCATTTGCACAATGAATTTCTTCTCCTTATATATGATTACCCTTTGTCAATACCAACGAGCCTTTTTGGTCAAAGCAATACCATAAGCCCAAAACTATCTGGACGGGGTCAATTTCGGCGGATCATTACCCAATTCAATGGGTTAATACCATGGTGGTTACCCTTGGTTTTGCACTTTTTGAGCGCTTTTGCCCCTACGCGACTTGGCACGTGCCTTTCCGCGTGTATCACAGCACGATTACCACTAGGCCAACTCCGTACCACCAAGGTATACTCTTTTCATCATACTTTGAGTACGTTTACGAAATCCTTTCTTCATTGTCTTCTGTACCTGCTTTAATAGAAACATCATATTTTCTTCATCAGAACATATTCTCTCAAGCACAACTTCATCAAGTAAGTTGTCATCATCTTCATCGGGTGGGTTGCCATTCAAGGACAACACTGCGCATCATATTTCCAACATGTATATCTTTGATAAAAATCTGATGAAAGCAAAATTAGGATGTATGTTTTAACACCCAACCAATATTCCCACCGTCAAAGCACCATCAACGAATCAAATCATGGATAAAATCTCAGCTTTAAATGGATTGGAAAAAGCACAATCTCTGTTTTGAATGCAAGTGAAATTTCGACCAAATAGGAGCAGGCAACTTTCAAAAGTTTGAACACATCTAGTCAAAGGAGAGCAAGGCATTAATAGTAATATGGCTGTCTATGAGTAATGACCATAAAGGTTTCAATGGGCCATTCGAAACAAAGACATGAGCATATGCTAACATTGGGCAATGTGACTCATTACAAACATGAGGAATGTGACTCAAAGGGTTTAAACATGGCATAACACTAACAATGGTAGCAGTGGTATTATGGGTATGATAACAAATTGATTTTGATGTTATATAGAAGGCTGGCCATATCACTGTTTAAGATAGCAAACACACTCTTTACAACATTCATTTTCATTTCAAACCCTGAAAACAATAATATTATAACAGTGGGGTTTTAAATCCTTCATTTGCATATTAGAAACCACCCATGATGTCACAAATGTGTTTAAAAAACCCAAGCAATTGATGAAAACCTGTTTTGAAGGCAGCTGGAGTCGTTTCCAAGGCAATCTGGGCGCTCAAATTAAATTCCAAAACTCTGTGTCTGCGTGGGTCGCGCAGGCTCTGCGTGGGTCGTGCAGCCCAGGTGGGTCACGCACCTGCAAACCCACAGTGCTGAAGTGACTCTGCGTGGGTCGCGCAGCCCAGGTGGGTCGCTCTCCCTCAACGTGGGTCGCTCACCCTCTTGCCACATAGTGCATTTTGCGAGAAGCTTTTCAAGGCCTTCCCGGTGTCCAAATCGGGCGTGTGATGGCTCGTTGGAAAGCTATTGGAGTCTACTTTCCAACACAAGTAGAATTATTCAATTTGGATTCCATTTACCCTGTCAAAAATCAAATCTCCCAACACTAGTCAAAATGAGCAGAATGAGGCTGCCTCAAGGCAGAGCGCTGTTGCAATCAACTTTTGAAGGTCTTCCTCAACTCAAAATTGAGCTCATGATAGCTCATTGGAAAGGTATTTCTGTCTAGTTATCATTTGACTCATCAAGCAAGTCATTTGGCCAAACATGCTAGGAGAAAACTTGATTTTCCCAAGGTCACTTCAGAGGTGCATTCAATTCTCCTGAGGCAACGGTATTTTTGACATTTCTTCAAAACCATGATACCTGTGTAAAAAGTGAAAGAGGTTTTTCTTCCTAGGCATGTTTTGAACAAAAACCTCTCTCAGTTTCCCAAATTTCATCTTTGATTGCTCTGAAAAATCTTTTGAGTGAAACCGATCCCGATGTGTGGAACAAGGGATTTTGTCGAAATGAAGCGAAATGAAGGGGATAGGGGGCTTCTAAATTCTTGGGGAAATTTTGGGAAGTAGGGAGGGATGTTAGGAAGCAGGGGGAAGTGGAATCACAGAGATTTAGTGAGGGGAAGGGGTCCAAAAGGGCAAAACACAGGCCTAGCCTAGGAAATTGCCAAGTTGTGGCTAGAAACTAGGGTTTGTGCAAAAATGAGGAATTTGGGGGATCTCAGTGATGGGAAGTGTTTAATAAGGTATATTAAGGATAGGGGAAGGTGTTTGAACATCAGGATACAAGTTTTTCTAATGATTTGACCATCCAAGAGAAATTACCTCCAAAACCTTAGGAGAGGGAAATGGACCTTACCTAGGCACAACTGAAGCATGAACAAGGTGTAAAATGACTCGATGGAGCTTGAAAAGATGATGACAACCCTTTGAATGATGGTACACTCAGCTGAATGGTGACATGGACTGACATTTGGACAAATTTGAAAAGAGTGAAGACCAACCCTAGACCTAATGCCTAGTGATCAAATTTTGCTTGAAGACTCAGTGAAATGAAAAAATTTGACCTTGACACTTTAAAATGACTTTGAAAGAGCATGTTTGATCACTGAAGGAAGGCTGCAAAGGCTGACTCTAACATTGGCTCCAATGGGGATGGTAGCTCCTTGGAGGTGCCAAGAACGACAGATCTTTGGGAGAGCAGACCAGTGCTTTATCCATTGGGCAATGGAATCCAAAACTCAAACTGAAATGCATGACTGAAAACTGATGACTTGACGACAAAAATTGACTCTCACTCAACTAAAAACTGACTCGATACTTAAACACAACCGACAAACTGGAAATATGCTCAAAGTAGAGCTTATTCAATACAACCTACTCTAATTGTGCTTTACACCACCTGATCAAGTGAAATGGAATAGCCAATGAAACCATGTAAGCATGCTGCCGGCTGTTTGATTTCTTCCCACATGCTTACTGATGCACAGGAAAAGGAAAGAATCGAAAGGAAACTCCCATGGAAACTTTGAACCAAGTGGACTGCTGATAAACTTGCAAAGCATAAATTGACTGGAAGACATCAAGAATACTGCGAATGGATCTTCATAAACATAGCTCTGGTCCAGATAATCTCCATACCTTGATCTTAAACTTTTCCTCACATCTGCGGTGCTTTTCTTTGGTGATTGCAGCAAGCTGTCAAAAGGATCCTGAAATTCATGAAAAATGAAACTCTGCTGCTGATTCCAAACTGAACAAAAGTCTCCTTCATCAATCTCCTCATATGTATGGAAATCTTGACATGTGCTATGCAATGAACAATCTGTTAAACAAGACAATGAAGGTGACCTTTGAACAAGATTATCATCAACATTCTTTTCCAGCACATGGTTAGCTAATGGAGCAAAATTTTTATAACAAACATCATTCAACACACGAGCAATGGGATCATCAAAAACTTGAGAAGAGTGCTGTAATGTATCCATTGAAACTGTATGACCTCCTTCTGGCTGTTCATCTTTTCCTTGAGATATATTATGAAGATTCTTCCTTATAAACTGAAATGCTTCAAAACAAAAGGGTATAGAATCTTCCTGCATCATCAAATCATATATTTCATCTTCCACAACTTCATCTGTAATCTGACCTTCAATTGTATTAGATGGCTGCAAATATGATGTTACAAGCTGCTCATTTGAAGATTTACCATGCAATTTTTCTCTCAAAAACTGAAATGATTCAAAACAAAGTGGTACGGAGTCACCTTGAATCATTAAATCATGTGTGCCCACTTCCAAGTCTTCCGCTGCAACTTGACAATCAATAACTTTCAAGGGCTGAAAATCGGAATATGAGAAGTTTTCGCTGCCCTCAAGACGATCCAGATCAAGACTTGTTGACGTTTGATTTCTGATTGCATGGAAGTTATCTCTAATGAACTGAAACGAATCAAAACACAAAGGCAAAGATCCTTTACTTACATCAAAATTTTCTGCACTTTCCTCATCATTGACATAGCTGATATGCATCGGTTGATCACTGTACTCGAGCTGCTGAAAGTGAACTTCCTCCTCGCACAAGCTAGCTGCTGATTTGTCTGCAAGATTATATTCTTTTTGGAGAACATAATCATCATCATATTGATCAAACTGAGGCAATTCATCATCAAACATACACATCATATCAACAGCTCTCTCTTCTTCACAATGATCTATAAAACAATCACTATGACAACTGGGATCAAAAACAAAATGTTTTGGATCAGCAACTTGTTCTTGAATGTCGTTTTCATTTTTTGCAGTCATTTTCCACACCATCTCTTCTACTGCATTTACGAAAAGATCAATCTTTTCCTCTGAAACTGTCAGCTGCTCTGAAACATTCTTCTTTTCTTCTTCCTTCAACCTTGCCCTCAAGATCAGCAAATGAGCCTCTACATTCACTGCCTTGTTCTGCATCTCGTGAATTGTTGCAATATTCTTTTCTCTCAGCTGAAACTCCATTTCCGGATCAAAGGCACCCGGGTAGTGCAAGAGAGCAGATCTAGGAGAAGGTCTTATATCAACTGGCATCGAATAATAAACTTGGTTAAATCTAGCAGAAAATTGTTTTACTATCTCACCTGGCATTCTTTTCAACTGGTTATACTCCTCTATAATCAAAAAAAAGTTCTGTCCGATCATCCACCTGTCAAGGAAAACTTTGACAAACTGCTGAAAATCTGTGATGCTCGCATCAGGCAGGGCTTTGAACCAACTCTTCACTTGGCCTTGCAAAGAAAGAGCAAAAAGCCTAATACTAACATCTTCATCATCAACTTCACAAAGATCTAGAAAAGTCTCAACATTCTGCACATGTTGCTCAGCGTTGACATTGTTACATTTACCATCAAATCTCGGTAGATATAGGTCATAATTTGCAGGAAAAGTATGAAGAACAGAAGGCAAAACAAGAGGTTTATACCGATCTGGAATTTTACAAGGTGTAGGGGCATGTACAAGAGCTGTGGGATTAGTTTTGTTTTCTGGTTCGTCACTCTGTAGAGAGTCATCACAAGATGTGGGAAAAGTAAGGAGACCGGGATCAAAGGGAAACTCAACATTTACACTTTTTGAATGGGTCGAGTGAAGATTTTGATGACCTTTCTCATACAACAAACTTTGAAAAACTTTCAGGATAGCTTCAAGACCAGCAAAGAAGTAATTTACGAGAAAGCAGATTAGATCCTGAATACCATTCCACTTTAGATACCTGAACTTTGTGTAAGATCCTTCCATTTTCTCAGAGAAAGAGTTAGTCCTCCAGAATTTGAATTGGAGTCACCAGGTGAATGATTTCAGCCTTCTTATGTCTGATCGTTGTCCACCATCAACCATCAGATCTGAACTCGATACATGTACTGGGGCAATTTACAAGTTAAATGCTACGATTACAAGTTAAACCAGAGATCGACTGAAGCAGCGTTTATCTACTTCGCTGATGCATAGCAACAGCGTTTCGAAGGCTACCTGGCGTGACTTCAGACTCCGTCTATAACAAGCAAACCATTGAGATCTTCCCCAGTATGGTCGCCACTATGTTAGCACTCAAATCTACCTCGGGCTGAAATGAAGTAAAACTCAAGGCTACATCAAACCACGCTCAGCCTCGTAGCTAGCCCTACGAGGACAGGAGAGGGCTCTCTCCGTCAATCTCGAGATAATAAGCAAGTAGGATGCGAGATGACTTACAATAAGAACTGATTTTAGGCTAGTAAAGAGATATGTATGTTTGATTTTTGGTTTTTTGAGTTTTCGCTGGAGTAATGGGAAAACAAATTTTGGGTCCGGGGATAAGGTCAGACCTTTGCAGAGTTCAAGCTGGGGCGAGGTAGGTGATGATCTTGATGCTTTAAATTGGATTTATGGATAGATTAGACCAACGAGGAGCTGAAGAGGGCAAAGGAGAACTTGGATCCTCTCCAAACAGCTGAAAACATATAGAACTAACTGAATTCAAAGGCCAAGCACTGTAAACAATGGATTCAACCTTAATCACTCATTCAACTTAGTTCAGAAGCATAATGAAAGGATGGCATACATTAAACATGAAGAAACTTACAATAAACAAAGAAGAAACATCATCAAGAACAGAACACCACAAGGATCCCAACAAGTGCCGCAAAACCCCTGATCTTTCCTTAGCCAAAATATGAAAAGTATGTACAATGATATCAAAGTATCCCAAGAGTCCGACCTCTCCAACCTCTGAAAATGATTGAGAAATTACAATATATAGAGCACTCTAACACCTTTCCCCACCTCTAGGGGTCGAATTCCCTCTTCAGGGATCAGTTTCAACCAATTCTAATCATGGAACTACAATTTAGGCAGCTAACACTTGCCTCTAAAAGAGTGGAAACTGATCCATTACATGATTTTTTACTCATTTGAGAGTGAATCTTCTAGAAGAGATAAAAACAAGCCAAAGTTACATATCAAACATAAATTTACATCATAAAAACCCAAGAATTCTATCCATAAGCAAAACTGGTCCATAATAGGCGAAATACTGAGCTGGCAGCTGAAAATTCAGAAAAATCTCTAGGTAGGTCGCTCCTGAACTGCGTGGGTCGCTCATGTTCCAGGCTGATTTTGAGGTAGCTCCCGGCATCCAAATTGAGCTCATGATAGCTCGTTGGAAAGCCCTGGATGTCTACTTTCCAACCCAAGTGGAATTTCTGAATTTGGAGTTGATTTGACCCTCAAAAACCTCATTCTCCCAGAGGTACTTCCTGCTGGTGCAAAAGGTGGCAGCAAGGTGTTTTTTATGGTGTTTTTGAGCTGTTTGACCATCCAGATTTTGTTGAAATGCTAAGTTGACTTCAGAGGATGCATATTTAACCATGAAAAATCCAAAAATGTAAAAATCTCCTCCAGCAAGTGCCTCCAAAAAATGCGAGCGCATGAGCGCGCGACCCACCTAGCTACAAAACCTGTTTTTAAGACCAAAAATTTGGAAATGACAAAATTTTCTCCGAATTTGCCCAAATTCGGAGCGGAGGTCCTCCATCATGTGTCTTGCCCAGTCAATGAAGCCTCGGCCAAAATCCGAAGTGGATTAGGCCTTTTCCGCCGTCGAAGTGCCTTTCGCAACCTCCTCTTCATGATCCTCATTCTCGCTTTGCAAACATGCATGCGAGCCCAATAATGGCCTTTCATGTGGCGAAGCATGTCTTTGTCTCGATTGGCCTTTGCCAACAGCTTCTCCAGATGTATATTCACCCGCGTGAGTACAGTATCTCTGTCAGCTGGTGTCATGTCACCGGGCCTCTTTCGATTCCACTGCCTGTCCTCACGGATTTGGCGCACCTCATAAAATGTGGGCTCATCCTCGAGCTGTTTGTTGCGCTGCTCCAAATAGTTAATCACCCACTGAGCCTTCTGCAATTGGTCTTTCAGCTGGTCATTCTCGGCCCTTTGCTCTTGGATGACTTCCCTCAGCTTCGAGCTAGGAGAGCCCGTATCAACATCAATGACTGTCATATCGGTGTCCCGGCCTCCTGATGGGCCCTCATCATGCATGGGCCTCTTGCCCCTGTCTTGTACATGTACCTGCACTGGAGAAGAAAGCGAGACCCTTTCCACATCACGTGGAGATAATACTCGCCGTGTCGATGAAGTCGGCAGGACCCCTTCCACCTCACGTGGAGATAGTACCCGCCGTGTCGCTGAAAATAAGGCCCTGTGGCCTCGCTGATATGTCTGAACCAAAGGAGTGATGATATGCTCAACCTCAAGCATGTCCGGCTGGTGTGAAGGCTCTCCTGCATCATGAACTGTCTCGGGAGGCTGCTGTGGCACTCTGAAAAAGTCTCTAGAAATGAAATCCTCCCAAGTGATGCCCTGCTCTGCCAACTGATGTGACACCAAGATTTTGATCAAAGTGAAATGATATATACTCCTGTACTGCTGCACTGGGCTCGTCTTCTTCTGCACAAATGTAACCATCCTCTCTATGTTGCGGTGTATGAAATACGGAATATTCATCATACGCACCCTTGTGAAGTGCATCAGCAAACGAACATGATATGAGAAAAGACGAGCATACCTGCCCTCACAACTGAAATACTGAATGATGAGCCTCATGAGCGGTGCATACTCATCTCTCAAGAATCTGAATGGAAAAACTCTGCTCAAGTAAGCCACATATCCGGTTTTAATGTATGGCTCATAGTGAAATTTCTCTAACTGCTTACCCTTGCTCCATTCCTCGCCTATGTTCGGTATGCCAGTGGCTTGAGCAATAGTCAAAGGTGATACAATGAAATCAACCCCAGCAAGGCTTACCCGATCACCCCGCAAATGAAGAACAAACAGACGTGCTAATTCACGATGAGATCGGGTTTGTACAACCATCTCACAAAATTTGAAACATGACAAGAATCGAAAACAATCCATAGCTAATGGACATGCCTGCAACCGAGCCAAAGAAGTAGGCTCCTCTCTGCGATGATCACCACTCCTATTTTCTCTGCGGGAACCCCGTGGCACATTACCTTCAGCCACCGAATCACTGCCTGATCCTGGCTCATATTCTGACTCTGTCTCTGAAATATCTCTGATCAAACCTTTAGCAATGTGTATGCTGATATGAATGCAGTGAAAGCAAGATTAGGATGTATGTTTAACATTCAATCAATATCCCACCGCCAAAACATCATCAAGGAATCAAATTATGGATAAAATCTCTGCTTCAAATGGGCTGAAAGGCAGTATCTCTGTTTTGAATGCAAATGAAATTTTGACAAAATAGGAGTAGGCAACCTTCAAAAGTTTGGACACATCTAGTCAAAGGAGAGTATGGTATAATCAGTGATAGGTTTGCCTACGAGTTTATGACCATAAAGGTTTCAATAGGTCATTTGAAACAAAGACATGAGCATATGCTAACATTGGGCAATGTGACTCATTACAAACATGAGAATGTGACTCAAGGAGTTTAAACATGGCATAACACTAACAATGGTGGCAGTGGTATTATGGGTATGATAACAAATTGATTTTGATGTTATATAGAAGAAATTTGGCCATATCAACATTTAAGATAGAAAAACACACTCTGTACAACATTCATTTTCATTTCAAACCACGAATTGGTTCACCCTTATAACGAGTTTGGTTTTTTATCCTTCATTTGCATATTAGAAACCACCCATGATGACCGAAATATGTTTGAAAACCCCAAGTGATTGATGAAAACCTGTTTTGAAGGCAACTGGAGTCGATTCCGAGCCAATCTGGGCGCTCAAACTCAATTCCAAAACTCTGTCTCTGTTTGGGTCGCGCAGGCTCTGTTTGGGTCGCGCAGCCCAGGTGGGTCGCGCACCTGCAAACCCACAGTGCTGAACTGACTCTGCGTGGGTCGCGCAGCCCAGGTGGGTCGCTCTCCCTCAACGTGGGTCGCTCACCCTCTTGCCACATAGTGCATTTTTCGAGAAGCTTTTCGAGGCCTTCCCGGTGTCCAAATCGGGCGTGTGATGGCTCGTTGGAAAGCTATTGGAGTCTAATTTCCAACACAAGTAGAATTATGCAATTTGGATTCCATTTACCCTGTCAAAAATCAAATCTCCCAACACTAGTCAAAATGAGCAGAATGAGGCTGCCTCAAGGCAGAGTGCTGTTGCAGTCAACTTTTGAAGGTCTTCCTCAACTCCAAATTGAGCTCATGATAGCTCATTGGAAAGTTATTTCTGTCTAGTTATCATTTGACTCATCAAGCAAGTCATTTGGCCAAACATGCTAGGAGAAAAATTGATTTTCCCAAGGTCACTTCAGAGGTGCATTCAATTCTCCTGAGGCAACGGTAGTTTTGACATTTCTTCAAAACCATGATACCTGTGTAAAAAGTGAAGGAGTTTTTTCTTCCTTGGCATGTTGTGAACAAAAACCTCTCTCAGTTTTCCAAAATTCATCTTTTATTTCTCTGAAACCTCTTTTGAGTGAAACTTACCCCGATGTGTGAAACAAGGAATTTTGTCGAAATGAAGCGAAATGAAGGGGATAGGGGGCTTCTTAATTCTTGGGGAAATTTTTGGAAGTAGGGAGGGATGTTAGGAAGCAGGGGGAAGTGGAATCACAGAGATTGAGTGAGGGGAAGGGGTCCAAAAGGGCAAAACACAGGCCTAGCCTAGGAAATTGCCAAGTTTTGGCAAGAAACTAGGGTTTGTGCAAAAATGAGGAATTTGGGGGATCTCAGTGATGGGAAGTGTTTAATGAGGTATATTAAGGATATGGGAAGGTGTTTGAACATCAGGATACAAGTTTTTCCGATGATTTGACCGTCCAAGAGAAATTACCTCCAAAACCCTAGGAGAGGGAAATGGACCTTACCTAGGCACAACTGAAGCATGAACAAGGTGTAAAATGACTCGATGGAGCTTGAAAAGATGATGACAACCATTTGAATGATGGTACACTCAGCTGAATGGTGACATGGACTGACATTTGGAAAAATTTGAAAAGAGTGAAGACCAACCCTAGACCTAATGCCTAGTGATCAAATTTTGCTTGAAGACTCATTGAAATGACAAAATTTGACCTTGACACTTTGAAATCACTTTGAAAGAGCATGTTTGATCACTGGAGGAAGGCTGCAAAGGCTGACTCTAACAGATACTTTGGAGAGGCAGTTCAAGAGCAAGGTGATTAAAGAATATCTGATTCGATGGAGGAATCTTCCTAATGAGGATGCCACTTGGGAGGGAGAGAATATTTTGTAGCATACTTCTTTACTATTACTTGAGGAGAAGAAAATTTTGAGAGGGGAGGATTTTAATATTCCCAATTAGCTTTTATCTAGTTGGAATATTATATGTTGCTTCTATTTTCAGTCTAGAGGAATAAGTGGGGTAGGGAGACCCTTAAATATCATTAGTAGGAATAAAACACTTCCAGTATGCATGTGGATCAGTTTAGATAGTCAAAATAAAGCCACCTTGGGTGTGAAAGGGAGAAATGCATGTAGACTAGATCAAGGTTGACCAAATCAACAACATTTCCAAAGAAAAGAGTGGAGATAGTGGGGACAATGTAGTTTTGGAGGAGTGTTTGCATGGAAGTAACCTCATAAATGAGTGGGGCCAATGGTGAGGAAGCTCACCAAGAATATAAGGGAAGGGATGGAAACCATGAGAGGCATTCAGAATATTGTTTATATTTGAGTCTTAGGACTTATTCCATGCTTCAACTGTTTAGTTGGGTTTGTTGTATTATTTATTACAAGGCCATTTCCATGCGGAAATTCCCCACTCTATCTTGGAGGACTTGAGAAGGCAATCTGAGAAGAGTATTCTTGGCTGCATTTCCACCATCCATCATTGGGCCAAGCAGTCACCTACAACCACAATGCAGTCTCCTCGAGGAACTGCGTTATTTTTCATGGTGTTGCAGTGGAGGGGTGAAAAACCCTATTTTATGAGCTAGTTTCCTAGTGAAAAGAGTATTCTTTCACCCGAAAATCTAGTAAGGAGATGTTACAACCATTTATTTTTCTTTTCAGCTATATTTATACAGAGCTTTAGTACGACATTGTGATTCAGCCACAAATCTATATTTTATACTTTTTATATTTCATGCCTTTCAAGAAACCCTTTCCGGGTTATCTTGGGATTGTGTAGAAGAGACTAGTTCTCCACTTTTCAGCTCTTTTGAGTAATATATCAGAATATTCATTTGTTTTTTGTAATATCCCGCAATGGGAACTGTCAGCAAGGCATGACTGGAAAACACATTTTCTAGGAATGGCTGCTACAAGATTTCAAAATAGCACTTGGTTCCCTTATATCTGAGTATCTGAGTCCTAAATCCAAGAGGATATCAAAGACAAATCCTTCTAGGTGGGGCAAATAGGCCTTCCACACCTAGTAGGGCTTGATAAATGCCCAATGAGGGATTGCAGAAATGTATAAACATAGTAATGGATATGCAACATTAAATAAGATCATAGGATGTGTTAAAAACACATGTCCATCAATCCAAGCTAGAACAGCAAACTGTACTTATTTTTATGGGCCAAAAGTTGGGGAAAAGCAGCAATTTATTCCCTAAAAAGGTTAATTTCAGAGATGAGCATAAAAATAAGGGCAAGTGATGGTGGGATATTGTAGCTTACGTCATGTGGGACTCACATACCAAATTTTAGCAAAACAAAAATGACTCTACCTATGTTAAACAGGTCTTCCACTCTCAATATGGCTTAAAAAGGCACAATCCCAATGACTTAATTACTGCAGAAATTACTGAAGCACAGGAAGCATGATTTTATGAAGGTGATGCATGTAATATGGTATGGAAATTAGGAAATAAAATCTATATCATGGTTCATACAATGTACAATAGATAAACAGAATAATTACATGAATAAACCCTCAAGATTGAGGTGTTGCAACAACAAAATGGGACTGCAAAGCCTGACAGCATTATTTTATTGATGCTATAGCTTCTATATATTACACATCAGATCTAGATCGGATATGTACACAAAATGATAGATCCAATACAGATATGTGTACTAGAGGGGCTCCTTAATACACTCCCCTTGGGGATCTGAGCAAATCATGAACATCAGTGAGTAGATATGAGATCTAAGATTCAGTCCTAAAGTAATATTCAAGAATTCTGTAGTAAATAGAACCAGATTAAAATCATATTACAAATGAACATGGATTGGATGGAAAATCGATGGATCACCACAGTGCAAGGAGAGTCACTTAACACCAGAGATCACTCCTCCAAAACGTTCCTCAAACACCCTGCAACTTCCCTCTTGTAGATTACGTAGTTATGGGAGAGAAACTGCTCTGTTAGCTTCAGTACTGAATAGGCATGATTCCTAGATCTGAAAGTACGGCTCTAATGGTCCAATACACTCTTCCAGGAGGTTAAAAGACACACTCACTGAGAAGAGGCACTAGATTTGCCTAGATATGAGTAGATCTAGCTTCCACTGCTACAGCTTGAAAAAAAAATCAAACCCTCAATAGGATCTGAATTTTGGTTGGAAGATGAAGCTTGGCCCAAAGCCTGATAGTGGACAAGATAGAACAAGTCTCCTCCAAGAGCTGCTCAAAGAAGGAGGTGGGATTCCCGACCAGGAACACCCAAGTGATAAACAACACTATTCTAAGCTAAACAGCCAGAGAATAAGGAATTTCTAAACAGAAAACACCTTGAGAAATATCAAATAATCAATCCTCCCCTTGGTGTCCTCCTCCTCCTTTTATAATTTGGAAATCTTGTCAAACCCTAAACCACCTTGATGATTTAGCCTCATTCACATGAGTGACCTCCAACATGAATTGCACTGTGCCTTTAGAAGATACATTGCATGTAGACAACGCTGTGGATTTGGTCATGTCGACCAAGTCAATTGGCCCAACCTCTTTCACACTTAAGTGTGTTTATGAAAGTAGCTCAGATTTTAGCTTGTTTCACATAGAGCATTGATTTATTTTGATGTTTAGGAGTTATTATTGGTCCTCCTTTATAATTTTACTCATAAGCATGAAAAACAAAACAAAATTGAATATTCCTATTAGCTTGGGCTAATTGGGAACAATAAAGTCCGCACACCCCCCCCCCCCCCTCAAAATGTTGCTTGTCCTCAAGCAGCTGCAAGGTAGAGAAAATTTCTCCCTTCCTCTTCTTGTGGCCTCATCAATGGATCCCACCATGGCTGAAAATGATAGGCAATGAATTTGTCCTCCAATGATTCCCTCCAAGTGTAAGATAACAGAGTGTACATCATGAGAAAATGGAAGGCACAAGTGGTGATCTCCTTGTTTCTCAATGGCCTCCTCAAGGTAGTAGTGATGACCAACATGGGGAATGTTATTCCCAATTAGTGGTTCGATCACCCATGCTATCATCCAAATGAAACAATCATCAGCCCCTTGTTTGTGCAATGTAGTGGGGCTACATGGAGAGATTAGTTTTCCTCCCTTCATTTGTTTCTCTCTCCATTTATGATAAGTGTGAGGTTGTTTATGTCTTTGGGCTGAAATAATATGGCATCCAAGTATGGCCCAAGCTACCCCATCACATAATTCAGCCATGAAGTGCCTCCTCCAAGCACTCAAGTTCTTCAAATGGCTCACTTCATATGAAGAAAAGAGTTGAGATGTGGCAATCATGGTTTTCCCATTGTTCCTCCTGAAACATACAGCATGATTAGTAGGGAGAATCATACTCCCAATGGTCATCTCCATCACATATCCCACTCTCCAAACCAAGCTTCCCATGTACATAGAAACATCAGCAACATATGGAAGAAAAAACAATTGAAAACAAGTTGTCACATGACAACTGGAAAGTGGATCATAGTTCCTCTCATGGAACCAGTGCAATGCATCCTTGGACTGCATCAAACAAAACAATAACAAGTGTTTTTCCAGCCACTTGTTTTCTACCACAATCATTTTACAAGATAGCATCATGAAAGTACCAAGTGGTGTTAATGGTACACACCAAAAATCATGTGGCTTCCCCCACAAACCACCAATGAGATAGCCAATATCGATGCTACAAAAGGCTGCAAGTACATTATTATACAATATGCAAGAAGGAACTGTTGGGGTTCCCATGTTTTGGCAAGGTTGGAAATACCAAAAGATGAGACAACATCAGACCTCTTTCAGACCTCAGGATCTAGCCTTCCTGGGTCCAGAGAGGGATCTCTCTATGATATGTCAAAGGTATGTGACTTTGAAGCTCAATGTTAAGATGTTAGGCTAGTTATAAGGCTCGGAGTTTGTTTGTTTGATTGTTTTTTTGGTTTCTGGTTATCAGGAAGGAAGGATTTAATGTAAGACCAGGATGAGCAAAGAGAAAAAGGGTAAAGGTGAAGTATTCCAGGGAGCATTCAAAACCATTGGGCAATGGAGTCAGGAAAGCGTTTTCTTGCTAATCAATAGGCATGCTTTCAATTGGGCTAGTCATCTAAAACATTGGATCTTAAAGAGGATAATGTAATAGGGAATGGTAGGAGGGGGGAGACCATAGATTCACGGCACAAATTTAAAAACCAGCTAGTTGCACAAGGATCCTAGTGGACAGGGCTGAATCTAATCACCATTGTTCCCAAATATTCCAGCTAAATCCTTAACAAGAAAACATCTAAGAACATATTCATTTAACTCATACATCAGAGAGTAGGCAATAACATCCACTACACTAGTTAAATTATCTGAAATAAATTCTTAGATAACACATTTAGAAGAAAAACATTAATGGCAAGGACAACAGAAACATAGAGTACCTAACAAGGGTAAATCCTATGCCAATCTTCTGATGCAAGCAAGTAGAAATGAAATGAAATGAATTAAACACAAAGATAGGAAAAAATCACTGCTGCTTTAGATCAGGATCCAAAGAAATGTGTTTGTCATATTAAACAACAATACCAGTCAACTACAACAATTCCAATAGCCAAATACTCAGTCTGAAATCACATTCCTCAGCCTATCTTACAACTTTACACAAAGACTGTGTCTCAAAAGAAACTACTTGTAATTCTCTGATAACTGATCAACAACCTTTACAATATTTTCTTTATGAGTTTTATAACTGAAGAGAAGGAGAGGAGGTAGGTAGAAAACTAAATGCAGCATTAACACTCAGAAGAGGAAGGGGGCCGAAGCCCATTCTATTTTAAACTCTGAGCATTAATCTCTGGCACTCTTTGGAGGAAAGAATGGTCTTTGTCAAGATTCATTTACTCCAGGTATGTCTCTGATGCATTCTGGTTTGCTGTACTCTGTAGTACCTTGGTGAATAAACAAAATTGTAAATAAATAATTGAATGGTCTGCCATACTTGTGCAACAAATGCTCTGGTAGCTTTGGACGGTGATCAAGGTGGAGATCTTCCCTGGAGCACGGCATATAAAAAAAACAGTATGGGCAACCCATCCTTTCTTCGAGGAAAACATTCTGCTAATGTAGAAAAACTGACATATACTAATTTCTTCACCTTTTTCAGTTAAAACTTGCCGTTGTATCAACACAATATAATCATGGCAGTGTTTTCACCTCCTGTACCATGCCAGAAAACCACAACTATGTGAAGAAAAACAATGCATATGAGGGCGGATGGAGCGGAAGGCGAAAGAAATGATAGCGCGGCAGTGGTGGTTTTTCATGAAAAATGGTGAATAATGCATCAAAACGGTGTAAACTATGAACAATAGGGTTTTGGTGGAGCAAAGAGCGCAAACCGTTAGATCGTGGTCCGGGTACCAAGATCAACGACGGAGATCGAGCAGCGGAACGATATATGAAATAGGGTGGAACAACTATGAAATATAAGACTTTAGTGCAAAGTCTAAAACTTTGGATATGAACGAAATACAAAGAAATGCGAAGAAAATGTAATGAAATGCGGGGGCATGAACGTATGAGTGGGACCCAACGTGGTGGAGGGCGATCAGATCTGAGCCGTCAGATCTTCAGATCCAACGGACGGTTGAGATTAAATCGAAGCATCACAATCAGGAAGGGGTAGGGCTGACACAATACATAAGTTCCGATTGCGATTGGGAAAGGGGTTACGATGACTGTTGGATCTACCCGGGAATCGACTGTGGAGATGTGGATCGGGGGATCGCAATTGGAGGGGACACAAAGGACGACACCAACAATCCTCCGATTGCGATTGGACGAAGACGAGCGATAGTCGTTGGATCAACCAGGGGATCAACGGTGGAGGTATGTTTGGAGGGCAAAGGGGAAGAGCAACAGGCACGAAGGGAGAAGATCTGGGTCGTTGATTTCGAAATGGATGAAAAACTGTGATTTAGTCGGCAAATTGCAATCGGGGGGGGGGACAGGGGTGACACATATTAAAACTTACGATTGTGATTAGGCGGGGAGTGCGATGGTCGTCAGATTGGCGGGGGATGAACGGCTGGGATGAGATCGGGAGATGGCGCGATCGGGTGATCGAAAGACGGGGCTTGCGATCAATCGGAGGGGAAAGCAATCGACGGGGGATTGCAACTGTGATGATCGGAGGTCGGAGTGTTCAATCGCATCGGAAACAGTTGCGATGAACCGATTGGAGGACATAACATAAGTGTTGCGATTTACGAAAGTTTTCGATATTGCGCAGGCCGTCCAATCGCGATAACAGATCAAACGGGAATTAAGTCACGGGACTTATTTAATAAACAATCGCATCGGAACTTTTTTAAGTTTTACAAAGGGTTTTAACGTTTCACTCCGATCTTCCGATGCGATTAGCCCCCAAGGCACTAAGTGCTTAGTCTTAGCGCTGGGTATATGTGGGGAAGTAGTTGGGGATGGCGGAAAAAAGGGGCTAAGCCCTATTATAAGGTCGGAAAGTGGGTTTTGGCCCATTTCAATGAATTTTAATGGTTAGCAAGGGTAACGATAGAGGGACCAAAGGGGAATTTGGCCAAACAGAAGGTGGATATGGGGTTTAAAGGGAATTTAGGGGAGATTTAGAGGGTTAATGGGGGAAGTTTTGAGGTGGGAAGGGAATTTGGGAAAAGGGGGAAAAAGGATAAAATGGGGGAACTCTGCAAAGATACAAGGGGCGAAATAGGGCCTTTTTGAGCAAAATTTTATCATTCAGCAGGCTCATTGATACCATAATCAGCAGAGGGAAATAGTCAAAGGTAGGGAACCAATAAAAGGCTTCAAGGATGATTTGTTTTCAAGGGAAATTCATTCCTTGAGGGCTCATAAGACAATCTAGCCCCTTTCTTGCCTGTCAAGGAATTCATAAGGGGCTAACAGTGGCTCCACATGGGGATGGCTTCTTCTTGAAGGAGTCAAGAATTCAGAAAATCGTCTTTGGTGTAGGCCAGATGCCTGCTGCTCAAGCCACCTTTCTTCTTTGATTTTTAGCTACCACAAATATCATATATCAGCAAAACATCCCAACAATCTACCTACCCATCCTACATTCCTAGCATTTTTTCTTCTAGGGTGCATTTGGACTAGCAGACCCTTTACATCATTTATTTTTTATAACAGAAAATAAACCTATTCTAACTCTACCCTTATTACTCCAAGAGACTAGATTAGACTGTTGGTCTCATATGTTTCTCTACCTAATCTAATATCTACTGGGATTAAACTGTCCAGCAGATTTCTTCTCTACATTCTACAACAGAAATTTAAAAAACAGTCAAACTAGGATTAGACAGTCTAGTTTGTTGTAGATCCAAGGCATAAAGACCGTTGCACATGGACAGAAATTTGCAAAAAAATGAAAACAAAACTATGAAGGCTTGAAATCTGAAGCTTGAAGTATCCTTATTCTCTTTGTGACTCAAGTTTTGAGCATGTTAGAGTCACTTCTTTTCTCCATTTTTCAGCTCTGGTTTTGGGCATGTTAGAGCTGATTCTTCTTTCTTCTTTGCTGGTCCAGATTTTGAGCATGTTAGGACCAGCTATCTTAATTTCTTTGGCTCAGGTTTTGATCATATTAGAGCCAATCCTTTGCACTTCATAGGTTCATGTTTTAAGCAGGTCTGAACCTCTCCTTTCTCTATGTTTTTTGGAACATTTTCTCTTTTTCTTGAAAACAAAAAACTGCAATGGTTTGTACAATGAAATGGAAACTAGAAATTGTAAATCAGCAGAAGTAGTGTTTGAGCATCCTTCCATTGACAAGACCCCAAAACAGCTCTGTACCATTTAATTCTTGTAGAAAGAAGGCATTTGGACCCACAGTGGCCTGGATGATGTATGGACCTTGCCACAAGCTGTCAAACTTGTTGTGCTTTCCTTTGTCCTCTCTTCTTGAGTCCCACTTCAAAACTTTATCCCCAATTTTGAAATCAGCAGCTTTGGTTCTCTTGTCAAACAACTTATTTATGTTTTCCTGAACTTTGACAGCTCTGTTATAGACCTCTTCCCCTGTTTGCTGAAGATGGATTGTTTGGTGTATCCTTCTCACCATACTGTCTTCTTCTGACTGAATTTCTTGGACCAGCTTGATTACTGGCACCCCAAGGCTAGTAGGGAAAACTACTTTTGCACCATAGATGAGTTGAAAAGGTGACATGCCAATGGATTTCTTTGTTGTAAGCCTGTCAGCCCACAAGGCATGCACTAACTTGTTATGCCATGACTTTTTGTTCTCTTCTAACAACTTTTTGATGATGGCCACTAGGCTCTTGTTTGATGATTCAGCCAAGCCATTACCTTGTGGGTAATAGGCAGTTGAATGACCAAGAATTATTTGATACCTGTGACAAAAATCAACCAATTTTCTGGATCCAAAAGTAGCAGCATTATCGGTGATTATTTTTCTTGGGCAGCCAAATCGAGAGAGGATATGACCTTCTAGGAACCTAATGATGACTGAATCTGTGGCATTCCTAGTTGGTATGGCCTCTATCCACTTAGTGAAGTAATCTGTGGTTGTTAAGATCCATTTGTGTTGTGCAGAAGAAGCAGGGTGGATTTATCCAATGAAATCTAGGCCCCATTGTGCAAAGGGACCTTCAACAGTGATGGGTTGTAGAGGGAGGGGAAGGATTTTTCTCTTGCCTTCAAAAATCTGGCATTTGTGGTAGGCAATTACCATCTTATGGATGTCATTGAAGAGTTTGGGCCAGCAGTAACCAGCTCTGAGTATTTTTTTTGCAGTGGCCTTCCAGCTCAGGTGGCCTCCACACTCTCTTGCATGGAATTCTTGCTTAATCCTCTCAGCTTCAGTTTCTGGCAAACATTTAAGGAATAGGCCATTTGGATTCTTCCAATATAAGTTTTCATTTAGAATGCAATAGCTTCTAGATTTTAGTTTCAGGGATCTGGCCTTGGTCTTTGACAATTCAGGTGGATCATTGAGGTTGGTGAGCACATAAAGGATATCAGAGTACCAAGGAGAGTTCTGAAACTTTTCTTCTACAGTGGGATCAGGCAGTCCTTCCTGCTCATCCAAGGCATTCACCATGTTAATTTCAAGGGCTTGCAGATTTGATTTAGCCATTAATTTAGCTAAGCCCTAGCCTTTGATTAGTTTGGTGGGTTTTATCTCAAGGTCGTATTCTAGAATCACAACAATCCATTTTCCCCTCTTTCCATCAGGATCTTGGGACAATATATCTTTGAAAACCATGTTAGGCACATAAGCTATGGTGTGGGAATGCAATATGTACGCCCTAAAGTCCTTTAAGGCCTTGATTAAGGCATAGGCCTCTTTTTCCATTATGTTGTATTTCAAGGGTGCATCCCTGAGTGCTTTGCTGAAGAAAGAAATGGGTTGTTCCATTCCCTCTGAATTTTTCTGCAGTAGCACTACAGCCACTGTATGCTCAGAGGCAAATGAAAAGATCAGGAAATATTTAGATAAATCAAGGCTAATCAGAACAGGATCTTGGGTGAGTGCAAGTTTCACTGATTCAAAAGATTGTTTAGCTCCAACAATCCATTTAACTCCTACACCTTTCTTCAGCATGTTGGTCATATTCCTAAGGTGTTCAGCTAGGTTGAGAATAAATCTCCTAAGGAATTTAATCTTCCCAATGAAGGACTGTAATTATTTGATGTTTCTCGGGTGTGTGATTTGTAGTATTCCCTCAAATCTTTGTGGGTCTATCCTAATTCCCTTTTCAGATATAATGTGCCCAAGAAGCTTTCCTTCTTACAACCCAAAAACAGTCTTTTTGGGATTTAATGACAAACCAAACCTTCTACATTTTTCAAACACTTTCCTCAGATGTTTTAGGTGTTCTTCTTCAGTATTAGAATAGACTGTTACGTCATCCAAGTAAACAACAATGAAGAGTCCTATCTCATCTGAAAAAGCTATATCCATTGCTCTTTGGAAGGTTGCACCAGCATTCATCAGTCCAAAAGGCATTTTTACAGACATAAAGGTGCCCCATGGAGTGGTAAAGGCTGTCTTGAGCTGATCTTTTGGGATGGCTAAGACTTGGTTGTAACTTGAGAAACCATCTAGCAGGGAGATTCTCTTGGAGCCTACTACTTTCTGAAGAATGTGTTCCATTTTTGGCAAAGGGTAGTTGTCTTTGAGTGAGGCTCTATTAAGATTTCTGAAGTCAATACATAATCTAATCTCCCCTATTTTCTTTCTCACAGCCACTAAATTTGAAACCCAATCAGAGAACCTTACAGGAACTATTATGCCTGCCTCATACATCTTTTTAATATCTTTTTCAACTGCAGGCAACTGTTTTGGGTTTATCCTGCAGAGTTTTTGTCTGAAGGGCTTCTGATTTTCTTTCAAAGGTATTTTGTGCTATATGATGTTCATGTCATAGGCCTTCAAGTCTTCATAACTCCACGCAAACACATCAATAAATTCTTTGAATAAGTCAATGTATTTCCTTTTCATTTCCATGGGTAAGGACCTAGCCAATTTAATCATTTTGGGATTATCTTTTGTGCCTATGTTGCATTCTTCAACGTCAGAGTCTGCGTGCTCTATGGTAGGCTTTTTAGCTACATCATCGAAATCAAAAAGGTCTTCTAAAGGCGCCAGGCCTCGAGGTATGTTCCTATCTTTGGCCAACATCACCTTTAATTCTTCGTTGTCTGTACTTTCGCATTCTGTGGTTGAATCTCTAGTTTCTTCATTTAAAGCGTTTATTTCTACATCGTGGGGTGGAGTTTCTTCCTCGTCTGAGGGTTCCTCACTTAGGCAGCTATCACTAGACGTAAAGTCTGAATCAGAAAACTCAAACTCATTTCTACCTCTCAGGAAATCTTCAATCTGTTTATCGCCCTCAAAGATCTGCCAATATTTTTCATTGTCCGGCACTGCAGGTCTGAATTTGTTCTGTATGATAATTTACTGGTCGTTTGGAGTCTTAGGGTATGAACTTGCCAGGCAAGCTAATCTGTTCACAATGACGTTTTGACCCCTAGGAACAAACACTAATTAGTATTCGACAAATGTTCTCAGTATGTCCATGGCATAGTTCCTATATGCCCTCAACCTAGGGTGTATGGATGTGTATTCACCGTTTACCTGTTTTATAACCAGCTCAGAGTCTCCCTGCATAGCTATCTTACGGGCCCCTAATTTCTTCAACAAATTTAAACCTAGGATTAGAGCCTCGTACTCTACGATATTGTTGGTGCATTTGAAGTGCAGGTTGCAAGCGTGGCTCTCTACGTAGTCATTCTCTGTGTTACGCAGCCACACACCTGCCCCAGCAGTCCTTCTTGTGCAGGACCCATCGAAACTCATCTCCCACAGGGGTTCACTCTCGATTTTGTTCTCATTTATTTCCCTATGTCTAGATTCGCCATTGTGTTGTGTTATAGGATCTGCACTAGGCTGTGGGCTACTTAGTTTTTCATCATGTGTGTGGAAATCTGAGGGGTGAATAATTGGCTGATTGCATTCTGTTTCTGGTTCACTTTGGGCTTTTGTTTCAGTGCACTGTTCTGAGTTTTCTACGTCCTTCTCCCAGAGTCCAAAGTAGCCATTATGTTAAAGTCCATGGGCTGTGTTTCCTCGTTCCTATCTCTGTTTTTGGACTCTGACCCCTCTACGGATTCGTCATTAAAAAGGATGAAGGAGTCAAGGTCTGTATGTACAAAGTATAAAGGAGAGTTTTCAGGATTTTCGGGGCTACTAACCAAGAATTTCATTTGGGCTTCTCTGTACAGTCTTATAAGTTGGCCAAATATTGTGATTGTGGCATAAGACCCATCCATATGCATCGTTCCTTGTAGCTTGGATCCCCAAGATCTAGATAGTAACATGCCATACTTGGGTGGCACATCTTCCACCACAACATCCATGACCATACATTTAGCAGGAATCTGAGTAAGACTCGCACACAAGTCTTTAATTAGGCCGAGGCATTTTACCCTGCTAGAGTCGAATGAATATAAATCTTTGTAAGGACGAGTTATCTCTAGGCCTAGCCTTTCCATGACTACCATAGGAACTAGGTTGTGTGATGATCCAGAATCATGCATTACATTATGAAAAATCTTATCATGAATGTTGAGACTGATATAAAAAGGTGGAACTACCCCCTCCTGAAACTTCCCTTCAATCTTTGGACCAAACAGAAGGGTTGGTTGATCATCGCTCAGATTTACAGTGTCACTATTTTCAACTAGGTTCAAAGCTTTCAAAATTTGGCCTTTATATACATCTTGAGTGGCCAGCTCAGAGAGTGGTACAGAGATTTTAATTTTCGCAATCTCACTTTCCAGATTGAACATAGAGTGACTCTTTGGAATGCTCGACTCTGTTTTGTTAGCCACTGCCTTGGTGGTTGAATCAGTGTGTTGAACCTCGTTATGTACAGTGTCTGGAATTGTTTTATTAGGGGCACTAACTACAGTGCTAGTTCCGCTAGTGGGCTGACCTTGTTTATCAGTGTTTTGGTTGTCTTTCTCTTTTTTTTTCCAGAACTCTCATCTACTGATTTGTTACTTTCAGCAGTTTCTTTAGAAGATTTTTCAGGTCCTTTCTTGATGGTAATCTCAGAAGCTTTGGGTTTGGAATTGTCTAGGTTCTTTTTGCTTCTTATCTCATATTGTTCTCTGACCTGCATAATAGAATTTTCAAATCCAAGTCTGTAATCTTCAGATTCTAATCTTTCCTCATCCCAATATGAAGGTGAGGGTTGATCTTCCTTTGAATACCAATTATGGATTGAGTCCTCTGTTTCAAACAAGTTTATTGTGTTTCCCTCAGACTCATCTATGATTCCCTCATCTTCATCAAGGAATTTCTCTTAGAATGGGGGAATAACTTGTTGATCTGACTCTTTTGTCTGTTGGGAGTGGCATTGTTTCTTCTAAAGTTCTGGTTCTGGTTTTTATTTCTATTTTGGTTACTAACTGTGACAACCATTTTTTTTACCATTTGTTGTAGCTCTTCCATGCTTTTAGATAATCTATCATAATTTGGATCAGATGTGGAAGCTATAGTGCCATCTCTATATGTTACCCTTTTCTCAGCTCTCGGTCTTTCTCTTTTCTCAATCAAGTTGGCCTCTACACTCACTGCTCCTTTTTGCATGTCCTCCAATGTGTTGTAATCTTTCTCCCTAAGCCGATAGGCCATGTCAGCATCAAAGCCTTCAGGATATTTCATTAGAGCCATACCTTGGGGAGGTTTCATATGTGGAGGAAGAGCATTATAAATGCTGTTAAATCTTGTTGAGTAATCATGGACACTTTCTCCTGCGTTTCTTTTAAGGTTCATATATTCTGCTAGGAGTTGGCGAGGGTTAGCCCTGACTTCCCATTTGTTGATGAAGGTCTGATATAAAGCAGGAAGGTCTTGGATACTATTAGGAGGTAGGCTTTTGAACTTATTTACATCACCTCCTAAACTTTGGGAAAATATTCTCATTTTAACTGTATCATCATCTATTTCCATGTAGTCAAAAGAATCTTCCATCTTATCTACATGTTGCTGAGCTGTGATGGACTCTTTGGGAGTGAAATGTGGGATCTTTGATTGATAATCATTTGGTAAGGGAACTAGAGGCTAGGGTAACACCAAAGGTGCATACCAGGCTGCCATGGTGATATTGTGATGAGGTAAAGGGTTAACTTGAGCAGCTGGTATATGGATGACAGGGAAATTATGACCAACAGAATACTGATGAGCAGATCTAGAGTGACTGAGCCCCAAGTTTTGAATGAAGTGAATATCAAGAGGTGTAGATGGAGGGGTTCCTCTATTCTCAGGGTTTTTACCACTTTGAGGTGGTGAACCAGGAAGCTCAAGGTCTGGCTGGTCTAGGACACTGAATGACCTAGTTCTTCGTAAATTTTTTTGAGTGCCTAGGTCGAAGAATGGGTGTGTTAGAGCTGTAAAGTCTTCTGGTGCAGAGTTAGATCTATGGATGTGGCTGGAAATAGTTGGTCTTTCAGGTGCAGGAGATCTCTTGAGGATGCTCTCAGGGTTATCAACTATTTCAGGTGGGTTTGGGTTGGGATAAGCTCTTTTGTGAATGGTTTTGAAAGCCAGAATGTTGTTTTCTAACCAAGCAGTTTGACCCTACTTGTTACTTATATTGAGGCTGATTTTTTAATGACTTTGGTCTCCCAGTTGAGTCTTTGGTGAAACCGAGATAATCAGCTGGCCTATTGATCACCAGTGGAGTCTTTAATCGTTTAGGAATTATGGAGTCGCCAGGTGGAAGGTTTAGGATATTTCCGTAGGGTACATTGTCCACCACAATGCTTATGAGATGTCCCTTATCAAGGATATATTCTAAACACAACAAACTCTAACCAAAGATCGACTGGGAGGGCATTTACAAAATATGTCACCTCTAAAGAGTGTCAGATCTGGAGGCTACCTGGCTATCTCCAGAATCTTTCCAAGAGTATGGGGGAAACACAACAAATGGTAGAGAGGTTGATGTGTGAATAGGAGTCTTTAACTGCCAACCTAACCAGAGATTGTAGGTTTTCTGACGCTTATGGTATTGTAAGGTGAGGAAAACTCAGAAATTCCCCAGCGGAGTCACCATTATGTTGGTGACAATACTGGGAGACAGATTAATGTTTAGCAGTTATAGGCCCTTATATTTTTTTCCCTAGCGGAGTCGCCATTCTGTTGGGATTCCCATGTTTTTGCAAGGTTGGAAATACCAAAAGATGAGACAACATCAAACCGCTTTCAGACCTCAGGATCTAGCCTTCCTAGGTCCCGAGAGGGATCTCTCTATGATATTTCAAAGGTATGTGACTTTGAAGCTCAATGTTAAGATGTTAAGCTAGTTATAAGGCTCGGAGTTTGTTTTTTTGATTGTTTGTTTTGTTGCTGGTTATCAAGAAGGAAGGATTCAATGTAAGACCAGGATGAGAAAAGAGAAAAAGGGCAGAGGTGAAGTATTCCAGGGAGCATTCAAAACCATTGGGAAATGGAGTTAGGAAAGGGTTTGCTTGCTAATCAATGTGCAGGCATTCAATTGGGCTAGTCATCTAAAACATTGGATCTTAAAGAGGATAGTGTAATAGGGAATAGTAGGAGGGGGAGACCATAGATTCAGGGCACAAAGTTAAAAACCAGCTGGTTTCACAAGGATCCTAGTGGACAGGGTTGACTCTAATCCCCAATGTTCCCAAATATTACAGCTAAATCCTTAACAAGAAAACATCTAAGAACAGATTCATTTAACTCATACATTAGAGAGTAGGCAATAACATCCACTACACTGGTTAAATTATCTAAAATAAATTCTTAGATAACACATTCAGAAGAAAAACATTAATGGCAAGGAGAGAAGAAACATAGGGTACCTAACAAGGGTAAATCCTATGCCAATCTTCTGATGCAAGCCAGTAGAAATGAAATGACATGAATTAAACACAGAGATAGGAAAACATCACCGCTGCTTTAGATCAGGATCCAAAGAAATGTGCTTGTCATATTAAACAGCAATACCAGTCAAGTACAACAATGCCAATAGCCAAATACTCAGTCTAAAATCATATTCCTCAGCCTATCTTACAACTTTACACAAAGACTGTGTCTCAAAAGAAACTACTTGTAATTCTCTGATAATTGATCAACAACCTTTACAATATTTTCTTCATGAGTTTTATAACTGAAGAGAAGCAGAGGAGGTAGGTAGAAAACTAAATGCAGCATTAACACTTAGAAGAGGAAGGGGGCCAAAGCCCATTTTGTTTTAAACTCTGAGCATTAATCTCTAGCACTCTTTAGAGGAAATAATGGTCTTCGTCAGGCTTCATTTACTCCAGGTATGTCTCTGATGCATTCTAGTTTGCTGAACTCTATAGTACCTTGGTGAATAAACAAAATGGTAAATAAATAACTGAATGGTCTGCCATACTTGTGCAACAAATGCTATGGTATCTTTGGACAGTGATCAAGGGGGAGATCTTCCTTGGAGCATGGCATATAATAAAAACAGTATGGGCAACCCGTCCTTTCTTGGAGGAAAACATTCTACTGATGTAGAAAACCTGACATATATTAATTTCTGCACCTCTGTCAGTGAAAACTTGCCACTGTATCAACACAGTATAATCATGGCGGCGTTTTCACCTCCTGTACCATGCCAGAAAACCACAACTGTGTGAATAAAAAAAATGCATATGAGGGTGGATGGAGTGGAATGCAAAAGAAATGACAGCATGACAGTGGTGGTTTTTCATGAAAAATGGTGAATAATGCATCAAAATGGTGTAAACTATGAACAATAGGGTTTTGGTGGAGCAAATAGCGCAGACCATTAGATCGTGGTCCAGGGACAAAGATCAATGGCGGAGATTGAGCAGCAGAACGATATATGAAATAGGGTGGAACAACTATGAAATATAATACTTTAGTGCAAAGTCTGAAACTTTGGATATGAACGAAATACAAAGAAATGCGAATAAAATGTAATGAAAGGTGGGGGCATGAACGTACAAGTGGGACCCAGCGTGGTGGAGGGAGATCAGATCTAAGCCGTCAAATCTTCAGATCCAACAGACGGTTGAGATTAAATCGGAGTATCGCAATCGGGAAGGGGCAGGGGTGACACAATACATAATTTTCGATTGCGATTGGGAAAGGGGATGCGATGACCATTGGATCTACCTGGGAATCAACTGTGGAGATGTGGATCGGGGGATCGCAATCGGAGGGAACACAAAGAACGACACCAACAAACTTCCTATTGCGATTGGACGAAGACAAGTGATAGTCGTTGGATCGACTAGGGGATCAACGGTGGAGGTTTGTTCGGAGGGAAAAGGGGAAGAGCGATGAGCGCGAAACGAGAAGATATGGGCTGCTAATTTCGAAATGGATGAATGGATGTGATTTAGTCGAGCAATCACAATTGAGGGGGGGACAGGGGTGACACTTATCAAAACTTCTGATTCTGATTAGGCGGGGAGTGCGATGGTCGTTGGATCGACGGGGGGATGAACGGCTGGGATGAGATTGGGAGATGGCGTGATCAGGTGATTGGAAGATGGGGCTTGCGATCAATCGGAGGGGAAAGCGATCGACGGGGGATTGCGACTGCGATGATTGGAGGTTGGAGCGATCAATCGCATCGGAGGACATAACATAAGTGTTGCGATTTACGAAAGTTTTCGATATTGCGCGGGCCGTCCCATCGCGATAACAGATCAACAGGGGATTAAGTTGCGGGAAATATTTAATAAATAATCACATCGGAACTTTTTTAAGTTTTACAAAGGGTTTTAATGTTTCACTCCGATCTTCCGATGTGATTAGCCCCTAAGGCACTAAGCGCTTGGTCTTAGCGTTGGGTATATGTGGGGAAGTGGTTGGAGCTGGCAGAAAAAAGGGGCTAAGCCCTATTATAAGGTCGAAAAGTGGGTTTTGGCCCATTTCAATGAATTATAATGGTTAGGGAGGGTAACGATAGAGGGACCAAAGTGGAATTTGGCCAAATGTAAGGTGGATATGGGGTTTAAAGGGAATTTAAGGGAGATTTAGAGGGTTAATGGGGGAATTTTTGGGGTGGGAAGGGAATTTGGGAAAAAGGGGGAAAAGGATAGAATGGGGGAACTCTGCAGAGATACAAGGGGCGAAATAGGGCCTTTTTTAGCAAAATTTTATCATTCAGGAGGCTCATTGATACCATAATCAGTAGAGGGAAACATTCAAAGGCAGGGAACCAATAAAAGGCTTCAAGGATGATGTGTTTTCAAGGGAATTGCATTCCTTGAGGGCTCATAAGACAATCTAGCCCCTTGCTTGCTTGTCAAGGAATTCATAAGGGGCTAACAGGAACAATTGTTCTTGATGCATCATGCTTCTCAAACAAGGAAAAGAAGTATAATACAGAATGTGAAATTATACCTCCTCCATCATGCACTTGAGATCTTGAGCTGAAATGGCTCAACTGGAAATTCTCCCTCACTTCCAAGGAGTAGGGAAGTGGATGTGACCTCCTCTTCATTACCATCTGGGCTATGCATCTCTCCATATGCTGAAATATGTCATGCTGGATGCCCTCCCAAGTGAACTCCTCCATCAAATGGAAATATGCATCAAAGTACATGGAAGGGAAGTCCTCATGTGCTGCATGTAGCAGCTTCTCCTTAAGACTAGAAGATCTAGACAAGAAGATCCTGCCATGGGAATAGATGACCACATCATCCACTATTTATCTATCATCTCCATCTAGGTCATCAAGAATCATGCATGCACCAAGATCCTTGGAGTACTCTACAAAAAATTGAGACCTCCAATAGGGATCAAACCTCCTAAGAGACGGCGCTGGTGATCTAGCATATGAAGCTCTCCTCATGCTGTTGGCTGCTACTTTGACACCCCTCATGCCAAAGTCATCCTCCAAAATTCTCACCTCCCTGGAATCTAAGAATGGTGAGCCAAGAGGCAAGATGTCTCTCACCAATTCTAGATCTGGTGGCCTCCCAGGTGGAATGCCTCCTTGTAGTGAGACATCAAAATCTGAAGTGGACTGCATGTATGAGTGGACTTATTTTTCCTTCTCTTCTATACGTAGTGCAGTCTCCTTCCTTTGTGTAGAATTCTTCTGAAATATATAAGGGTGAATGCTCATCATCCCTTGATGTTGATCCTTCTTCTCTTCCTCTCCTTCGATCTCACAATCCACCAATGCTACTGCATGTTGCTCTAGAATTGTGTTTTGGTTCCCACATGTTGAATCATTTGGACCTTTCAAATCAGTCAAAAACAAAGGACAGGTTGACAAAAAGTGATAAAACCATAAGGGTTCATAGGTTGAAAAATCTATTTTACATCAAACAAAAAGATGGCATTTTGAAGTAAAAGTCTCTGTTTCCTCTGTTTATAGAGGCTTCCTTCACACTATAATGAGGGTGAAACTTTGGCCAAATACCTTCATCCAAATAACCAAAGAAAGAGAGAGCTAACTGTGTTTGACAGTAGCTTCTGCATATGCATACAAGGAAGATAGTAAAGGTAAGAAAAAGACATAATATTGAGAAATTTACATTAGTGGTTGCTTTAGGGTAAACTGCTTGGGTGGTTGGTTTTCGTATATCCCTCTCAGGGCTTTCCGGTGCCCGAGGCAGACAGTAAGATTAGCTATGCTGTTCACAAAGATGGCATGAGCATGTTCATATTAGCTTGAAATAACTTGAAGGAATACAATAGAGAATTACCTCTTTGACTGTCTTGGAATCTCTTGGAGAACGCTGAGCAGCAAAGTAAGAGTCCTTCTTCGCCGGCTCCAAATCTGAGACCTGCAATCAGTCAAAGCACCCACGTAACTTCTAATATAACAAGTATTCTATCAATTAAATCAATAATAAACATCTAGATTATACACATCTGAGCCATTCATATCATACTAAGCAGATATTGAAACAACAATATAACATTAAGCATTGAATGGACAAAACGAACATAGTTCTATTGATTTTGAAAGAAGGAGGATTACAACCATCGGTTGTACCAAGCCCTCCTCAGTCTCCCGATCTCTCTTCTCTCTCTAGTGAAGAATTCCAAGTCAACAAAATCTCTAGGAGCCTCTTTGACTCTTGGCCTTCACAATGTCACACTATTCTCTATTCCACAAGTATGCAAGAACTTTGAGCAATCCTTCGACCTTCAATTAAGAGCCTTCAGCTCCTTCTTATAGGAGAGGGAGAAGGCCATTGTTGCCCTTCTCTTTCCACTAGTTTGGAATGGAAAAGGCTTAGATGTTTCCTTGATCTTCATTTTTTTGCCTCTCTTGGAGTTCAGTCTTCTATGGCAATGACCAATAATGAACTGGGGCTTCTGCAGTTTCCTTTGTGCACTGACTCCTTTGTGAGGGAAAGTCGGAGATTCAAATCTTTCTCCGCGCTCTTTTCCCAATTCAAACTTAAAACACGGGTAACACGTCCCTCCAGTGTAAAAAGAGCGTTGCCCTAGCCACTAACGCGGCCAATGTATTGCTTGACTGCGTTATAACGCTCTTGTTCTATTCTATATATGCGTTACCCTGGCAGAAATAGGTTTAATTTAGGTCTTTGTACTTCTTCCATATTTGTCTTCCCCTCTGAGCTGATGAGGAGGTATTTTGACCTGTAACAGATGCCCCCTAAAGTGTGAGGTCAAAGACGAAGACGATGGCCGAAATACTTTATAATTTGTAGAGAGAGAGAGAGATTGAAAGACTGAGGAAAACCTGAAACAACAACATATGTCAGAAAATATAGTATTTTCCTAGAGTCGGGCATGTCCCATGCTCAGTAGCTTTAAACAACATGGTTTCTCTAGAATAGAGATATGAAGAATCTGTCCACCAATAGGCACAATGTGGAAGTGTCTGTCATAACAGGTTCAGGCTGAAGAAGTTGTCTCCATAAACAATATCGCAGCTTGGGGAAGGGAACACAACTTTAATGGTGTAGCCTTTTTCCCCAAGGTCTTGACCGCCGATTCACTTAAACTGCATATTTCTCAACATGTGAATGAGGGAGTTGTCGTCGAACATGTGAGAAATCGTCTAATTACCAGTCAATAATGAAAACTATTAACAGACGCGAAGGTGGCCACCGATAATGATGATGGTCCCTAAGATGCCTAGTACAATCTAGCGAGTGTGAATAAAAGGAGTTGAAGTTGAACACTCGTAGAATCATTCGACCAAGAGCCATTGATGAAGACCCTTGATCAAACACAAGACTACCTGCCACTGAAGTCTGCAAGTATCTGGGTACTGATGGGTTTCTGGATCAACTTCCTAGATAAGGTGTTGAAGTCGATAGGAAGTGATATGTTGAGAGGTAGGCACTGAGGCGTCCTACATCAGTCAACACGAAATGGAAACCAACTGATTTTGTTTATGATTTGAGATAAGGAAGAGTAAATGGGAACGTCAGACGACAAATAATTTCTGGCATAATGAACGGTTTGGTTGATAACAGGAGCAGTAGATAACGAGATATGCTTGAACAATAGAAGGCACTCTAGCAGGGTACTAGGCAGCTGAAGCGTGTTGAACACCAAAGAGTGTGTTAGGATTTTACCGGTGCAGGGACACTGGGAAATGAAGGCTAATACTCATAGATGGTAGGGTTCGGCTAACTGCGAAAGAGTTTTCTGGGAAGTGCCATGTTCAAGAATTTTGCTGCCAATTCGACCTTTTTGAAATTGTAACAGAGGTAGTATCCATTTTGTCCAAATTTTTCCCCGTTTGATTAAGTTTAACGAGTCCAGACGAGTAAACTCAGTGAATTTTTCATGTTTAGAGAGTCTGAAAAATGTCAGGAAAGACAACTCTGTGCCCCATCTGATTAGATTTAACGAGTCCAGATGAGCAAACTCGGTGAATTTTTCATGTTTAGAGAGTCTGAAAAATGTCATAAAAGATAACTCTATGTCCTGTCTGATTAGGTTTAACGAGTCCAGACGAGAAAACTCGGTGAATTTTTCATGTTTAGGGAGTCTGAAAAATGTCGTAAAAGACGGCTCCATTGGGGTACCTTTGTCATGTCTTGATCACCGGGCACGACAAAGGGGTAATAGTAAGCCTGAAACAGTTCATTTTCCATAAGTTAGTCCATCGAATCTAGAAAAGTGAGAAATCTATGTTCAATGGACGTCTACCTCATTTTGTTATGAGTACGAGGAGACGAAGTAAACTCAATATTCTTTGTGAAATTTTAACGAGTCCAACAAAGAAAACTCGGTACCTCCGTGAAATTTTAACGAGTCACGCGGAGAAAACTCGATACCTCCGTGAAATTTTAACGAGTCACACGGAGAAAACTCGATTTTACTTTTTCTGTTTAAAGAGATTTGAAAAAGAGGAAAAGAATGGCTCCTTGTTCTTTGTCTCAGTAGTTTAACAAGCCTGACAAAGGTGACTCAGGATTTTTTCGGTTTTATGAGCGAGAAAAAGATTCCTAAAAAGAATGCTCAGTACTTCTCCATAGTTTTAACGAGCCTGAAGAAGAAAACTCTAGGCTTTTCGGATTAACGAGCAAGAAAAGACCAAAAAGAACGCTCGATGCCAACTTCGTATAAGTTTAACGAGCCCGAAGAAGAGAACTCGAGGTTTTTCGGATTAACGAGCAAGAAAAATACCATAAAAAGAATGCTCGATAAAACATGAGTGTGTCTGCTCATAAATCTTGATCCCTTATTAGAATCATCAGTACCAAATCTTGAGAGTTGCGACATGTGTACAGCGAGGAATCACGACTTTGCCGACTGACTTAAGAGAGTCATGCCCCAGAATTTGCTATAAGAAGGTCAGAAGACATTCATTTTCACTGTTTTGAGTGCTGTGAAGAAGCTCTGGAGTGGAAAAGGGGTGAAAACTTCAGCTGGTGATTACGGTCGATCCGGGCAACAGTTTTCTATTCCGCGAGATCCAGGTAAGAGCTAGAACCTCCTGTTATCATTTAATTTCCAATTTTTTAGTTTTTGCTGGTTCAAAATTAGGAAATTTTGAGGCCCTAGAAAAATATTTGCGCCTAACGCGGGTCAGGAGTATAACAGGCGCGTTAAACGCATAACCCGTGAGGGAACCGCGC
Source organism: Pinus albicaulis (assembly GCA_034641835.2). Taxonomy (NCBI): domain Eukaryota; kingdom Viridiplantae; phylum Streptophyta; class Pinopsida; order Pinales; family Pinaceae; genus Pinus; species Pinus albicaulis. The sequence goes on along the minus strand of CM076575.1, from coordinate 2,013,714,073 downwards.
GTTAGAACGCTCTGTTTCGTACTAGTGTCCGCGTTAGGTGCAACATGCTTTCTAACAATTCAATTTTTTCAATTTGAAGTGGTCCAGACAAATTTTAATCGGTTGGAAATGTTGCATTTGCAGGTGTTCAGTTGTTAATCATGAGTATCTGGCGAGAGAGAGAGCATGAGCAGGAAGAACGAGAGATGGTGACGGATGCGGCAAGTTTAATGGCTCTCCATAGGTGTGGATTGCTTAAGTATGCCCGTTTAGAACTGATGAGGGGTCAAGAGGACCTCCTGAGGTGGCTGATCCAGCAGTGGGACGAGAGGCATCATGTCTTTCGGATTGGTGGCAACGAGCTCGCCATCGAAAAAGATGATGTTTACTTTTTGACCGGCTTGTCATGTCGTGGGGCGAGGCCCAATTTTACGGGGTCCAGAGCTGACCCTCGTTCCACTACTGATTTGATCCATGCGCACTGCATACATGGCACCCAGGCTGTGAGTAACCGGATACCTATTGCACAGGTGACTTTGAGACCCTTGAGGTCTATTCTATGGATGATTGTTCGCTTGGCGGGTGCCAAGAGTCAACATGTGGCTAGCAAGGCCCAGATGCTCCTAGCCTTGGATTGTATGCAGCCTCAGGTTTTCGACTGGTGTGACGGTGTAGTCCGTCGGGTCCCAGCAGAGCTTACTGCATGCAAGACCCGTACTCAAAGAGAGTTTGGGTACGGAACACTGATTGTTTCTTTCATCCTAGAGCAGATACCACTGATGAGGCCCAGGATCCCTACAGCGCCATTGGGTCCACGTGAGCCGAGGCAGGCTCGGTGGGCCACTTTACTTCCACGGACTGGAGAGGGTCCCGTCCGTCACTGTTTTGATGAGGGATTTTTTGATTGGTTGGACTCTCAGATCATCATGATTGAGGATTATCCCTATGCAGGGATGAACTTCACAGGTGATCCCGAGCTAGTCTTGCCCCCTGGCACCCAGTGGGGGCCCGATGGTAAAAAATCAATGCTTTTCAAAGAATTTTTTTGTTTTTAGCTTTTGAATGTTTATGTAAATTTTTTTTGTTGAAAAGGGGTGAAAATTAAGTTTTGACATGAAACTTTTGCTTGCTTGACACAGATGTGGCACCTGTCCATCCAGCTCGGGCCCCTCGCCATGCCTGGTGAGGACTGCAGCTACCCGGGGCTGGCGCACCTGTAGAGGAGGCGGAAGCCGGCGACGATGATGATACCCAGATTTTACATGAACTCTCCAGGAACCTGGAGGGTCTGAGTATGGGTATACCACCGCTTCCTATGCGGGAGGTTCCAGTTCGTCTGCAGCGGCATACTGTGGGTGTGTCGGAGAGATACCTGGTTCCTCTGAGGAGGATAGCTAGAGCAGTTGTAAGCTATTATGAGCATCAGGCTTAGCTGCTGGAGTAGATGTATTAGTGTCAGAGCATGGCTTAGTTAGCCAAATTTTGTAAAACACCCCAAGTTTTGGGAGATTTTTCCTTTTTGATGTTTACTGTGTACTGGACACGACATATATATATATATATATATATATATATATATATATATATATATATATTTGGTGATTTTGTGTTTTTAAATTTTTATGCATTTTTTGATGTGATAAAAATATATGTACTCATGAGTAAATATTTTACAATAAATGTGACAAATGCCAATCTAACACATAATTTGCCAAAGAATCAGCTAATGCATTAAATTCCCTAGGAACGTGCTCAAATGTGATTGTTTGAAATTGACGTTCCAAAAGTCGCACTCGTAAAAAATAACGTAAAAAAACAAGGTGGCAGACATGGTAATGATTGTTTAACTGCATAATGATGAGTTGGGAGTCTAACCTGACCACTAAATCGGAGATGTCACGAGATGCCGCTTCCGTGAGGAGTTGGATCACTGACATGTACTCGGCCACATTGTTGGTGGCGTTACCCAGGAAGATTCCCCCGGAACCAAGAAGGTCCGACTCAGGAGTATAGAGAACCCAAGCAGCTGAAGCAATGTGTCTAGTGTGACGAATAGCACCGTCCGCATACCCGACGTATGATAACGAGTGTGATGACATCTGTGCGAAAGAAAAAGATTACATGAGAAAAAAACTTTTAAACCAAACAAATAATCTAGAAGCATCAAAAATAAAAATAGGCAAAACTTATATACATAAAATTACAAAGCATATGCCTAGTGCGAAACTAGGCAAAATACTTCTTCAGATAGAGCCCGTTGCGGGGCTCCTCGAGTGGAATTCCATTACAGTCCTGTAGTTCGTAAGCTCCTTTTGAGAGGACTTTAGTAACGATGTAAGGACCGAGCCACAATGGTTGGAGTGTTCCTGCCCCCAAGAGGTCGTGTTTTTTATCATAAAGTAGAACAAGATCGCCTTCTTGGAAAGAACGAGGCTTGACAGATTTGTCGTATTGAGCTTTAACCCGGCGCTGGTGAGCTTCGAGTGCTAGTGTAGCATCTCGATGAGTTTTGTCCAAATGATCGAGCGAGAGAAAGCGCTCTTCTGTGGCGATGGTGCCAGGCAGGAGTTCAACGGCCAGTTTAAGCGATGGGATTTCGCACTCAATCGGAAGTATTGCCTCCAGGCCGAAAGCAAGTTGGAAAGGTGTAATATTTGAAAAGCAATACGGAATATTTTCCATGATACCTGTCTTGACCGAGATATCAATGAGTAGTGTCTTGGAAAGAGTACCCATGTTCCCTTCTGAATCGATAGTGTGGACAGTCGTATAAGAGGAGGGAACTATCTCAGGTTGGTCAAAAGACGGGATTTCAGTTTTTATCGCCTTCGAATCAACCGTCGAAGGGCGATGGTGGAACTCTCCCCAAGGTTGTTCTTCTAATGACATGATCTCTCGAATAGCTTCGTCTGTAGGACAGACTTCATTGAGGAGATCCTTAGAGAGAACCGTGATGGGGGAGGGGGTCGTACCTGTGGTCGAAACCATATCAGTGGAGGGTTCAGATGTGACTTGGATGGCTTGGTAAGCCCACTCAACCGGCGAAAGCGGCATCTGATCTCCATAGGAATCAATATTTGAAGGCGCCAGAATGATCCATGGGTCGATAGAGCCATTCGAAAAGGTGGATATCATTGCAACCGTGTTTGGGATCTGTGGCGGCGGTAGAGGAAAACAACCCAGTAGGGAAGATGCCTTCAGAAGACCGGTACCGATACTGACGTAAGAGTCAGGGACACCTCCTATTAAGGGTACAGAGCTACTTGGTAAAGTGGAATAATCAAGGGTGCAGAAGGATAGCTGATCGACCGTGACTATTTTCCCATCCAATGGAAATAGGATGAGTCGGAAGACCGAAGACACGATGGCGGTCATAGCATAAGACCAACTGCGACCGAGCAATATATTATAGTCGAGATGACGCTCTACGACTTCAACGTCCACGTTTACCGTTTTCCCACTCAGAGTGATGGGAAAGCTAGCAAGGTAACCTTTGGGTAGGAACGTGTGGCCATCAAAAGCTTTAAGGGAATTTGATGGCGGGGTTAGAGTAGGAGAACCTAAATTCAGCTAGCAAGCTTGTGACATAACGCAGGTCGAAGCACCTTCGTCTATGACAGTGCGATGGATGGGTCTCCCTTTCGATACAACCTGCACCTGGAATGCGAGTTGATGCGAGAGGCAAGGTTTAGCCTTTTCCATATCAAAGACTGCTAGCATGGAATCCTGGGGATCTATTCCACCAATGGCCGAAAGCAAGGCTTTCCTTTGTGCTGGACAGGTTTGTAATACTTCAAGTGCAGACATAGCTGACGGTGCCTGCGCCAAATCTTCTACAATATTGTAGTTTTGGGCTGCACGTGTAGAGGTATTATGAGTCGTGCGTCGAAGTGTCCCTTTAGGGGGACGAATTACAAGTTCAACAGTAGGCCTTTCGATATGCAAATCGTTGGGCGGCGGCGGATTGGAACTAGTTCCAGGTTCCTGAGCATCTATGGTAGGAGTTCCATAAAGCTTGGTGCGAGTTTGAAGGTCAATACTCTTGATCCCATAAATGGCAGATGGTCCTTCGCCGGAAGGATACGAACCACCTGTGGAGTACTAAAAAGGTATGCTTTTGATGATTATTCAGTGGCTTTTTAGTAGAATTTGTAAACCTTTTTGCATCATGAATTTGGAAAATAATAAAGAATTATAACAAAACATGTGAGAATTGATATGCAAGACTTAATCGCTGATAATTGATATTTTCTGTGCAGGAAAAGGAGAAAACGAGGAGTTGCCATTCCAAAGGAAAGGACAAAGTCGAGATAACTGCTGTCCCTCTGAAGGAGAACCGAATGCAAACAAGGCTAAACAGATCAAAGCAAATCGGCCCGGAAAAGGAGGAGAAGACACCAGCTCGGCGCAAAAGAAAAGAAAGGATGAAGGATTAACAGTTTGGCGAATCCCTCAAGATCTTTGATCCTGAGGGATCGCTGCTTTATTTATCTTGTTACTTGGACATCTCCGCCGTCACCTTTATATAAAGGGACAGCACTGTTAGCTTAATAGAGAGACTTTTTATGTAATTTTCTGTTAAACATCAGCTCTGATTATTGAGTCTCGTTGAGAACTGGTTCATTGTACTTTTGTCCGATGCATTAATATAAGCTTGGTGATTCTCTCATTTCTGCGTCTGGATTAACTTAAGGTGGTGTACCCTTGGAGGCTAAGGGCCCGGCCCCGGAGGACACTTGCTTCTGTATCACTACGATTTGATTTCTGCGTGGTTTGTTTATCGTTGTTATTTGGTAATCTGATATGCTTTATAAGTTGATATTACATGCTCTGTTAAGATTAAATCATTGAGGTTTTTACAGATAGAATCGTGTATTGACTCTGCATTATGTTATTGATCCTTTCAGAGTTAATTGCATGTTATTAGTCTTAACCGAATATTCTTATTGTTCTGTTACAGAGCTTTTATATTGAACATTCATGTCAAAGATTCATTTGAAGTAGTGTTCTTCATGATTGTTGGATTCAGAGATAATACTGTTTTGTTTGGAAGCACAGTCATATCCCTGTTAATTAAGAGTACTATTTCAGCGTATTGTGTGCGTATATGAGTTATTAGAGCTGTTCCATAATTTGTCAATAGTTAACGCTGTTCCATTAGTGTGTTTTGCGTGATTTGCCTTAAGAGTGAAAGATTGATTGATTGCGAGGAGTGCATTTGGGTTAATAGATTAAGTTTGGTTATAACTCGCGAGACTTAGTTGTTCGATTGCTGTTCCATTTTAGAATTACTGTTCCATTCCAGATTTGCTGTTCAATTCTTTATTTGCTGTTCCATTTTGCTATCTGTAGTTCCATTTACTCGCATTTGTTGTTTTGGTGTGAGAGACGATCTAAGGCTGTAGTGAGCTTTGGCATTCACTGTCTAGCTCCCAGACCCGTGGTCTATGCTCTAATTTCCTTTCCATAAGTTTCCAAAGGGATGGGTTATCGCTGCCGAACCCTTGACTGATAAGCTGCCTAGTTTTCTGAATGTGTGATTTATTCTTTTGAAGTAATTTAGTTACAGACAAGCATCCGTTTACTCTTGTATTTCTTAAACACTGTACTACTAGCATTACTCTGACAAGTGATAGCCTCAGACTGAGACACTCTTTGGAATAAAAAAACGCTCCCGGATTGACATATTAATGTGAGGTAATTAGAGGTGAAAGAGACCCTTTTTATAGCTCTACATTTTGGCGTCGTTGCCGGGGAAAGAGTGTAGCCATTTGTCTTTTTCAGAGTAGTGTACGAGCCTGCTAGGGAGGAGTTGGATCCTAAAAAATGGAAGGTAAGAACCTACGTGCGGAGCATGTAAAAACCCTGCTCCACTGTCCGCTTTCCTAACAGATTTGTTTTTGCTTTGTTTGAATAGAATTTGGTAGTTCATTTGAGTGCATGACTAAGCAGAAAAGACCAGAAAAGAATATCAAACCCGCATCCAAGCCTGAAAAAGCTAAGGGGCCGGTGACCCTTGGCCGAATGACCTTCATAGACGAAATCTATAAGAAAACAGAATCTCAGCCATCAGTAGGCCCCAGGAAAAACATTTCTAAACAGCCTACTAGTTCCCTTCAGGCCACAGGATCACCATCTGTAGCCTGTGCTGAGGTGCATAGTCAAACTGAAGAGCAGGACTTTCGAGAAATCGAAAATTCTACTCCAGAACTATTGCAGGAAGGGAATTCCAGCAACTTTTGTGAAGGAGAAGGAGAAACAGGGGAAACCAAGGAACCAAAATCTCCTATTGGAACAAATCAGCCATTAAATAGCCCAGATAAGGGGAGTGCTGCGAAAATCATTGTTGAAGGAATCCAATCTCCTCAGACATCAGGTATTCTCATTATTCCAGATAAAGGAAGTGCTATTAAAACTATCCCTGTCAAAACCATTCCCTCTCAACCTAGGAATACCCTCCTAGATATCCCAGAAGGTTATTGGCATATATTCGATCCCATGGCTCAGAACTAGCCAAATGCTCAAACCTCTACATTAAAATATCCTATAATGGATTCTGCAGCAAATGCACCCATGAAAGCTATCCCTCTTCAGCATATCCCTACATTTCACGGTCTCACATCAGAAGATCCGGATGCATTTTTATTCGAATTCGATGTGTTATGCAGGGGGTATGATTACACCACCGACCCCCATAAATTGAAATTATTCCCCTCTACATTAAAAGGGGCTGCTTTAAGATGGTTTATGGGACTAGGTGGCGGGGTTATCAACATTTGGGATCAAATGAAAGAATCCTTCTTAAAAAATATCAGGATTATTGTAGGTCTAGAGAATTAAAAGATGAAATATTCCAAATGACAGCCAGACCGAATGAAACATTGGAGGAGTATGTGGAACGTTTTCAGTACAATCTACAAAGATCTCCTTATGCATCGCTACCTTTACCTGATAATGTGTTAAAAATTGCATTAATAAGGGGCATGAAGGAACAGTGGATTGAAACATTAAACATCATGGGAAAAGGGGATATTTATCAAGAGAATTTTGCTGACATCATTGATTTATGTATCGGGAGTTCGAGAGGCAGCACAAGAATAAAACTAGCAGAATATGATCGGTTTGCAAGAGATAAAAAAGTATCAACAGAAGGAGTAACACGTGCAGAAATTGGAAATTTATTAGAAAATTTCAAAACTGATATTCTGGGGACACTAACTACACAACTTGATATTGTGCAGGCTAAACAGAAGCAGATGGAGGTAGAACAGAATTTGGCGATCTTCTGCCCCCGATGCAGAAAAAACATAGCCACAAGGAATGTCCACTGGATAAAGTCCAAACGTGCGCCATCTGTACAAAAGACCACCTTACGGAGAGCTGCCCCTCACTTCCTGGATTGAAAGCGGTATATAAGGAAGCAGAAGAAGAACCAGAATCGGTGAACTCGATCAACCAGCGTCGCCAGTGGCAGCCGAGACAATTTGGTATGTTTCCGGACTCAACCTCTTTTTTTCAACCCCCACAGTATAATTCTCAACAATATGGTATGTGGCAAAATCAATCTCAGCCCCCATTTTCAAACTGGTCACCACAATCGTTTCCTTCTTCAAATCCATGGCTGAATCAAACAAGCCAATCTGGTTGGCCGAATTTCCCTTACACTCCACCATATTGGCAAAATGGCCCATATCCGTCACAATGGACTCCCTCTACTTCACAAAGTTCACCCTAGCAGACAAGCTGGCAAAGACCGATGTACCACCCAGCTGAAACTATTCCGCTCCCTCAACCTACTCTGCCAGCCTTACAACAAAATCCCCAGTCTAACCTGAGACCGCAACTCCCAGCCCAACCCGATCCCAATCCAAATAACAGACCGGTCCAATCTATCCAAATCATAGAATCACCAGAAATAGGACCCGACCTGAGGGAGTGCAATGATCTTCATTTAAGATCTGGACGTATAATTGAAACTGAGGGAGATAAAACAGTTCATATTGAAGATCAGTTACCACGAGAACATCGGTTGCAACAAGAGGATGTAAATAAGTAGCAGACTCATAATCAAACAACCACATCCTCTCCTCCGTTCCTAGAACGATTAGCCATACCTCAACCCATACAATATCCTGACTTTGACATTCTGGGAGAATTACAAAATCTGTACATAAAAATCCCATTCCTCCAAGCCATTCAAGACATTCCTATATACGCAAAAACTATCAAAGAGTTGTGCATAAAGAAACCAAGGAGGAATATAACAAATAATCCAAGAGTCCAAGTAGTCGGTACTTTATCTGACCTATTATCTGGGAGAGAAACACCCATTAAATATGAAGACCCGGGGAATCCAATTATAACTGTTCAAATTTATGGTCAGACCCTGTCTAATGCCTTAGTTGATCTAGGAGCTGCAATTAATATTTTAACAACCACTACTTGCCAAAAGCTCGGCATTACATCGGTAGAACCCACCTCTACTTTGTTAGAATTGGCTGACCGATCTGTGGTTAGACCAGAGGGTATTCTACAGGATGTCATGGTCTCTGTTGATTCCTGGGAGTATCCAACCGATTTCCTAATAATTAATCCAAAAACCCGACTTGATGGACACCCGCTAATTTTAGGTAGACCTTGGCTTGCCACTGCCGATGCCTACATTGGCTGCCGGCAGGGAAATATGACCATAACCAGAGGACCGAATAGCAAAAATTTAGTTCTATATTCTCCAGCGCAGCCAAGTGTCACAATAATCAAAACTAATAAGCACCCTGTATCATACCTTACTGATAACATCAGATCTCCATTAACTATACAAGAGACACTTGATTTTAAAGACCAAACAGAATATGATGCCATTAATAATTTCATTAGTCAAAATGAATCTCGCACACAGTGTCACATGATAGAAGCAGCATTTGATAATGAATTAGAGGAAGATCCTCTGAAAGATACGCATGACCAAACGATACCTGTTACTTCTGTTGCAAATAGTAAAACTGTGGAAATTGCACCGGGAAAAACTTTAAACATCAATGCTAATCTCACACCTGAACAAGAAACTAAGCTCATCCATCTGTTAACGAAATATCAAGAAGCATTTGCATGGGATTACCCTGATGTGAAAGGAATCGATCCCCAGTTATGTACACACCACATTTATATAGAAAAAGATGCCAGACCTGTTCGTCAGCCGAAAAGGAGACTTAATCCTCATCTAAAGGATGTGGTAAAAGCTGAACTTCAGAAACTTTTAGATGTCAATTTTATCTATCCTATTTCTGATAGTAAATGGGTCTCTCCGCTTGTGGTGGTACCAAAAAAGAATGGAAAATGGAGAATCTGTGTGGATTATAGGGAACTAAATAAGGCAACACAAAAAGATCATTTTCCTCTCCCATTCATAGACCAAGTATTAGATACTTTAGCAGGAAATAAATTCTTTTCTTTCCTGGATGGCTTCAGTGGATACAATCAGATTCAGATTGCCCCTGAAGACCAGGATAAAACTACTTTTACTTGTCCTTTGGGAACATTTGCCTATCGATTTCTACCTTTTGGCCTATGTAATGCTCCTGCCACATTTCAAAGGGCTATCCTTAGCATTTTTGCAGATTTAATAAATGATGGACTTGAAGTTTACATGGATGACTTTACACCATATGGAGATGATTTTGATCCGGCTCTAGACACCCTAGAAAAATTCCTACAACGCTGCATTGTTACCAGGCTTTGCTTAAGCCACGAAAAATGTTTCATGATGATGACTGAAGGAATTATCCTAGGACATTATGTTTCGGCAGCCGGCATTCAGGTAGACCCGGCCAAAATCCAAATACTTTTGCTCATTCCCACTCCTACTACTCAAACAGAGGTACGCAGCTTTCTTGGATTTTCTGGTTATTATAGACAATTTATAGAACATTATTCGCACATTGCTGCTCCTTTATATGCACTAACTGGTAACGTTGATTTTCTTTGGACAGAAAAATGTGACCGTGCTTTCGAGGATTTAAAGAAGCTCGTATCCACAGCCCCAGTCCTTCGAGGAACAAACTGGGACCTACCGTTCCAGATATCATCTGATGCCTCAGATACAGCTATTGGCGCAGTCCTTGGGCAGGAAGAGGATAAAAAACCATATGTTATCTATTACATCAGCAAAAATTTATCCCCTGCTGAATTAAATTACACTGTTACTGAAAAAGAATTCCTAGCTGTAATACATGCTGTCAATAAGTTTAGACATTATATTACAGGCTATCCTGTTATCTTTTATACAGACCATTCTGCCATAAAATATTTAGCAAATAAGCCTGTCACAAATGCCATAGTAACTATATGGTTGATTTTATTGCAGGAATTCGATATCAGAATCAAGGATCGGCCTGGCAAAGAAAATCCTGTAGCCGATTTTCTTTCGAGAATACCAAAACCAATCGATGCAGCAGCAGTTGAAGATCAATTTCCGGATGAGCACCTGTTTGCTGTTGCCGTTCAAACACCCTGGTATGCTGATGTTTCCAACTACCTCGCAGTAGGTAAACTACCAAAACATTTAACCCCTAATGAGCGCAAGCAGATTGTTCAAAAGAGTGCTCGATTCTCATGGATTGGGGGCTATTTGTTTCACACAGGGGCAGACATGCATATCAGGCGATGTGTTCGAGAAGATGAAATCTTTGACATCCTAAAAGCCTGTCATGATGGACCGTGTGGTGGACACTTCGCTGAGCATAGAACTGGACACAAAGTATTGCAGACAGGATATTACTGGCCTACGATTTTCAAAGATGCAAAGAAATTTGTCCAAGCCTGTGACAGCTGCCAGCGAGCAGGACGACCTGGTCAAGCCGATGAGATGCCTCTGAAACCACAGTTAGTCATCGAACCATTCGAGCGATGGGCTCTTGATTTCGTTGGACCCATCAACCCCTCATCAAATCAGAAAACATATATCTTGGTGGCAACAGAATAGGTCACCAAATGGGTTGAGGCAGAAGCATTGCCAAGAGCCACAGAGGACTCTGTCATACAGTTCCTGTTCCATCTATTTGTTCGTTATGGCCTTCCTAGGGAAATAATTACAGATGGAGGACCACAATTTGTTGGGCATAAATTAGCTGCAACACTCAGCAATTATCACGTCCAGCATAAAATCACTACTCCATATCACCCACAGGCGAATGGGCAGGTAGAAAGTAGCAATAAGATAATAGAATCAATCCTAACGAAAACCATTGCGTCACATAGGCGTGATTGGGCTACCCGACTACCTGAAGCACTCTGGGCCTATAGAACCACATGGAGGAGCACCACCGGTTACTCACCTTATCAATTATTGTTTGGAAAACAACCCATTTTTCCCATAGAATTTGAAATCCAAACATTACGGACAGCACAGGAAGTTGGCCTAGATCTAAGCGAGGCAAAAATCAATCGAATACAGCAGATCAATGAATTAGACGAAATTAGTCTCTCTGCACTACAAAATACAACATTGATTCAACAGCAGTGAGCTAAATGGCATGATGCACTCATCAAGAACAAAGTCTTCCACGAGGGAGACTGGGCTCTGTTATACGACTCTCAGTTTCAGGACTTCCCTGGAAAACTTCAGACTCGATGGTTGGGACCATACGAAATCCAGAAGGTGCATGACAACGGAACCCTTACTCTAATTACCATTGACGGTTATGGATATGCATTCAAAGTAAATGGCCACCGAGTTCGTCTCTATCGCAAACCACTCACTCGGGAATCCTTCTGCCAGCAGCTACGCCGAGACACTGATAGGGAGATTTTAGGAGAGGAAGAGAAATCTTCCTCACCTGTAATTCATTAAGGAATTCATTTCTTTTTACAATTTGTACATAAGTTCTTGTCTTTGAGTCGTTCTTGTACATATGTTTGAATTAAATGTTTTCTTGTCATTTTTTGCTGATTCTTTTTCTTTCTCAAAGTTTCGATTTTTGCCGTTCTAAAAAATGGCATTTGCGTGTTTTTTATGTTGTTGGCTTTGCTTGTTTTGCTGTTCCTTTTCTAAAGGAACAGCATTCTGGATCTCTGCTGTTCCTTTTCCAAAGGAACGGCATTTTTACGTCTTTTGTTGTTCCTTTTCCAAAGGTACAGCATTTTTGGTTACCACTGTTTTTTTTTTTTTTTCAAAGAAACAACGTTCTTTTGTCGTTGTTGTTCCTTTTTCAAAGGAACGGCATTTTGAGTGTTTTTATAGTATTTTTATTTTTGCTGTTCCTTTTTCAAAGGAACGGCATTTTCATTTTTACTGTTCCTTTTTCTATCGTCCGTCGTTGTTTCTTTTTCCAAAGGAACACCACTAGCATACTTTTGCTCTCCTTGTGAAACAACTTATTCCTTTTGCTGATCTAAATTGAGGATGCTTCTTGCCCGTATTCTTTCAAGTCTTTAAGATACAGCTATGTACTTGTGCAATGAATATAAAATCACAACATACCGAAATCCGCAAACCATAAATCGCTATATTTATAAGGCTCTGCATTGGTAAGAGGACAAAAGGAAGGACATACTTATTTATTATCTTTTGTTGTCATTGTTTTACTAATTTTGCCCTGATTGGTTATCTTTATCATGCTGATCCCTTTAACCCTCTTTGATTATTATTTAGGAATAAGAGCAAAGGGCTTATATCTTCCTATTGAGATGATAAGACTTCTTCCACCATTCCTACTCTTAAGGAGTGTTGAACCACCCTTTGTGTATAAATAAGGAAAAGTACTCTATGAAAAAGAAAAAAATATGTGAACATGATATGTGAGATGTCAAATGCAGGATAGGGGGTCTCATCAAGAGCTAGCCTACCATGATCATGAGGATGGAAGTGAAGTGGCATTCCCATTATGGCCACCACACTAGGGATATGGTCCAAAAGGTATATCAAATAAACGAACCTTGGAACAGGAGGTCTCATCACGAGCCGGCCTGCCCACGTTTCGCTCCTTCCTCATGAATGGCATTATGGTTAACTGGTCACCAAGCCAGCATAATGGTCTACATTTTGACATAACAACATTCCTAAGTATACACAAAGGATCATGGTTCCGAGGGTGAAAAAACAACTCTGCCAAGGTTATGGACACCTGTCGGCAGCAGAGCGCTGTTAAATGGTATTGAAGTCACCTTGGTTACACCAATGGGTAAGATACTAATACTCTTTTGTTTCTTATATCCTAGGAACTAATCATATATTATTTCCCAATTTATACATCGCATGAACATTTATCATCACCAATCATGGCAAAGGAAGTGACCATGACCACTTGAGATTTGGCAAGTACGACAGATGTCCTACCCACCAGCCTCATATCATAACACAGCAGCCTCTTACGTAATACGTGATCAACTCTCCGTCTCGATTTCGGTAATTCGTTGTCCTTCTAAACATGGCATAATTACATATGATGTTCCTTTCTGACTCGGTTGCAGATCGGGTGCTGCTCCTTTATTTGCCGGCTGGGACAACCTATCACATTGCGGGGGGGGGAGGTTAACCTCATTATTCCCTGAATTACGTGTCAGCTCACTATTCGGGAAAGATAATGTACGACGGTATGGCATGGCTTAACGGCATGGCATTTCTATTTTTACACAAGTTGCTGTTCATAATCCATTTCTGTTGCATTGTTGCATACTCTGTGTTTTTTTTCTCGAAATCTTGCGATTATCACCCTCTCTGTGTTTCAAACAGCACAAGTAGTTGCTGTTCCATTGAGAATCCACAGTGAAACCATGGGAGGAAGGGAAATTCAGAGCGAACCTCAGAAGTTGACAATCTCCGCTGCTGCCCGGGAGATCCTGGAAAGAGCAGGATGGTTGAATTATCTCAGTCGCCTGCAGGAGTCTAATGAAACAGTAGCGATGGAATTTTTGCAGAACCTGTAGGATGATCACTCCACAGTAAGGGGGAAGCGGATAGCGGTCACTGACGATATAATTGCAGAAGTTTCGGGACTATCAGCCACCGGACCAGTATGGACACTAAAGAAGGAAAGATTACAAAAGATCATGGAAATTTTCCAGGACGAAGGTCAGAGCTTGACAATTAAGGGGAAGGGCATTCTGCCAGCAACGCTAGGAGAACCCTGGACGGAATTAGCAAGAACAGTGCAGAACTACATCACCTGCGAGGGGAGGAAAGACGTGGTAAGACCACGACATCTTAAACTCTTAGTTGTTTTAAATCAGAAATGCTCTGTAAACCTACCTGCACTTCTGAATTCATTACTACATGATGCTGCACGAAGCATAAAAAAGGCACAGCATGTAGAGTCAGTCGTCAGTCACCATGGGTTAATACGATTAGTAGTTAGTCATAGTCTCACCCAGCAGCAGAGCAGCTGGGAAGCGCTGATTGTAATAATTAAGGGGGGATTGACAGCACCATCCCCAAAACGTAAACATTCTACAAGCACACCAGAACGTCCGGCAAAACGCAGAGAATTAGTAAAACAAAAACATGTTGCTAGTGCATCAGAACGACCAGAGATACACCAGGAATCGGCAAAGCACAAGCATGCCATCGATCCACCCGAACAGCCAGAGAAGCCCAGAAAATCAGCCCGGTTAGCTCGGATGCGAGGAAGGCTAGAGAAGCCCAGAAAATCAGCCCGGTTACCTAAGATGCGAGGAAGGCTAGAGAAGCCCAGAAAATCAGCCCGGTTAGCTCAGATGCGAGGAAGGTTGGAAAAGCTCCAGGAAAGCACGAGCCAACCAGTGGTAATTGAGGACGAGCAATCCGAAGAGGAAAATGAGGAAGCAGCCGAGCATTCAGAAACAGAAATGGAAGCAGAAGCTGAACAGGAGGGGGAAATGGGACAGCAGGAAGGTAGCCCATTACAAGACCCAATGGGAGAAGATGAATTGGCTGCAGTCTTGGCCAATATGGGTAAGTATGGCCAACCTTCTAGTCCAGTAGACCTCCACGACAAAACCCAAGAAGAAAACACATCTGAAAAATCACATGCAGTAGAGGCAGAAAAAGGAAATCTGCCTGTTCATGATGAAGAGGAGATAAGAGATACTGAACGGGAACAATTTGTTCCCAAGACACCAGAGGAAATTCCGGAGGGAGTAGGAGCAGAAAAAGCAATTGCCCAGGAAGAGACAGAACCAGTCAAGGTTCCTACCCCAGAACATCCAGAGCAGAACAGCGAGGAAGCACCCCAACAGAAAGATCCAGAAACTAGTCATGGTCCAAACTGCAGCTGACAGCCTGCTGTTCCTTCTAATGAAACGCTGGAAATTAAGAAATTGCGAATGGAACGGTAGAAATTATTGAATACAATAACCCAGCTCAGACAGAAAATTAGAATTCTGAAAGCAAACCAGAGGGTAAGAAAGACCGGAGGGAAGAAAAAGAGGGCCAACAATCGCCCTGCTGTTCAAAACCCTACTGAAAATCCAGCTGCCGTTCCAAATGATGTTGAGGAACAGCAACAGACTGATATTCGCGTTAAAATAGAAAGGGATGATATGAGGACCAGCGACAAGAAAATATAGACAGAGGCACCACCCTCAGGGGTAATAAGGGTTCTGAACTCCAAACAGCATAATAAGAAAGTTCAGGTAAAACTCCCGGCCTCCACTGACCTATGGAAAAAAAATCCGAAGACAAAAACCTTGCATAAGATGATGAAGCAAGCCCAGCAAGAAGCCGAACAACTTAGAGAGCAAATGGTCCCCCGAGAAAAATATGAAGAGTTATAGGAGCAACTAAGGGACGTCAATCAATCCAAAAGCCAGGCCTTTGAAGGGTGGCGAAAGGAACAAGAGGAAGTTGCACAGGTAACCCGTAGACTAGATACTGTTATCAAGCAGATGAATACCTTGTGTTCTTTATACAATGATGTTTTAGCATGTAGGGCCCCTGCTAAAAAATATGCTCTGTTTTTATTAGAACGGTATTTACAATTAAAAATAAAAGTTGTTAAAGCAGGCGCCCCTATACAAATCAACACTGTCAATGACTTTATAGACTGCTGTAAACATTATGGAGTGAAGGTCCAGAGATTGCTGTGTGAACTTTATTTGCACGACCTTGTGCTAGATCAGGAGACTGAGTTGAACCCTGGCCCTTTTGTTGGAGACATCCAATTACAAGCATTCATTTCATTCGGGGTTAATCAGATTAAGTGGCTCAAAGCCTATAATACTTTCCAGAGTCAGGAAAATGGCCTAGATTTACGGGTAAGGGCTGAGCCTATGAACCCAGTGTAGTTGTGGAAAGCTCATAGAAACCTCATAAGGACTTCAGGTGTCATTGAAACATTAGGACCCATGCATGAGGCACTCATTCGACAGAGTTTAGAATATTTTCTTTCCATCAAAGACCTCGCCATTGATGCCGCCAAATTTCGGTACCGAATCTCTAATCCAAACATCCAGCTCAGGGAACCATTTAAGTATGAGAATTTTGAATTAGCTGCCAACCGTTTGAACCTCTATGGCGAGAGCATTTTAAAATCAGGGCCATCCTGGTTAGGATATAGATTTCGCACTCCAATTATTTGGCACCCTGCACCCGGATACCAGGCCCTGTATGAGATGCCCGAGGGGCAAACAGGTCAGTTCTTTGACTATCTAATCACTCATCATGGCTGTAGGCCTCCGCATGAGATTCCTTCTCTAGCATATTCTCTCACTGCCTTGCATGTCAACTACAATTTTTTCATGAGGACATGAAACAAGGTAAGCAGGGGGGTGTGTGGAGTACTAAAAAGGTATGCTTTTGATGATTATTTCAGTGGCTTTTTAGTAGAATTTGTAAACCTTTTTGCATCATGAATTTGGAAAATAATAAAGAATTATAACAAAACATGTGAGAATTGATATGCAAGACTTAATCGCTGATAATTGATATTTTCTATGCAGGAAAAGGAGAAAACGAGGAGTTTCCATTCCAAAGGAAAGGACAAAGTCGAGATAACTGCTGTCCCTTTGAAGGGGAACCGAATGCAAACAAGGCTAAGTAGATCAAATCAAATCGGCCCGGAAAAGGAGGAGAAGACACCATCTCGGCGCAAAAGAAAAGAAAGGATGAAGAATTAACAGTTTGGCGAATCCCTCAGGATCTTTGATCCTGAGGGATCACTGCTTTATTTATCTTGTTACTTGGACATCTCCGACATCACCTTTATATAAAGGGACAGCACTGTTAGCTTAGGGATATACATTTTTTATGTAATTTTCTGTTAAACATCAGTTCTGATTATTGAGTCTCGTTGAGAACTGGTTCATTGTACTTTTGTCCGATGCATTAATATAAGCTTGGCGATTCTCTCATCTCTGCATCTGGATTAACTTAAGGCGGTGTACCCTTAGAGGCTAAGGGCCCGGCCCCGGAGGACACTTGCTTCTGTATCACTACGATTTGATTTCGGCGTGGTTTGTTTGTCGTTGTTATTTGGTAATCTGATATGCTTTATAAGTTGATATTACATGCTCTGTTAAGATTAAATCATTGAGGTTTTTACAGATTGAATCGTGTATTGACTCTGCATCAAGTTATTAATCCTTTCAGAGTTAATTGCATGTTATTAGTCTTAACCGAATATTCTTATTGTTATGTTACAGAGCTTTTATACTGAACATTCATGTCATAGATTCGTTTGAAGTAGTGTTCTTCATGATTATTGGATTCAGAGATAATGTTGTTCTATTTGGGAGCACAGTCGTATCCCTGTTAATTAAGATTACTATTTCAGCGTGTTGTGTGCGTATATGATTTAATAAGAGTTGTTCCATAATTTATCAATAGTTATTGTTGTTCCATTAGTGTGTTTTGCTTGATTTGCCTTAAAAGTGAAAGATTGATTGATTGCGAAGAGTGCATTTGGGTTAATAGAGTAAGACTCTCGAGACTTAGTTGTTCGATTGCTGTTCCATTTTAGAATTATTGTTCCATTCCAGATTTGCTGTTCAATTCTTTATTTGCTGTTCCATTTACTCGCATTTGTTGTTTTGGTGTGAGAGACGATCTAAGGCTGTAGTGAGCTTTGGCATTCATTGTCTAGCTCCCAGACCCGTGGTCTATGCTCTAATTTCCTTTCCATCGGTTTCCAAAGGGATGGGTTATCGCTGCCGAACCCTTGACTGATAAGCTGCCTAGTTTTCTGAATGTGTGATTTATTCTTTTGAAGTAATTTAGTTACAGACAAGAATCCGTTTACTCTTGTATTTCTTAAACACTGTACTACTAGCATTACTCTGACAAGTGATAGCCTCAGACTGAGACACTCTTTGGAATAACAAAACGCTCCCAGATTGACATATTAATGTGAGGTAATTAGAGGTGAAAGAGACCCTTTTTATAGCTCTACACCACCATTGCCCCGTTGATGGGGTTGTGGTGGGTTGTGAACCATATGTTGATGTTGCTGCTGTTGATTAGGGAAAGGATTGTGAAGAACGGCAGGTGTTCTCCCAGAATCCTTGTTAGCAATAAAATCGGTGCATTCCTGCAACCGAGGACATTTGTATGTCAAGTGGTCCTCCACACAGATTTTACAAGGAAATCTCATGGGTTTATCCTTTCCTTTTTCATTAGCAGCATTTTTCTGATTAGGGTTATTCTGATTATTCGACTGCTCTTCCGAAGAAGATGTTTTCTTCTTATTCTTCCTATTTTTCCCGTTGGGTTTTTGTGAGGTTTGCACCGAATTTACCTCAGCGGAAGGGAGAGGAGTCATTTGATGGGGGGCGGTGGCAGCCGAGGATGGCTGGGAGGTTTTCCCCCGAGATTGGTGGCTACACCAGAGATCGCGCCAACGAGACCATCGGCATGAGCTCCGGTTTTCTTAGTAGCTGGAGGGTTCGGGTTACCAGGGGCATGGGGGAGCAGATCGTAAAGCGTGCCAGATTGTGAATAGATTAAATCTGGGTGTTGGGCACGACGTATACATTGATCCTTTGTCACCACCCCAGAAAGGCCAATGTCTTTAGAGATATGGGGTAAAAGAGACTTGAAAAACCAATTGGCTAAGAGATGGTCCGGTATTGGCACTTTGACAAGCCTCCTCCTACGTTTCCATTCATGAATATGGTCAGAGATGTGGGTGGCGGTGTCTTGGCGCAGTGATGTTAACAATTCTGTGCCGGTTTCCACTCTAATTGGTAGTTGAAAGTTCTTTAAGAACTCCGTCGCTAAAGCGCCAAACGTATTGATGGCGGCGCGTGGTAATTCAATGTACCACTTGGCGGCATTGCCTGTAAGGGTGCGGGAGAACAGTCGAAGGCGGACACTATCATCTACCATAGAATTGGATATGGACCACAAATGGAAGGTAGTGATGTGTGCGGCCGGGTCATCTCCATGCTTCCCGTCGAACTTCGGGATATTTGAAGGAATCTTATGCGGTATAGGAGGCCAAAGCGAGTTGTGGTTGATGGGGTCGTTTGTCAGCTTATGGATGTCAGGTATGTCCAAAGCTGCCAAGAAAGGCAATTGTGGATTTTCCCCCGAGTCTAACCAAGGCAGTATGGGCTGACTACTTGGACCATAGGGTCCCCCCATCCATGTGTTACCGGAAGGGTAAGTGGGACTTTGATAAAAAAATCCCATAGGTGGAGGAGTAGGAACATACGGTTGCTGTCCATAGGGCATAGTGTATTGAGGGGCAAACGGTTGGTTGTCCCCAGCAAAAAAGTGCCCTCCCACTCCAGATGGAGGTTGGGGTTGGTTAGTCCAAATGGATGCAATAGAGTTTCCCGGAGGCATACTAGTACTTGCATAATTTGGCAACGGTATAGATCCTATACCTATGTTTGAACCACTTAAGGGGATAGTATTTACAATGGGTTGTCCCATTTGTCCTAAGGATTGCATAGGAAGAGAAATATTCCCTGCTACCTGTGTACTGACAACACTGCCCCCTGGCATAGTGGCCAGGGGGTTTGAACTCAACAGAGGGTTCCAACCGAAAGGGTTGCTAAAGGGCACCGAAGTAGTCGTGCTCGTGGGAGGAGCTACCGTGGTCCCCAACGTGATCACGGTAGGAGTAGATGCCGAAGGGTTCGGTAAACTACTGACAGTTGTGTTGACCATAGGGTTGGGGGTAGGCATATGTTGACTACTGGGGTTACCCAGTAACGACATAGAACTGACCACCGGCGGGGAGAATGATGGCGAACCAGGAATGGTTGCCATTGGTATCGACCCTGTGGATACCGGTGGAGAAATAGATGTTGGTGTTGCCGCAGACATATCTTGGCACGGTGGAATCTGGATTATCACAGGTCCTAACGGATCAGTGAGCGGAGGATTGTAATTAGGTACAACGCCTTCAGTGAAAGGGTCCTCCGGGAGTTCCGGCTGATAAGGGTCTATGTGATAATCCAGATTAGTCAGAGGAGACTGCTCTTCCGTAGAAGGCCCAGGTTCACCAAGGTTCAATCTTTCCTCTAGAGTGAGAGGAGTTAGACCTTGCTGTCGTCGAGACAGACGGCATGGGTCAGGGGATGCCATGGTGACTGGTTTAATTTTAACAAATTTTATTTAAAATGTGATATATTATAAAGTCTCAAGTGACAGTAACCACACACTTACTAAAAAGAAAAGACTTTCTAAAATCAATCAACAAGCAGCCAGTATAGGGTGCCCTGTCTGAGTACTACCATTCACTGGTGATGAAATCCAGTCTCACAATAGCATACAGAGAGGGTTGGTCGAAAGTACAGTTACGGTTACTCTAGAGCTTCGCCCGAACCCCGGACGATAGGTGTAAGCACTCTCGTGAAGACGAGTACCCTCCTAAAGACTGAAGACAGAGTAGGTCCATCTGTTTCAGGTACCAGGACAGCCCGTCCCAGTCACCTTGTGTAAGTCCCTAAAAGTATGGCCACTAAGGATACCTCAAATCACAGACACTATCAGGGGGGTCCACGGTCAAGGACAGTGTGCTATATGGGAAGAATACCTAGATCCCCGATCTAGTTTCAACATCCCCGAAGGGAACCCCAATATATAACACACCCACAGGATGCAGTCGAAGGTGGGCTACCTTCTAGTGCACCCAAGTGTTGTCTCGCACTGAGCTCCGGTAAAGGAACGGTCCCAATAATGTGAGTGCAGCAGGATTTCACTCGTTAATGACTCTAGTTTTCAAGTTTTGAGATCTTGGGTAGTTTTCTCACGTTCCTAACCCAAGATCCTAGCCTGAACTACTGTTTGTGTGAGCTCAAAAAGAGTTATTAGATTGATTTTATTATCGCTTTGTTTTTAGTGTACTTTGTTATTAGTCTTGCGGAGGGGGAATGGATGTATGAAGTATAGTGAGACTCTTGACTCAATAAACCATGCAAAACATCCTCTAAATATTAACTTTCAATGAACAGTGTTTCTACAAGGAGAGGTTTATTTTTCAATCATCCATGCACCAACATGTAAATAACACAGCTCAAATTTCAAGATTCAGACTTGTATCTACCTCTTTAACAGTCTGTGAACTAAACTTTTCAGAATAAACTCAACTAAATGCCGAAAAAAAAAAAAAAAAATCTCTTTAAAAAAGTAAATGCTTTGCACACTAACTAAATAAGAGAAACAAATAATCAATGCCAGCTTTAGCAGACAAGCACAGGGATTCAGTCTGTAAAAGGTACTGGTGGCCAAAAAACTCTACAGCTAAAACACAGTCACAATAGTGAACAACAGGGTTTTTGGCTGAGTAACGCTATGTCTGTGAGAAAATACAGCGTTATAACGCACTGTATTTAAGCCTAGACTGCATTATAATGCACTAGATAAACTGCATAGGTCGCGTTAACCATGGAAAAGCTCTTCAGTTGGCCAGACAGGAACAGGTTTGAACTCTGCAAGCATTTGGTATGTCTACCGGGCATCAAAAAATGGTCGGAAGGATACTGAACAGAGGAGAGAAGGAATGAATGAAGAAATAGTCTGGAAACTATGGGGACACTCCCCAGCGGAGTCGCCAATTCTGCTTTAGGGTACTGCTTGGGTGGTTGGTTTTCGTATATCCCTCTCAGGGCTTTCCGGTGCCCGAGGCAGACAGTAAGATTAGCTATGTTGTTCCCAAAGATGGCATGAGCATGTTCATATTTAGCTTGAAATAACTTGAAGGAATACAATAGAGAATTACCTCTTTGACTGTCTTGGAATCTCTTGGAGAACGCTGAGCAGCAAAGTAAGAGTCCTTCTTCGCCGGCTCCAAATCTGAGACCTGCAATCAGTCAAAGCACCCGCGTAACTTCTAATATAACAAGTATTCTATCAATTAAATCAATAATAAACATCTATATTATACACATCTGAGCCATTCATATCATACTAAGCAAATATTGAAACAACAATATAACATTAAGCATCGAATGGACAAAACAAACATAGTTCTATTGATTTTGAAAGAAGGAGGATTACAACCATCGGTTGTACCAAGCCCTCCTCAGTCTCCCAATCTCTCTTCTCTATCAAGTGAAGAAGTCCAAGCCAACAAGCTCTCTAGGAGCCTCTTTGACCCTTGGCCTTCACAATGTCACACTATTCTCTATTCCACAAGTATACAAGAACTTTTGAGCAATCCTTCGACCTCCAATTAAGAGCCTTCAGCTCCTTCTTATAGGAGAGGGAGAAGGCCATTGTTGCCCTTCTCTTTCCACTAGTTTGGAATGGAAAAGGCTTAGATATTTCCTTGATCTTCATGCTTTTTCCTCTCTTGGAGTTCAGTCTTCTATGGCAATGACCAATAATGAACTAGTGCTTCTGCAGTTTCCTTTGTGCACTGACTCCTTTGTGAGGGAAAGTCGGAGATTCAAATCTTTCTCCGTGCTCTTTTCCCAATTCAAACTTAAAACACGGGTAATGCGTCCCTCCAGTGTAAACAGAGCGTTGCCCTAGCCACTAACGCGGCCAATGTATTGCTTGACTGCGTTATAACGCTCTTGTTCTATTCTATATATGCGTTACCCTGGCAGAAATAGGTTTAATTTAGGTCTTTGTACTTCTTCCATATTTGTCTTCCCCTCTGAGCTGATGAGGAGGTATTTTGACCTGTAACAGTGGTTTTAGGGGTCATTTCCTTAATGAAAAGAAGTGAGAAAGATCTTGTTTTAAGGAGGCCTCCTTACTTTAAAAAGCCATGGATATGAGTGTTTTCAAAGGAGCTGGCCATAGCATTATTTCTATGAGTCTTTTTCAAATAATAGGTCTTTATGGTATTTTAAAAAGTGTTATAATATTGAAGGCAATGATTGATGTTTTTATAAAAAAAAACCTTTTTCAAAAGACCTAAGGGCTGCATAAACACATAAGTTTTTTTCAAATTTTAAAAGAGAGAGAAGGTCTTTAAAGGGGCCATTATCAAAGTTCAAAACTCGACACAAAATTTCCTTACCCTGCTCACTGAAGAAGGAAGTGTTTTTCGAGCGATTTTCAAGTTTTCAAAGCTTAAACTCTGTTTAGCGCACCTGCGAGCGCCTGAACACAGGATTTGCATTGAGGCATGGTGCACCTATAGTTGCATGTGGCACGCCTGTGCCTACAGTCATCGGGTGCCCAAAATCAACCTGACACCATTATGTGCGATGCTCTCTCATGTTAATGACCCACTCATCCCTGGTTTGAAATTCTTTCGACCACTGGGCCAACACTCAAAAGGCGCCAAAGATTCATTGTTTGGAAAGGTATTTATGCCTCTTAATCCTGTTGTTTGATTCGAAGGAGGGGTTTAACAAATCAGAGCACCATGTTTACAAAGTCAAAGAAAAACAGTGGATTTTTTTAAAACAAGGATATTACCTCACAGAGATCTAAGGTTGAGATGGGTATTTTCTAAAGATTCACACAACAAAGATTTCGAAAAAGACAATGTTCTAAGGTGAAGAGCCTTGTGCTAAAAACAAAGGTGGACTTCTTTTCAAAAGAAACCACTAATAAGTCCTATCAAAAAACCTCATTTCTCTCACACAGCACTAAAGAAGTGAAATTGTCTTCATTTAGATAACATTTTCTTTCCAAACACAAAAGAAAACTATGATCATCTAAGGGGAAAGAGTTTGTTAGGAGGCTTACTACTCAGCAACAAAAGGTTGTCTTTTGTTTTGAAAAAGAAATAACCATCACAGAACATCATTTTTATTCAAAATCAGAACAAAATGTTTCCTGAGGGGTATAACCTTTGTTTTTAATAAATCCCTTGAAAAAACAATGATCATTTAAGAGGGGACAGATCTTGTTAGGAGGCTTGTTATTTAGTGAAAAAAGAGTTGTATTTTGTTGTGGAAAGACATTAATCATCCAACAGAGAAGCAGTCTTATTCAAAAAGCAGGAACAATTTTTGCTAAAGATAATAGTCTGTGTTTATCAGTCCATTAGAACAGTGCTACCCAAAGAGGCATTGTTTTTCAAAAGGACATCTTTTTCTTGTTTAAACTTCAAAACACAGTCAGTTGAAGAAAAGGAGTTCATATTGTCAAGATCAAAGGAGTAGTTTCATTTGAACCAGTTGGTTAGCCAGCTAAGGACAGACTTGATTTTTCTCAAACAGTAAAGGGTGTTGATTGAAGATTGATCATAGTACACATTTAAGACATTTTTTCTTGGTGATTCAACCAAGAATCTCAGACGCAAAATTCCTCCTAGGAAAGATAGCAGAAGTGATCCTCACAAAAGGTATGAACCTTTTTCAACTGAGGAAGTGAATGCCCATCCTTCATTACTCTTTAACTTTCATGAAGTAGGATGTTTGGAGTTTTATAAAAAGGTTCAAGAAGTGAAAAATTATCTTCCCTTGACACATCTATTTTCTTTAAGGCTGCAAGGGAAGCATGTTCATCTAGTAGGCTTAGACTTCAAGCTCTCTCCTAGATCTATTTCCAGAGCTAAAACATTCCATATGTTAGAGAAAAATGGTTTAAGCAGAGCTACCTAGATTCAAAACAATATAAACCCTTCTTGAAAACAAAACATTGGGATGCATGCCCATCTATTTTTCCTTTCTCATATTTGTTGACCAGCTATGCTCCTCTCATGAAAATCATCATCAGGTATTTCACGTGCGAAGGGAGGCTTTCCCAAGTTTATGCTTACCATATCAGGCTACTCATGCACTTCATAAGAACCCAATTGCTAAACCTACCCTTTTTCCTTTATAGAAGCATTGAAAAGATGTCTTCTACTGTTCAAAAGAAGCCTTCCTCTCAGCAGCAAGCTTATCTTTTTCATCATTCCCTTGTCAAGATCGTCATCCTCCATCAACTTGAGAAAAAGGGAATTTCTTAGGACTCTTTCATTTCACATCCTGATTTTTCCACTGCTTCTTCATCCCATGCACCTCCTTCACCATCCACTCATCATCTTTCTCCTTCTTCTAGTAATTCTACTCCTAAGAAGCAAAAATATCCTACAATTAAAAGTGAAAAAGAGCATGATGAAGAAGAGCACAGTGAGAAAGAGCAGCACAGTAATGAAAAAGAGCACAGTGAGAAAGAGCAGCACAGTAATGAAGAAGAGCACAGTGATGAAGAAGAGAAAAATAGTGAAGAAGGGAAAAGTGATAAAGAGGAACAAAATGAAGAATCCAAGCACAGTAGTGAGCATGAAGAGGGTAATCATGAATATGTGGAAAAATTTGATGAAGAACACAGTAGTCACAAAGAGGAAAACTTTGGCAGCCCACACAGTAGTGAGCATGATGATGAGGTACAAAACATTGAGGGTACAAAGCCTAACAGTCTTGAAGAAAGTAGGGACAAAAGTGAACAACGCAGCCCTCAAGGAGACATGCAAGGTGACAGTCAAGGCACTCACGAGGTGGGTGAAAAAAATCCTCAAAGGGACACTTTTGATGAAAGAAAGGAAATCCCATCAATCTGCAAGGATGAGACAAACAAAGCCCTAGCAATGAACATTCAAAACAAGGCAGCCTTCAAAAGGAGGAAAATAGTGGAAAAGATGATGAGGGGAGTAGCAAAGGCAAAGACCAAATAGAGCATGTGCTAGTTTCCTCTCCTAGGCAAGGGGCCATGCTTTCTTCTCCAAAGGTAACAAAGCCCCAAAAATCAAGAAAGAAAGTGGCTCAAATTGTAACTCCAAATGTTACTAGAGCACTCCGAAGCAAAGACAAGTTGCCCAAGAAATCCATTGTTGAATTACCAAAGAGGAGGAGGACCAAGAAGGCCACCCAAAGCAAGGGAAAAGAGAAGGAGGAAAGTAGCCATGAGAAAGAGAGGGATTTTGAAATAATTCGCATAAATAGTGATGACAGTGACAATGAGGCTAGAATCCTAAAGTCTCTCTTGCTAAATAGAGAAGAAAAAATTCATGATCTAAGAGCGGATCTAGAGAGGTCTAAAAACCTCATTCATTTTCTGCAAACACAAAACAAGAAAATGAATGTCCACATGGTAGTTTATGAGACACAGGCTATCAAGTATCAAAAAGAATTCCACAAAGTGCAAATTAAGTTGGAAGAACTCATGGGCGAATTCAATGACAGTGAAGAAGAAGAGAAGCCAAGGAGGAAGAGGCCAAGGACTATGGGACTCAAAAGAGCTTTGGAGAAACAAAAAGAGGAAGAAGCTCCCCTTTTCCAATATTTTTCTCTTACTACTTTATTCACCCAAGAGATAGAAAACAATAGAGAAGCATGGCTTGAAAGGGTGAATAAACACTTGGAGAATAAGCTTGAAAAGGCCAATAAAGACTTAAACCTTCAAAGAAAAATGACCGAGCACTATAAGAAGCTTAATTAATTCGCCCGAAAGAAATTGAAGGCTACACAAGAAAAGCTCAAGGAGGCCCGAAAGAGGCGCCCGGCACAAAAATGAAGAAAATCATATCAAGGCTTGAAATTTTTGCCTCCGCTTCTCAGCATGCTTCTGAAAACCCATGAGGGTCATGCTCGCCAAAATTGGGCATAATTCGACAAATTTTTGTTTTTTTCCATTTTTGGGATTTTTGCATAAAATCATGGGCATCGCCATTTTAGATTGATCAATTGAAGATATTTTGGTCCCCCAAAGTGGCGAAAAACAGTCACTTTTTTAACACTTTGCCTCGCATATCAGCAAAGGCTAATTTCTGGGTTTTTCCACATAGGTCAGATTTTCATAGGCTTTCAATGATCATTTTGAGCAAAAAAAAATATTTTCAGAAACTAGACATCCAACGCTTTCCAACGAGCCATCACAAGCCTCATTTTCACATTAGGAAGTTCTCCAAAAGTTGCCCACAAGATAGGGGATTTTCTGCTGCTATATTTCTGAAGTATTTTTGTAAAAAATGTAGTTTTCTGAAGTGGCTTTTCCAAATGTGCGTTTAGCCTTTTTTGGCCATTTTCAGTTGGGAAAAGTCAATTTAATTTCCTTTTTTAGAATTTTTAGGATATTTTTATAGATATTTTGTGCCTTGGGCTTTGCAAAGCCTCAAGGACAAAATCAGATATTTTTGATGGGCCAATGAGCTTGCTAGTTGCACTAGGAGGTTCTCCTTCATCTTGGCCTATATATTCCAAGAGAATTCATTGTAAACAAGGCTGAACTTGATGATATAGAGCAATATATGGTTATACAAGCATGGAATAAATACTTGTCTCATGCATTGGATAGTTTCTTGAATGTTTTGGATGATGAAAGAGGATTGTTGTTGGATACCTTGACTTGGTAAAATGGTATAGTGTCCCTCTCTGTTATGTTTCTTAGTTTTCATACATATTTCATGTTCTTGTTTGCTGTAAGATAGTAGAGAATATGTTTGAGACATGCCCATGGAGGCACCTCAGATTTCCTGTTTCATTACAACTTCTATGTTTTCTTCCTTCTTAGTCATATCAAAGAATTCTTAATTTCTTTTTTATCACTGAAGAAATTGTTTGCTTGTTTCATTTATGGTTGTTATGCATGCTAAGTATGATTCACGGTACATCCTGCTTACTCATGGCTAGTCAAATCTTCCACCTCTGAGACCTTTCTTTGAATGTTTGATTGTCCTAGTTGAACCAAAAAGGTCTTGTATCGATCTTTCCCTTTGCCTAAAACTCTACAATCTTAGTTCAAAGTGCCCGATAACCTAAAATACTATGTCTAGGAGTTCCCTCTTAGTATTTTGAGTTATTTTTTTGTCTTAATTGTCTTTCCCCAAAGTCTGATAACGATTTTCCTAAAGTTAGAGAGTCATATATCTCTATGTATCGCTTGAATGTTTATTTCTATGCATCTATCAGTTTGAAGTAACATTTATCGCGATTAATGGTTAGCCCTACCATATAAATGCTTTCTATTGAACTATTTATGTTTGAAAGCCTTTGTCCTTCACAAAATTAGTGTCCATCCCACTTCATTTTACCTTGATCAAATCGGCCCTTCAATATACATTGTATCACCATATGAGGCTTTATCAACCTTTTCGACCCCATAGCCCAGTTGATCTAACAATATTTTTATCTATTTAGTATTTGATTAGTTCCTCCCTCAAAAACCTAAAAACAAAACCAAAAACCTACTTCATAACTAGCCTAAAATCATAAACATAAGAAACAAACAACTATATATCCCTTACACAAATAGACAGAGCCCTCTCTGAGTCCAGGAAGGCTAGGTCCTTGGGCTCCAAAGTTGGTTTGATGTTACCCTGTCACTTGGCTTGCCAATCAGCCAAATCACGGTACCCTAACATAATGGAGATCACGGTGGGAATCTGAGTTAGTGACAGTCTAAGTACACCTTAGGACTCTATAAATCCCTTGTCTTCAAGAATATCTAGTGAATCAGCCCTCATCACCACACTAACATAGTGGCGATCATGGTGGGACTATTTGAGTACATAATAGTCTAGCAAACTCTTGTAGATTCATTAGTCTTTCAAAATTTAAAACAGGCAAGCAACGCATAGAATCATTTAGAGTAAACTCTTTTTACTTTCACCACCCTAGCAAAGTGATGAATCAGGTTTAGAATACTCTAACAAACCATAGGCTGCACATAAAGACTCAGAAAAACCTCAAAAAAACATCCCCAAATTGGATTTTCACAGTTATTGGTGGTCGACCATAAGTACATCTCTATAAAAACAACAAAAAATCCCCCTCGCGACTCCACTAGCCTGCAGTAGGCCTAATACTCCATAAAAAAAAACAAAATATTTCATAAACCATACTTTTTCTATTCACTCATATTTTCCAAAACTCAAAATTCATGGTGCAACCTCTGTAGTCAATGACAAACTAAGTATAACTTAGCGATTCAGAAAACTTCACCTAAACATAGGAAATCAACAGAATAAACCTGCAAATAGAACCATAGCTTTCCCAATAGTCTAGCAAACTGTTGAAACTAAGTGTTAAGTCTTTCTTGCAAGTCTCCACATCAAAGTTTGCTAGAAAACTTTTTCCAAAAGTATCTTTGACAGTATTGGTGTTGGACCATAGATCTCAAAGAAATCCACCTGGCGACTCCACTAGCCTTCATTTTTGTTTTGACCATTCTTCACATTAGAAAAACCCCTAGAGAGGTCATCCATCCAAAAAAAAAAAAATCACAAATATCATCCTCTCTAAACTTTGATTTTGAAATCTGGCTTCACGAAGAATCAATACCAGATCTCATCTAGAGCCAAATCCCCTTATCATAGTTGATAATACAAAGAATATTTTGTGGCAAACTTCCGAAACTGGTGACTTAATGACCGATAGGTCCATCCGTAAAGCAAGCTCTGTACCTAAAAATCTTACATCCTTGCAGGATTCCCAATTTGACTTAAAATCAGCAAAAAATATTTTTAGAAGCAAGTCACAAAGTAAAATCAACTTTGACGATCTTGAGCCCTTAGATTTGCAACAGAGTCCTAGTAGAGAAGCCTCACCTACTACACCTCCTAACTTTCAACTTCTCCATCACTTTGGCTCTTACCACCCCAAATCTGCTCAAAACCAGTTCATAAGTACGAGTACCTCCGCCACACCCATTCAGACCACCACTATTCAAATCACCTCATCTCATCCCACAAACCCTCATAATGTAAATCAACCATTAGCTCTCACCATGGAAGCTTGGTATGCACCTTTGGTATTACCACAGCCTTTAGCACCTTTAAAACATGACTACCAATCCAAAATCCCGCACTTCACCAGAGTTAAGGCTAATACCGCCCAACAACATGTAGATAGAATTAGTGATGCCTTTGAATACATGGAAATAGAAGACGAGACCATAAGAATGAGGATGTTCAGCCAAACCCTGGGTGGAGAACCCAAGAAATTGTTTAAGAGCTTAAATCCTAATAGTTTACCCGATGTCCCATCGCTCTACCAAACTTTCATAAATAGGTGGTAAATCAGAAAAAACCCCATTCAAATCCTTTCTAAGTATAACAATCTAAAAATGGATAATGGGGAAAGTGTCCGAGACTACTACACTAGGTTTAACAGTGTTTATAACGCCCTCTCGCCTCACTTAAAACCTCCACTTGGCTCTGCCTTAGCAAATTTTCCCAAAGGTTTTGACCCAGACATGACATATCAACTAAGAGACAAGGACCCCACAATCTTAGAGGAAATGCAAAAAGTGGCTATGAGTGTGGAAGCCAACTTAGCTGAAAAGAGAGCTAGGATGAGATCAGAGAAGAAAGTCACATACCGTGACGAGGTTGCCCCTTCAGTCTCTTCCTCAGATCCTAGAATAGATGACCTGGTTAGATCCATGGCGAAAATATGGGAAAATATAAGTGAAAAGGCACCTCTTAGGGACAACTAGCCAAACCCTCAAAACGAGAACCGGAACCAAAACTTTAGGAGAGACCAGCCTCAAAATAAACCAAGGGAAAATGATCAACAAATCAGGCTACCCTTCAATGAAAACTATGTTGATGAGGAAGAGAGAAATACAGAACCAATTAATGAAAATCATTTAAACCTAATAGGTTCTGATAATAAGGGTGAGGTTTTCCTCACAGAAGAAGAAC
This sequence comes from Pinus albicaulis, assembly GCA_034641835.2. NCBI lineage: Eukaryota > Viridiplantae > Streptophyta > Pinopsida > Pinales > Pinaceae > Pinus > Pinus albicaulis. The sequence continues at coordinate 2,013,683,141 of CM076575.1, read as the reverse complement.
AAGTTTTCTTCTCCTCGAATCAAAATGAAGCAAATTATGAGGACCCTGAAGATCCTGCTATAGGATTTCAAAATGCCATCATAGAAGCTCATAGGCAGTATGATCTTAGGAGTAAGAAAAACCAGGAAAATTCTAAGAAAAATAGCTCAAACACTGCTATTACTAAAGCCCCTGATACCATCCTTAAAAGAGAAGTGGATAGTAACAAAATCATGGCCAAGAAAACTGACCAAAACAAAGATAAAGCTATTCAAACAAGCCTTGGCCCAGATTGTCCTAGTACCTCTACTAAGATTCTCGAGATGGTTGTGTTGAACAAAATCCCGAACCAAAGTCAGAAAATTAAGAACATAGAGAAATTCATGGCTGAAAAAATTGAAGCAAATCTATCTAAACTACAAGCACCCTTTAGTTTTGAAGGGGAAATATCGAAAATAAATATCACCATGCCTCTCACTGAACTTCTTGCCCAAAGCTCTTACAAATCCCAAGTGCTAAAGAACCTGAACATAGGAAATGATGCATACACCCTACATCTAGCTGATGATACCCCTGAAGTGTTGTTTGGTCCAAAAATAGAAGGGAAATTCCAAGAAGGAACCACTCTTCCCTTTTACATCAGTCTGACTATACATGACCAAATTCTACACAATGCCATGCTGGATTCTGGGGCCTCGCACAATCTCATGCCAGAAGTTGTGATGGAAAGATTAGGCCTAGAAATAAAAAAACCTTATAAAGATTGATATTCATTTGATTCATGCAGAGTAAAGTGTCTAGGCCTAATCAAAGATCTTTCTTTCATTTTGGCCCAAATACCTGCAAAACACCTGATCATGGACATAGTGGTAGTAGACATCCCTCCCAAGTACGGAATTCTTTTATCCAGAACTTGGGGAGCCAAGCTTCATGGAAATATTCAACTTGATATGTCCTACGCCACTATTCCTGTGTTTAACCAAAATAGAATACTCTATTGGGAATCACACATGAAATATATGATCAGCATCCAAGAAAGGCCAGATAACATCCTGATGTACTCCTTGCATTCTAATCTGAATTCTTTCATTTTACACACTGACGAAGACATTGAGGAACAGTTAGGAGAATTTGAAACAAATTTAGGCACACCACATCAGCCACCCTAGGTTCTCTATGATGAGCTGGACACTCAGAATTATCATGACCCTGAACAGTTATGTCTTGAGGAAAGAGAATTTGATTCTCTTGAAACAGAAATAGAGCAGGAAGCACAAAACATTATATACCATCAAGCAAATTGCTCAAACCATAGACAAACATCAGGAGTAACTTCAACAGAATTTTTCACAACAGAGGCACTAGAAGACTTGCATATTACAAATCTCTTTGGAAATCAGGGGTAGGGGAGCTTAATGTTCTTACCATACCTAAATGATTTATCATCTCATAACTCTACCCCCTCAAATGAAACCTTGACTATAGCCACAACAATTAAAGATCCAGGAAAAATGCCTAATAAACTTAATATGAAGGGATATGATGACTGTAGCCCAAATATACTTGAGTTGTTTGAACTAGCTAACATTTTACCACTCCACCAAAGACTCAGAACTACTAAAATTTGCAAGATTGTTCAAGATACTACTACATGTAGGGAAAATAGTGAGAAGCACTATGACACTGCCATCACTCCAAGAAAAAGCTTCGACAAAAGAAAATACAAAAATCTTGACCAAACATTAATAATCAAAGACAAGACAGCTGGGCATAGGATCTGTGTTGATTTTAGGAACACAAATACACACCCTTAGGACGGAAATTATATCCTTCCTGCCCAAGACCATTCTATACAAATGATGGGTTCTTATAATCATGTGTCTTTACAAAATGATGTTTCATGGTATCACCAATCAATTCCTTTGCAAAATGATGTCTTTTCAAGTATGCTGGAAGTAGTTCCATCTTCAAACCTAGAATTGCAAAACCACCAGACACCAAAGACATGCTCCTGAAAGCCATGTTTCCAGTTCTAAATTTCTGCATTCTGATGTACCTTGATGATGTCATCATATACTTTAAAAATGACAAAAAATATTTGCATTATTTGAAAAAGATATACAGCAAAAGAAGAAGTGGAGATCAAAGGTATAAAGAATTATAGTAGGAAGACATGGGGTTGTTCAAAGATTCATGCATGAATCCTTATGTTATGCTTGAAAGAGAAAATTTTCCAAAATTTTCTTTTCAAGAGTTGAGTGGACCAAGAGCATTAGGATATCCTTATGAAGATAAGATGCTCAAGTTTCACCATTTTCAGGATTTCTAGTTCTGGATTTTTCAATCATTGTATATATCATTGTTTGAAGGAATAAATCAATAAACAGAAAATTCAAAAAAAATAGAAAAGTAGAAAAAGAGGGTAGTTTGGAAAACAGAAAGAAAGCCCCATGTTCAAAAAATAGTCATTCTGAAAGCACGCAAGTCTAAATGCCGCTACTAGTGCTCAAAGATGTCTTGTTCAGTTATCTAGCCTAATCATAACTGAACATGTTTTAAATTTATTTGCTGATAAGTTAGTGAGAGAGGGATAGTCAAATTGTGTAAGCTTGACTTGTCAAATAAAAATAGATTAGGAAAATATACTGGTTCCACATGCTCAAAACAGAACCAAAAAGGAAAACAGGGATGAAAAGCAAACTGTGTATCCTAGCCTGATTTTTCTAAATTTCATTTTCATGCAAAATAATATTTGTGTGCAGCATGTCTTTCATGCCACAAGTACATGACAAATCAGATTGTCTAATCCTAATTTGGTCATTTTTCAATTTCATGTTTTAGATTAGGGAATGAAATCCTGTCAAACAGCTTAATCTTGAAAGACGATCTAGCATAGGTAGAGAAACAAAGGAGTTCATCAGTTTAATCTAAACTCCCAGTGGATATAAGTGTAGAATTAGATAGTCTTATTTTTCAAAAATATTATCCCAAAGGGTTGCTCGTCCAAATGCACGTGAAAGAAGAAAAAAAAATGTTAGGAAATGTAGCTGGGTAGGTAGAAATGACTTTGATGCTAATCATGTTGTCAATTTTCAGAAAATAGCACCAAGAAAGAATATAATGAAAAATCAAGTTGGTCATCGCAATTTGGGATCCAGGGGAAAATATATGTGTATATCTGTTTTATGTTTTATGCTCTGCTATTGTTTATATTCTATTTTTAAGATTCGTTTGCAGATAATTTTTGTACAGGGTTAAAACCTACACGCACATGGTAGGAGAATTTACAGCATATTGAGGCAGTATTATGCATTCTTAAAGAGTAGCAGTTCTATGCTAAGCTCTATAACTGTGAGTTTGGGCTCACAGAGATGCTCTATCTGGGCCACATCATTGGAGTGGATGGGGTAAGAGTCCATGAAGAGAATATCCATGCTATCAGAGATTGGCCTAAGCTAAAGAATGTTGCAGAACTCTAGGGGTTTGTATGCATATGTACCTATTACCAGAATTTTGTAAAAGGGTTCTCTCAACTAGTAGCACCACTTACAAATCTAACCGAGAAGGGATCTTTTGATTAGATAGCCACAATGTAGAGAGATTTTGATAAGCTCAAGGAGGTGATGAGTAGCTGCCCAGTATTGGTCCTACCTTATTTTACCCAACCCTTTGTGTTGGACTGTGATGCTTCGGGAGAAGGCATTGGAGCAGTATTGATGCAAGGGGGACGCCCCGTAGCTTTTGAAAGCCAGAATTTGCTACCACATGAGAGGCTATGCCCCATATATGATAAGAAGATGTTGGCTATTATGCATGATTTAGCTAAGTTCTGACAATAGTTGGTGGGTAATAGATTCCAAGTGAAGACTAATCATAATAGTCTCTGACTCTTTCTTGAGTAGAAGCGGCTTCAGGAGAGGCATCATAAATGGGTGAGTAAGATCCAAGCATATGAATTTGACATAGAATATGTCAAAGGGAAGAGTAATGTAGTGGCAAATTCTCTATCTCGGAGGCCAACAACGTTGTCCTTGATGAGCATGGATGCAGATTAGAAGGCTTAGTTGCTAGTGGAATACTCCAAAGACCACTTTTCATGTGAGATCCTAGATGCATTGGTGACCGATGAGAGGTATAGAGTGATGGATGAGGTCATCTATTACTAGGAATGAGTCTTCTTGGCTAGAGATTCTAAACTCAAAAATAATATTTTTCAAGCATCACATGATTCTCCATTTGCTGGGCATCAAGGATTCACCAAGACATATTGGTCTATTAGGGAGAGATTCTCATGGAAGGGTATCAAGGAGGATGTGCTCCAACACATCAAGGAGTGTGTAGTTTTCCAGCAGAACAAAGGAGAGCACCATCATATTGCAGGATTATTGCAGCCACTCCCTATTCCAGATGGAAAATGGGAAAGTATTTCCATGGAATTCATCACCGGTCTACCTACAGTTCAGGGTAAGGATTGTACCTTTGTAGTTGTTGATCGACTAGTAAAGTATTCAAATTTATTTGCTATTTCTAATATACTGCTTCATAGGTAGCTGATATTTTCTTCAGGTATGTTTTTAGACTCCATGGTCTTCCAAAGAGCATAGTCAGTGATCAGGATAGCCGCTTCATGGGTGGCTTTTGGTAAGAGATTTTTCAGTTAATGGGTACTGAGTTGACACCAAGCACCAACTATCATCCACAAACTGATGGAAAAACTGAAATAGTGAACAAGTGGTTGGAAGGCTACTTGCGGAACTATGTTTTGGGGCAGCAGAGAGCATGGTTGCACTAGATCCATTTGGGGGAGTATTGCTACAACACAACTTTTCATATGTCCATTGGCATGACCCCATTTCGAGCCCTTTATGGGTATGATGCACTATCATTTTCTGATGTGATTTTTGGGGCAAGTAAAGCTCTTAGAGAAAAGGAGTGGATTCAAGAGAGTCAGGATATACTCTGAGCCCTCAAGGACAACATTGCTACAACAAAAAACCAACAGAAAATGTATGCAGGTTGTGGTCGGATAGAGAGGCAGTTTGAGGTGGATGATTTGATCTATCTTCATCTTAAACCATATAGACAATCCACACTCAAGGAGAAAGGAGTTGAGAAGCTTAAACCTCGGTTCTATGGACCATACAAGGTGATCTATCATGTTGGAGAAGTAGCATATGAGCTAGAGCTTCATGTTGGCAGCAAGATCCATAACATTTTTCATGTCTCATGCCTCAAGAAGGCCATTGGACAACATGTGGTTTCCACTAGGGATAACCCACCTATTGATGATGAGGGCCATCTAGTTTTGCAACCAGAGGACATATTGGATACTTGGGATAGGCAGCTCAAGAGCAAGATGATTAAAGAATATCTAATTCAATGGAGGAATCTTCCTGATGAGGATGCCACTTGGGAGGGAGAGAATATTTTGCAGCATCCTTCTTTACTGTTACTTGAGGACAAACAACTTTTGAGAGGGGAGGATTTTAATATTCCCAATTAGCTTTTAGCTAGTTGGAATATTATATGTTGCTTCTATTTTCATTCTAGAGGAATAAGTGGGGTAGGGAGACCCTTAAATATCTTTAGTAGGAATAAAACACTTCCAGTATGCATGTGGATCAATTTAGATAGTCAAAATAAAGCCACCTTGGGTGTGAAAGGGAGAAATGCATGTAGACTAGATCAAGGTTGACCAAATCAACAGCGTTGCCAAAGAAAAGAGTGGAGATAGTGGGGACAACGTAGTTTTGGAGGAGTGTTTGAATGGAAGTAACCTCATAAATGAGTGGGGCCAATGGTGAGGAATCTCACCAAGAATATAAGGGAAGGGATGGAAGCCATGAGAGGCATTCAAAATATTGTTTATATTTGAGTCTTAGGACTTATTCCATGCTTCAACTGTTTAGTTGGGTTTGTTGTACTATTTAGTACAAGGCCATTTCTATGCGGAAATTCCCCACTCTATCTTGGAGGACTTGAGAAGGAAATCTGAGAAGAGTATTCTTGGTTGCATTTCCACCATCCATCATTGGGCCAAGCAGTCACCTACAACCACAATGCAGTCTCCTCGAGGAACTGCGTTATTTTTCATGGTGTTGTAGTGGAGGGGTGAAAAACCCTATTTATGACCTAGTTTCCTAGTGAAAAGAGTAGTCTTTCACCCGAAAATCTAGTAAGGAGATGTTACAACCATTTATTTGTCTTTTCAGCTATATTTATGCAGAGCTTCAGTACGACATTGTGATTCAGCCACAAATATGTATTTTATACTTTTTATATCTCATGCCTTTCAAGAAACCCTTGCCGGGTTATCTTGGGATTGTGTAGAAGAGACTAGTTCTCCAATTTTCAGCTCTTTTGAGTAATATATCAGAATATTCATTTGTTTTTTGTAATATCCCACAATGGGAACTGTCAACAAGGCATGACTGGAAAACACATTTTCTAGGAATGGCTGCTACAAGATTTCAAACTAGCACTTGGTTCCGTTATATCTGAGTATCTGAGTCCTAAATCCAAGAGGATATCAAAGATAAATCCTTCTAGGTGGGGCAAATAGGCCTTCCACACCTAGTAGGGCTTGATAAATGCCCAATGAGGGATTGTAGCAATGTATAAACATATTAATGGATATGAAGCATTAAATAAGATCATAGGATGTGTTAAAAACACATGTGCATCAATCCAAGCTACAGCAGAAAACTATACTTCTTTTTATGGGCCAAAATTTGGGGAAAAGCACCAATTTATGCCCTAAAAAGGTTAATTTCAGAGATAAGCATAAAAATAAGGGCAAGTGATGGTGGGATATTACAGCTTAGGTCATGTGGGACTCACATACCAAATTTTACCAAAACAAAAATGACTCTAGCTATGTTAAACAGGTCTCCCACTCCCCATATGGCTTAAAAAGGCTCAATCCCCATGACTTAATTACTGCAGAAATTACTGAAGCACAGGAAGTGTGATTTTATGAAGGTGATGCATGAAATATGGTATGGACATTAGGAAATCAAATCTATATCATGGTTCATACAATGTACAATAGATAAACAAAATAATTACATGAAGAAACCCTCAAGATTGAGGTGTTGCAACAACAAAATGGGACTGCAAAGCTTGACAACATTATTTTATTGATGCTACAGCTACTATATATTACACATCAGATCTAGATCAGATATTTACACAAAACGATAGATCCAATACAGATATGTGTACTAGATGGGCTCCTTAATTCACTGCCCTTATGGATATGAGCAAATCATGAACATCAGTGAGTAGATATGAGATCTAAGATTCAGTCCTAAAGTAATAGTCAATAATTCTGTACTAAATAGAACCAGAAGCAAATCAGATCTGAAATTAACATGGATTGGATGGCAAATCGATGGATCACCACAGTGCAAGGAGAGTCCCTTAACACCAGAGATCACTCCTCCAAAACATTGCTCAAACACCCTGCAACTTCCCTCTTGTAGATTACATAGTTATGGGAGAGAAACTTCTCTGTTAGCTTCAGTACTAAATAGGCCTGATGCTTAGATCTGAAAGTGCAGCTCTAATGATCCAATACACTCTTCCAGGAGGTTAAAAGACACACTCACTGAGAAGAGGCACTAGATTTGCCTAGATATGAGTAGATCTAGCTTCCACTGCTACAGCTTGCAAAAAAAATCAAACCCTCAATAGGATCTGAATTGTGGTTGGAAGATGAAGCTTGGCCCAAAGCCTGATAGTGGACAAGATAGAACAAGTCTCCTCCAAGAGCTGCTCAAAGAAGGAGGTGGGATTCCCGACCAGGAACACCCAAGTGCTAAACAACACTATTCTCAGCTAAACAGCCAAAGAATAAGGAATGTCTAAACAGACAACACCTTGATAAATATCAAATAATAAATCCTCCCCTTGGTGTCCTCCTCCTCCTTTTATAATTTGGAAATCTTGTCAAACCCTAAACCACCTTGATGATTTAGCCTCATTCACATGAGTGACCTCCAACATGAACTGCACTGTGCCTTTAGAAGATACATTGCATGTAGAAAACATTGTGGATTTGGTCGTGTCGACCAAGTCAATTGGCCCAACCTCTTTCACACTTAAGTGTGTTTATGAAAGTAGCTCAGATTTTAGCTTGTTTCACATAGAGCATTGATTTATTTTGACGTTTAGGAGTTATTATTGGTCCTCCTTTAGAATTTTACTCATAATCATGAAAAACAAAGCAAAATTTAATATTCCTATTAGCTTGGGCTAATTAGGAATAATAAAGTCCCCCCCTTCAAAATGTTTCTTTTCCTCAAGCAACTGCAAGGTAGAGAAAATTTCTCCCTTCCTTTTCTTGTGGCCTCATCAATGTATCCCACCATGGTTGAAAATGATAGGCAATGAATCTGTCCTCCAATGATTCCCTCCAAGTGTAAGATAACAGAGTGTACATCATGAGAAAATGGAAGGTACAAGTGGTGATCTCCTTGTTTCTCAATGGCCTCCTCAAGGTAGGAGTGATGACCAACATGGGGAATCTTATTCCCAATTAGTGATTCGATCACCCATGCTATCATCCAAATGAAACAATCATCAGCCCCTTGTTTGTGCAATGTAGTGGGGCTACATGGAGAGATTAGTTTTCCACCCTTCATTTGTTTCTCTCTCCATTTATGATATGTGTGGGGTTGTTTATGTCTTTGGGCTGAAATAATATGGCCTCCAAGTATGGCCCAAACTACCCCATCACATAATTTAGCCATGAAGTGCCTCCTCCAAGCACTCAAGTTCTTCAAATGGCTCACTTCATATGAAGAAAAGAGTTGAGATGTGGCAATCATGGTTTTCCCATTGTTCCTCCTGAAACATACAGCATGACTAGTAGGGAGAATCATACTCCCAATGGTCATCTCCATCACATATCCCACTCTCCAAACCAAGCTTCCCATGTACATAGAAACATCAGCAACATATTCAAGCAAAAACAATTGAAAACAAGTTTTCACATGACAACTGGAAAGTGGATCATAGTTCCTCTCATGGAACCAGTGCAGTGCATCCTTTGCCTGCATCAAACCAAACAATAACAAGTGCTTTTCCAGCCACTTTTTTGCTGCCACAATCATTTTGCAAGATAGCATCATGAAAGTACCAAGTCGTGTCAATGGTGCACACCAAAAATCATGTGGCTTCCCCCACAAACCACCAATGAGATAGCCAATATCAATGCTACAAAAGGCTGCAAGTACATTATTATACAATATGAAAGAAGGAACTGTTGGGGTTTCCATGTTTTGGCAAGGTTGGAAATACCAAAAGATGAGACAACATCAAACCTCTTTCAGACCTCAGGATCTAGCCTTCCTGGGTCCAGAGAGGGGTCTCTCTATGATATGTCAAAGGTATGTGACTTTGAAGCTCAATGTTAAGATGTTAGGCTAGTTATAAGGCTCGGAGTTTGTTTGTTTGATTGTTTTTTTGGTTGCTGGTTATCAGGAAGGAAGGATTCAATGTAAGACCAGGATGAGCAAAGAGAAAAATGGCAAAGGTGAAGTATTCCAGGGAGCATTCAAAACCATTGGGAAATGGAGTCAGGAAAGGGTTTTCTTGCTAATCAATAGGCAGGCTTTCAATTGGGCTAGTCATCTAAAACATTGGATCTTAAAGAGGATAGTGTAATAGGGAATGGTAGGAGGGGGGAGACCATAGATTCAGGGCACAAAGTTAAAACCCAGTTGGTTTCACAAGGATCCTAGTGGATAGGGCTGACTCTAATCACCATTGTTCCCAAATCTTCCAGCTAAATCCTTAACAAGAAAACATCTAAGAACATATTCATTTAACTCATACATCAGAGAGTAGGCAATAACATCCACTACACTAGTTAAATGATCTGAAATCAATTCTTAGATAACACATTCAGAAGAAAAACATTAATGGCAAGGAGAGCAGAAACATAGGGTACCTAACAAGGGTAAATCCTATGCCAATCTTCTGATGCAAGCCAGTAGAGACGAAATGAAATGAATTAAACACAGAGATAGGAAAACATCACTGCTGCTTTAGATCAAGATCCAAATAAATGTGCTTGTCATATTAAACAGCAATACCAGTCAAGTACAACAATGCCAATAGGCAAATACTCAGTCTGAAATCATATTCCTCAGCCTATCTTACAACTTTACACAAAGACTGTGTCTCAAAAGAAACTACTTGCAATTCTCTGATAACTGATCAACAAGCTTTACAATATTTTCTTCATGAGTTTTATAAATGAAGAGAAGGAGAGGAGGTAGGTAGAAAACTAAATGAAGCATTAACACTCAGAAGAGGAAGGGGGCCGAAGCCCATTCTGTTTTAAACTCTGAGCATTAATCTCTGGCACTCTTTGGAGGAAAGAATGGTCTTCGTTAGGCTTCATTTACTCCAGGTATGTCTCTGATGCATTCTGGTTTGCTGTAATTTGTAGTACCTTGGTGAACAAACAAAATGGTAAATAAATAACTGAATGGTCTGCCATACTTGTGCAACAAATGCTCTGGTAGCTTTGGACGGTGATCAAGGCGGAGATCTTCCCTGGAGCACGACATATAATAAAAACAATATGGGCAACCTGTCCTTTCTTGGAGGAAAACATTCTGCTGATGTAGAAAAACTGACATATATTAATTTTTTCACCTCTGTCAGTGAAAACTTGCCGCTGTATCAACACAGTATAATCATGGCAGTGTTTTCACCTCTTGTACCATGCCAAAAAACCACAACTGTGTGAAGAAAAACAATGCATATGAGGGAAGATGGAGCAGAAGGCAGAAGAAATGATAGCGCAACGGTGGTGGTTTTTCATGAAAAATGGTGAATAATGCATCAAAATGGTGTAAAATATGAACAATAGGGTTTTGGTGGAGCAAAGAGCACAAACCGTTAGATCGTGTTCCGGGGACCAAGATCAACGGCGGAGATCGAGCAACGGAACGATATATGAAATAGGGTGGAACAACTATCAAATATAAGACTTTAATGCAAATTCCAAAACTTTGGATATGAACGAAATACAAAGAAATGCGAAGAAAATGTAATGAAATGCGGGGGCATGAACGTATGAGTGGGACCCAACATGGTCGAGGGCGATCAGATCTGAGCCGTCAGATCTTCAGATCCAACGGACGGTTGAGATTAAATCAGAGCATCACAATCAGGAAGGGGCAGGGCTGACACAATACATAAGTTCCGATTGCGATTGGGAAAGGGGATGTGATGACTGTTGGATCTACCCGGGAATCGACTGTGGAGATGTGGATCGGGGAATCACAATCGGAGGGGACACAAAGGACGACACCAACAAAATTCCGATTGCGATTGGACGGAGACGCGAGATAGCTGTTGGATCAACCAGGGGATCAATGGTGGAGGTCTTTTCGGAGGGCAAAGGGGAAGAGCAACAGGAACGAAGCGAGAAGATCTGGGCCATTGATTTCGAAATGGATGAACGGCTGTGATTTAGTCGGGAAATCGCAATCGAGGGGGGGGGACAGGGGTGACACATATTAAAACTTACGATTGCGATTAGGCAGGGAGTGCGATGGCCATCGGATCGGTGGGGGATGAACGACTGGGATGAGATCGGGAGATGGCGCGATCGGGTGATCGAAAGATGGGGCTTGCGATCAATCGGAGGGGAAAGCGATCGGCAGGGGATTGCGACTATGATGATCGGAGGTCGGAGTGTTCAATTGCATCGGAAACAATTGCGATGAACCAATCAAGGGACATAACATAAGTGTTGCGATTTATGAAATTTTGCGATATTGCGCGGGCCGTCCAATCGTGATAACAGATCAAACGAGAATTAAGTCATAGGACTTATTTAATAAACAATCACATCGGAACTTTTTAAAGTTTTACAAAGGGGTTTAATGTTTCACTCCGATATTCCGATGCGATTAGCCCCCAAGGCACTAAGCGCTTGGTCTTAGCACTGGGTATATGTGGGGAAGTGGTTGGGGCTGGTGGAAAAAAGGGGTTAAGCCCTATTATAAGGTCGGAAAGTGGGTTTTGGCCCATTTCAATGAATTTTAATGGTTAGGTAGGGTAACGATAGACGGACCAAAGGGGAATTTGGCCAAACAGAAGGTGGATATGGGGTTTAAAGGAAATTTAGGGGAGATTTAGAGGGTTACTGGGGGAAGTTTTGGGGTGGGAAGGGAATTTGGGAAAAAGGGGAAAAAGGATAAAATGGGGGAACTCTGCAGAGATACAAGGGGCGAAATAGGGCCTTTTTGAGCAAAATTTTATCATTCAGCAGGCTCATTGATACCATAATCAGCAGAGGGAAACAGTCAAAGTTAGAGAACCAATAAAAGGCTTCAAGGATGATGTGTTTTCAAGGGAAATGCATTCCTTGAGGGCTCATAAGACAATCTAGCCCCTTGCTTGCTTGTCAAGGAATTCATAAGGGGCTAACAGTGGATCCACATGGGGATGGCTTCTTCTTGAAGGAGTCAAGAATTCAGAAAATGGTCTTTGGTGTAGGTTAGATGCCTACTGCTCAAGCCACCTTTCTTCTTTGATTTTTAGCTGCCACAAATATGATAGTCTATATATCAGCAAAACATCCCAACAATCTACCTACCCATCCTACATTCCTAGCATTTTTTCTTCTAGGGTGCATTTGGACTAGCAGACCCTTTACATCATTTATTTTTTATAACAAAAAATAAACCTATTCTAACTCTACCCTTATTACTCCAAGAGACCAGATTAGACTGTTGGTCTCATATGTTTCTCTACCTAATCTAATATCTGCTGGGATTAAACTGTCCAGCAGATTTCTTCTCTACATTCTACAACAGAAATTTAAAAAATAGTCAAACTAGGATTAGACAGTCTAGTTTGTTGTAGATCCAAGGCATAAAGACAGTTGCACATGGACAGAAATTTTCAGAAAACTGAAAACAAAACTATGAAGGCTTGAAATCTGAAGCTTGAAGTATCCTTCTTCTCTTTGTGACTCAAGTTTTGAGCATGTTAGATTCACTTCTTTTCTCCATTTTTCAGCTCTAGTTTTGGGCATGTTAGAGCTGATTCTTCTTTTTTCTTTGCTGGTCTAGATTTTGAGCATGTTAGGACTAGCTGTCTTACTTTCTTTGGCTCATTTTTTGATCATATTAGAGCCATTCCTTTGCACTTCATAGGTTCATGTTTTAAGAAGGTCTGAACCTCTCCTTTCTCTCTATTTTTTGGAACATTTTCTCTTTTTCTTGAAAAAAAAAAACTGCAATGGTATGTACAATGAAATGGAAACTGGAAATTGTAAATCAGCAGAAGTACTGTTTGAGCATCCTACCATTGAAAGGACCCCCAAACAGCTCTGTACCATCTAATTCTTGTAGAAAAAAGGCATTTGGAGCCACAGTGGCTTGGATGATGTATGGACCTTGCCACAAGCTGTCAAACTTGCCGTGCTTTCCTTTGTCCTCTCTTCTTGAGTCCCACTTCAGAACTTTATCCCCAATTTTAAAATCAGCAGCTTTGGTTCTCTTGTCAAACAACTTCTTTATGTTTTCCTAAACATTGACAGCTCTGTTATAGACCTCTTCCCCTGTTTTCTAAAGATGGATTGTTTGGTGTATCCTTCTCACCATATTGTCTTCTTCTGACTAAATTTCTTGGACCAGCTTGATTACTGGCACCCCAAGGCTAGTAAGGAAAACTGATTTTTCACCATAGATGAGCTGAAAAGGTGACATGCCAATGGATTTCTTTGTTGTAAGCCTATCAGCCCACAAGGCATGCACTAACTTGTTATGCCATGACTTTTTTTTCTCTTCTAACAGCTTTTTGATGATGGCCACTAGGCTCTTGTTTGATGATTCAGCCAAGCCATTACCTTACGGGTAATAGGCAGTTGAATGACCAAGAATTATTTTATACCTATGACAAAAATCAACCAATTTTCTGGATCCAAAAGCAGCAACGTTATCGATGATTATTTTTCTTGGGAAGCCAAATCGAGAGAGGATATGACCTTCTAGGAACCTAATGATGACTGAATCTGTGGCATTCCTAGTTGGTATGGCCTCTATCCATTTAGTGAAGTAGTCTGTGGATGTTAAGATCCATTTGTGTTGTGCAAAAGAAGCAGGGTGGATTTCTCCAATGAAATCTAGGCCCCATTGTGAAAAGGGACCTTCAACAGTGATGGGTTGCAGAGGGAGGGGAAGGAGTTTTCTCTTGCCTTAAAAAATCTGGCATTTGTTGCGGGAAATTACCATCTCATGAATGTCATTGAAGAGTGTGGGCTAGTAGTAACCAGCTCTGAGTATTTTTTTTGCAATGGCCTTCCAGCTCAGGTGGCCTCCACACTCTCCTGCATGGAATTCTTGCTTAATCCTCTCAGATTCAGTTTCTAGAAAACATTTAAGCAATAGGCCATTTCGATTATTCCAATATAAGTTTTCATTTAGAATGCAATAGCTTATGGCTTTTAGTTTCAGGGATCTGGCCTTGGTCTTTGACAGTTCAGGTGGAGCATTGAGGTTGGTGAGCACATAAAGGATATCAGAGTACCAAGGAGAGTTCTGAAACTTTTCTTCTAAAGTGGGATCAGGCAGTCCTTCCTGCTCATCCAAGGCATTCACCATGTTAATTTCAAGGGCTTGCAGATTTGATTCAGCCATTAATTTAGCTAAGCCTTGGCCTTTGATTAGTTTGGTGGGTTTTATCTCAAGGTCATATTCTAGAATCACAGCAACCCATTTGCCCCTCTTTCCATCAGGATCTTGGGACAATATATCTTTGACAACCATGTTAGGCACATAAGCTATGGTGTGGGAATGCAATATGTGCGCCCTAAAGTCCTTTAAGGCCTTGATTAAGGCATAGGCATGTTTTTCCATTATGTTGTATTTTAAGGGTGCATCCCTGAGTGCTTTACTGAAGAAAGAAATGGGTTGTTCCATTCCCTCTGAATTTTTCTGTAGTAGCACTGCATCCACTGTATGCTCAGAGGCAGATGAAAAGGTCAAGAAATCTTTAGAGAAATCAAGGCTAATCAGAACAGGATCTTGGGTGAGTGCAAGTTTCACTGATTCAAAATATTGTTTAGCTCCAACAGTCCATTTAACTCCTACACCTTTCTTCAACATGTTGGTCATATTCCTAAGGTGTTCAACTAGGTTGGGAATAAATCTCCTAAGGAAGTTAATCTTCCCAATGAAGGACTGTAATTCTTTGATGTTTCTCGGGTGTGTGATTTGTAGTATTCCCTCAACTCTTTGTGGGTCTATCATAATTCCCTTTTCAGATATAATGTGGCCAAGAAGCTTTCCTTCTTGCAGCCCAAATACAGTCTTTTTGGGATTTAATGACAGACCAAACCTTCTACATTTTTCAAACACTTTCCTCAGATGTTTTAGGTGTTCTTCTTCAGTCTTAGAATAGACTGTTATGTCATCCAAGTAAATAAAAATGAAGAGTCCTATATCATCTGAAAAAAGCTATATACATTGCTCTTTGGAAGGTTGCACCATCATTCATCAGTCCAAAAGGCATTTTTAAATACATAAAGGTGCCCCATAGAGTGGTAAAGGCTGTCTTGAGCTGATCTTTTGGGATTAATAAGACTTGGCTATAACTTGAGAAATCGTCTAGCAAGGAGATTCTCTTGGAGCCTACTACTTTCTGAAGAATGTGTTCCATTATTGGCAAAGGGTAGTTGTCTTTGAGTGAGGCTCTATTAAAATTTCTGAAGTCAATACATAATCTAATCTCCCCTGTTTTCTTTCTCACAGCCACTAAATTTGAAACCCAATCAGAGAACCTTACAGGAACTATTATGCCTGCCTCATACATCTTTTTAATCTCTTTTTAAACTGCAGGCAACTGTTTTGGGTTTATCCTATGGATTTTTTCTTTGAAGGGCTTCCGATTTTATTTCAAAGGTATTTTGTGCTGTATGACGTTCATGTCATAGGCCTTTAAGTCTTCATAACTCCACGAAAACACGTCAATAAATTATTTGAATAAGTCAACGTATTTCCTTTTCATTTCCGTAGGTAAGGACCTAGCCAATTTAATCATTTTGGGATTATCTTTTGTGCCTATGTTGCATTCTTCAACGTCAAAGTCCGCATGCTCTATGGTAGGCTTTTTAGCTACATCATCGAAATCAAAAAGGTCTTCTAAAGGTGCCAGGCCTCGAGGTATGTTCCTATCTTTGGCCTGCAGCACCTTTAATTCTTCGTTGTCTGCACTTTCGCATTCTGTGGTTGAATCTCTAGTTTATTCATTTAAAGCGTTTATTTCTACATCGTGGGGTGGAGTTTCTTCCCCGTCTGAGGGTTCCTCACTTAGGCAGCTATCACTAGACGTAGAGTCTGAATTAGAAAAATCAAACTCATTTCTTCCTATCAGGAAATCTTCAATTTGTTTATCGCCCTCAAAGACCTGCCAATATTTTTCATTGTCCGGCACTGCAGGTCTGAATTTGGTCTGTATGATAATTTTCTGGTCATTTGGAGTCTTAGGGTATGAACTAGCCAGGAAAGCTAATCTGTTTGAAATGAAGTTTTGACCCCTAGGAACAAACACTAATTCGTATTCAAAAAATTTTCTCAGTATGTCCACGACATCATTCCTATATGCCCTCAACCTAGGGTTTCTAGCTGTGTATTCATCATTTACCTGTTTTATAACCAGCTCAGAGTCTCCCTAAATGGATATCTTACGAGCCCCTAATTTCTTCAACAGATTTAAACCTAGGATTAGAGCCTCGTACTCTGCGATATTGTTGGTGCATTTGAAGTGTAGGTTGCAAGCGTGGCTCTCTACGTAGTCATTCTCTGTGTTACGCAGCCACACACCTACCCCGACAGTCCTTCTTGTGCAAAACCCATTGAAACTCATCTCCCACAGGGGTTCACTCTCGGTCTTGTTCTCATTTCTTTCCCTATGTCTAGATTCGCCATTGTGTTGTGTTATAGGATCTGCACTAGGATGTGGGCTGCTTAGTTTTTCATCATGTGTGTGGAAATCTGAGGGGTGACTAATTGGTTGATTTCATTCTGTTTCTGGTTCACTTTGGGCTTTTGTTTCAGTGCATTGTTCTGAGTTTTCTACGTCCTTCTCCCAGAGTCCAAATTAGCCACTATGTTAAAGTCCATGGGCTATGTTTCCTCGTTCGTATCTCTGTTTTTGGACTCTGACCCCTCTAGGGATTCCTCATTACAAAGGATGAAGGAGTCAAGGTCTGTATGTACAGAGTATAAAGGAGATTTTTTAGGCTTTTCGGGGCTACTAACCAAGAATTTCATTTGGGCTTCTCTGTACAATCTTCTAAGTTGGCCAAAGATTGGGATTGTGGCATAAGCCCCATCCATCTGCATTGTTCCTTGCAGCTTGGCTCCCCAAGATCTAGATAGTAACATGCCATACTTGGGTGGCACATCTGCCACCACAACATCCATGACCATACATTTAGCAGGAATCTGAGTAAGACTCACACACAGGTCTTTAATTAGGCCGAGGCATTTTACCCTGCTAGAGTCGAATGAATATAAATCTTTGTAAGGATGGGTTATCTCTAGGCCTAGCCTTTCCATGAATACCATAGGCATTAGGTTGTGTGATGCTCCAGAATCATGCATTGCATTATGAAGAATCTTATCATGAATGTTGATACTGATATAAAAAGGTGGAACTACCCCCTCCTGAAACTTCCCCTCAATCTTTGGACCAAACAGAAGGGCTGGTTGATCATCGCTCAGATTTACAGTGTCACTATTTTCACCTAGGTTCAAAGCTTTCAAAGTTTGGCCTTTATATACATCCTGAGTGGCCAGCTCAGAGAGTGGTACAGATACTTTAATTTTCGCAATCTCACTTTCCAGATTGAACATAGAGTGACTCTTTGGAATACTTGACTCTGTTTTGTTAGCCACTGCCTTGGTGGCTGAATCAGTGTGTTGATTCTCATTATGTACAGTGTCTAGAATTGTTTTATCAGGGGCACTAACTTCAGTGCTAGTGCTGCTAGTGGGCTGACCTTGTTTATCAGTGTTTTGGTTGTCTTTCTCTTTTTTTTTTTCCAGAACTCTCATCTACTGATTTGTTACTTTCAGCAGTTGCTTTAGAAGATTTTTCAGGTCCTTTCTTGATGGTAATATTAGAAGCTTTGGGTTTGGAATTGTCTAGGTTCTTTTTACTTCTAAGCTCATATTGTTCTCTGACCTGCATAATAGCATTTTCAAATCCAAGTCTGTAATATTCAGATTCTAATCTTTCCTCATCCCAATATGAAGGTGAGGGCTGATCTTCCTTTGAATAACAATTATGGATTGAGTCCTCTGTTTCAAACATGTTTATTGTGTTTCCCTCAGACTCCTCTATGATTCCCTCATCTTCATCAAGGAATTTCTCTTGGAATGGGGGAATAACTTGTTGATCTGACTCTCTTTGTCTGTTGGGAGTGGCATTGTTTCTTCTAAAGTTTTGGTTCTGGTTTTGATTTCTGTTTTGGTTACTAATTGTGACAACCTTTTTTTTTACCATTTGTTGTAGCTCTTCCATGTTTTTAGATAATCTATCATAATTTGGATCAGATGTGGAAGCTACAGTGTCATCTCTATATGTTACCCTTTTCTCAGCTCTCAGTCTTGCTCTTTTCTCAATCAAGTTGGCCTCTACACTCACTGCTCCTTTTTGCATGTCCTCCAATGTGTTGTAATCTTTCTCCCTAAGATGATAGGCCATGTCGACATCAAAGCTTTCAGGATATTTCATTAGAGCCATACCTTGGGGACGTTTCATATGTGGAGGAAGAGCATTATAAATGTTGTTAAATCTTGTTGAGTAATCATGGACACTTTCTCCTGCGTTTCTTTTAAGGTTCATATATTCTGCTAGGAGTTGGCGAGGGTTAGCCTTGACTTCCCATTTTTTGATGAAGGTCTTATATAAAGCAGGAAGGTCTTGGATACTATTAGGAGGTAGGCTTTTGAACCACTTCTTTACATCACCTCCTAAGCTTTGGGAAAAGATTCTCATTTTAACTGTATCATCATCTATTTCCATGTAGTCAAAATAATCTTCCATCTTATCTACATGTTGCTAAGTTGTGATGGACTCTTTGGCAGTGAAATGTGGGATCTTTGATTGATAATCATTTGGTAAGGGCACTAGAGGATAGGGTAACACCAAAGGTGCATACCAGGCTGCCATGGTGATATTCTGATGAGGTAAAGTGTTAACTTGAGTAGCTGGTATATGGATGACAGGGATATTATGAACAGCAGAAGACTGATGAGCAGATCTAGGGTGACTGAGTCCTAAGTTTTGAATGAAGTGAATATCAGGAGGTGTAGATGGAGGGGTTTCTCTATTCCCAGGGTGTTTACTACTTTGAGGTGGTGAACCAGGAAGCTCAAGGTCTGGCTGGTCTAGGACACTGAATGACCTAGTTCTTGGTAATTTTTTTTGAGTGCCTAGGTCGACGAATGGGTGTGTTAGAGCTGTAAAGTCTTCTGGTGCAGAGTTAGCTCTATGGATGTGGCTAGAAATAGTTGGTCTTTCAGGTGCAAGAGAACTCTTGAGGATTCTCTCAGGGTTATCAACTATTTCAGGTGGGTTTGGGTTGGGATAAGCTCTTGTGTGAATGGTTCTGAAAGACATAATGTTGTTTTCTAACCAAGCAGCTTGACCCTACTTGTTACTTCTACTGAGGCTGATGTTGTAATGGCTTTGGTCTCCCAGTGGAGTCTTTGGTGAAATCGAGATAATCAACAGGCCTACTGATCACCAGTGGAGTCTTTAATCGTTTAGGAATTATGGAGTCGCCAGGTGGAAGGTTTAGTATGTTTCCGAAGGGTACACTGTCGACCACAATGCTTATGAGATGTCCCTTATCAAGGATATCTTCTAAACACAACAGACTCTAACCAGAGATTGACTGGGAGGGCATTTACCAAATATGTCACCTCTAAAGAGTGTGAGATCTGGAGGCTACTTGGCTATCTCCGGAATCTGTCCAAGAGTATGGGGGAAACACAACAAATGGTAGAGAGGTTGATGTGTGAATAGGAGTGTTTAACTGCCAACCTAACCATAGATTGTAGGTTTTTTGAGGCTTATGGTATAGTAAGGTGAGGAAAACTCAGAAATTCCCCAGCGGAGTCACCATTATGTTGGTGACGATACTAGGAGACAGATTAATGTTTAGCAGTTATAGGCCTTTAGAATTTTTTCCCCAGCGGAGTCGCCATTATGTTGGGGTTCCCATGTTTTGGCAAGGTTGGAAATACCAAAAGATGAGACAACATCAAACCGCTTTCAAACCTCAGGATCTAGCCTTCCTGGGTCCAGAGAGGGATCTCTCTATGATATGTCAAAGGCATGTGACTTTTAAGTTCAATGTTAAGATGTTAAGCTAGTTATAAGGCTCGGAGTTTGTTTGTTTGATTGTTTGTTTGGTTGCTGGTTATCAGGAAGGAAGGATTCAATGTAAGACCAGGATGAGCAAAGAGAAAAAGGGAAGAGGTGAAGTATTCCAGGGAGCATTCAAAACCATTGGGCAATGGAGTCAGGAAAGGGTTTGCTTGCTAATCAATATGCAGGCTTTCAATTGGGCAAGTCATCTAAAACATTGGATCTTAAAGAGGATAGTGTAATAGGGAATGGTAGGAGGAGGGAGACCATAGATTCAGGGCACAAAGTTAAAAACCAGCTGGTTGCACAAGGATCCTAGTGGATAGGGCTGATTCTAATCCCCAATGCTCCCAAATCTTCCAGCTAAATCCTTAACAAGAAAACATATAAGAACATATTCATTTAAATCATACATCAGAGAGTAGGCAATAACATCCACTACACTGGTTAAATTATCTAAAATCAATTCTTAGATAACACATTCAGAAGAAAAAAATTAATGGCAAGGAGAGCAGAAACATAGGGTACCTAACAAGGGTAAATCCTATGCCAATCTTCTGATGCAAGCCAGTAGAAACGAAATGAAATGAATTAAAAACAGAGATAGGAAAACATCATCACTGCTTTAGATCAGGATCCAAATAAATGTGCTTGTCATATTAAACAGTGATACCAGTCAAGTACAACAATGCCAATAGCCGAATAGTCAGTCTAAAATCATATTCCTCAGCCTATCTTACAACTTTACACAAAGACTGTCTCAAAAGAAACTACTTGCAATTCTCTGATAACTGATCAACAAGCTTTACAATATTTTCTTCATGAGTTTTATAACTGAAGAGAAGCAGAGGAGGTAGGTAGAAAACTAAATGTAGCATTAACACTTAGAAGAGGAAGGGGGCCGAAGCCCATTCTATTTTAAACTCTGAGCATTAATCTTTGGCACTCTTTGGAGGAAAGAATGGTCTTCGTCAGGCTTCATTTACTCCAGGTATGTCTCTGATGCATTCTAGTTTGCTGTACTCTGTAGTACCTTGGTGAATAAAAAAAATGGTAAATAAATAACTGAATGGTCTTCCATACTTGTGCAACAAATGCTATGGTTGCTTTGGATAGTGATCAAGGCAGAGATATTCCCTGGAGCATAGCATATAATAAAAACAGTATGGGCAACCCATCCTTTCTTGGAGGAAAACATTCTGCTGATGTAGAAAACCTGACATATATTAATTTCTGCACTTCTTTCAGTGAAAAATTGCCACTGCATCAACACAGTATAATCATGGCAATGTTTTCACCTCCTGTACCATGCCAGAAAACCACAACTATGTGAAGAAAAACAATGCATATGAGGGTGGATGGAGTGGAAGGCGAAACAAATAACAGCGCGGCGGTGGTGGTTTTTCATGAGAAATGGTGAATAATGCATCAAAATGGTGTAAACTATGAACAATAGGGTTTTGGTGGAGCAAATAGCGCAGACCGTTAGATCGTGGTCCAGGGACAAATATCAACGGTGGAGATTGAGCAGCGGAATGATATATGAAATAGGGTGGAACAACTATGAAATATAAGACTTTAGTGCAAAGTCCGAAACTTTGGATATGAACGAAATACAAAGAAATGCGAAGAAAATGTAATGAAATATGGGGGCATGAAAGTACAAGTGGGACCTAGCGTGGTGGAGGGTGATCATATGTAAGCCATCAAATCTTCAGATCCAACAGACGGTTGAGAGTAAATCGGAGCATCGCAATCTGGAAGGGGCAGGGGTGACACAATACATAAGTTTTTATTGTGATTGGGAAAGGGGATGCGATGACCGTTGGATCTACCCGGGATTCGACTGTGGAGATGTGGATTGGGGGATAGCAATCGGAGGGGACACAAAGGACGACACCAACAAAATTATGATTGTGATTGGACGGAGACGAGCGATAGCCGTTGGATCGACCAGGGGATCAACAGTGGAGGTCTGTTCGGAGGGCAAAGGGGAAGAGCGACGGGTGCGAAGCGAGAAGATCTAGGTCACTGATTTCGAAATGGATGAACGGTTGTGATTTAGTCGAGCAATTGAAATCGAGGGGGGGACAGGGGTGAAACTTATCAAAACTTCTGATTGTGATTAGGCGGGGAGTGTGATGGACGTCGGATCGGCGGGGGGATGAACGGCTGGGATGAGATTGGGATATGGCGTGATCGAGCGATCAGAAGACGGGGCTTGCGATCAATCGGAGGGGAAAGCGATCGGCGGGGGATTGCGACTGCGATGATCGGAGGTTGGAGCGATCAATCACATCGGAAACAATTGTGATGAACCGATCGGAGGACATAACATAAGTGTTGCGATTTATGAAATTTTGCGATATTGCACGGGCCGTCCGATCGCGATAACAGATCAACGGGGGATTAAGTCGCGGGACTTATTTAATAAATAATCGCATCGAAACTTTTTTAAGTTTTACAAAGGTTTTTAACGTTTCACTCTGATCTTCCGATGCGATTAGCCCCCGAGGCACTAAGTGCTTGGTCTTAGCGCTAGGTATATGTGGGGAAGTGGTTGGGGCTGGCGGAAAAAAGGGGCTAAGCCCTATTATAAGGTCTAAAAGTGGGTTTTGGCCCATTTCAATGAATTTTAATGGTTAGGGAGGGTAACGATAGAGGGACCAAAGGGGAATTTGGCCAAACATAAGGTGGATATGGGGTTTAAATGGAATTTAAGGGAGATTTATAGGGTTAATGGGGGAAGTTTTGGGGTGGGAAGGGAATTTGGGAAAAAGGGGAAAAAGGATAAAATAGGGGAACTCTGCAGAGATACAAGGGGCGAAATAGGGCCTTTTTGAGCAAAATTGTATCATTCAACAGGCTCATTGATACCATAATCAGCAGAGGGAAACAGTCAAAGGCAAGGAACCAATAAAAGGCTTCAAGGATGATGTGTTTTCAATGGAATTGCATTCCTTGAGGGCTCATAAGAAAATCTAGCCCCTTGCTTCCTTGTCAAGGAATTCATAAGGGGCTAACAAGAACAATTTCTCTTGATACATCATGCTGCTCAAACAAGGAAAAGAAGTGTAATACAGAATGTGAAATTATACCTCCTCCATCATGCACTTGAGATCTTGAGCTGAAATGGCTCAACTGGAAATTCTCCCTCACTTCCAAAGAGTAGGGAAGTGGCTGTGACCTCCTCTTCACTACCATCTGGGCTATGCATCTCTCCATATGCTGAAATATGTCATGCTGGATTCCCTCCCAAGTGAACTCCTCCATCAAATGGAAATATGCATCAAAGTGCATGGAAGGGAAGTCCTCATGTGCTGCATGTAGCAGCTTCTCCTTGAGACTAGAAGATCTAGTCAAGAAGATCCTGCCATGGGAATAGATGACCACATCATCCACTATGTATCTATCATCTCCATCTGGGTCATCAAGAATCATGCATGCACCAAGATCCTTGGAGTACTATACAAAAAGTTGATACCTCCAATAGGGATCAATCCTCCTAAGAGACAGCGCTGGTGATCTAGCATATGAAGCTCTCCTCATGTTGTTGGCTGCTACTTTGACACCCCTCATGTCAAATTCATCCTCCAAAATTCTCACCTCCCTGGAATCTAAGAATGGTGAGCCAAGAGGCAAGATGTCTCTCACCAATTCTAGATTTGGTGGCCTCCCAGGTGGAATGCCTCCATTTAGTGAGACATCAAAATCTGAAGTGGACTGCATGTATGATTGGACTTATTTTTCCTTCTCTTCTCTACGTAGTGCAGTCTCCTTCCTTTGTGTAGAATTATTCTGAAATATATAAGGGTGAATGCTCATCATCCCTTGATACTGATCCTTCTTCTCTTCCTCTCCTTTGATCTCACAATCCACCAATGCTATTGCATGTTGCTCTAGAATTTTGTTTTGGTTCCCACATGTTGAATCATTTGGACCTTTCAAATCAGTCAAAGACAAAGGACAGGAACACAAAAAGTGATAAAACCATAAGGGTTCATAGGTTGAAAAATCTATTTTACATCAAACAAAAAGATGGCATTTTGAAGTAAAAGTCTATGTTTCCTCTGTTTATAATGGCTTCCTTCAAACTATAATGAGGGTGAAACTTTGGCCAAAGACCTTCATCCAAATAACCAAAGAAAGAGAGAGCTAAATGTGTTTGACAATAGATTTTTCATATGCATACAAGGAAGATAGTAAAGGTAAGAAAAAGACATAATATTGAGAAAGTTACATTAGTGGTTTCAGGGGTCATTTCCTTAATGAAAATCAGTGAGAAAGATCTTGTTTTAAGGAGGCCTCCTTAATTCAAAAAGCCATGGATATGAGTGTTTTCAAAGAAGCTGGCCATAGCATTATTTCTATGAGACTTTTTAAAATAATAGGTCTTTATGGTATTTTAAAAAGTGATATAATATTGAAGGCAGTGATTGATGTTTTTATAAAAAAAACCTTTTTCAAAAGACCTAAGGGTTGCATAAACACATAAGGTCTTTTCAAATTTTAAAAGAGAGAGAAGGTCTTTAAAGGGGCCATTATCAAAGTTCAAAACTCGACACAAACTTTCCTTAGCTTGCTCACTGAAGAAGGAAGTGTATTTTGGGCGATTTTAAAGTTTTCAGAGCTTAAACTCTCTGTAGCGTGCTTGTGGGCGCCTGAACACATGATTTGCATTGAGGCACGGTGCACCTGTATTTGCGCATGGCACGCCTGTGCCTACGGTCACCGGGTGCCCAAATTCGACCCGACACCATTCTGTGCGACGCTCTCTCCTGTTAGTGACCCACTCATCCCTAGTTTGAAATGCTTTCGACCACTGGGCCAACACTCAAAAGGTGCCAAAGATTCATTGTTTGGAAAGGTATTTATGCCTCTTAAACCTGTTTTTTGATTCAAAGGAAGGGTTTAACAAATCAGAGCACCATGTTTACAAAGTCAAAGAAAAACAGTGGATTTTTTTAAAACAGGGATATTACCTCACAGAGATCTAAGGTTGAGATGGGAATTTGCTAAAGATTCACACAACAAAGATTTCAAAAAAGACAATGTTCTAAGGTGAAGAGCCTTGTGCTAAAAACAAAGGTGGACTTCTTTTCAAAAGAAACCACTAATAAGTCATGTCAAAAAACCTCATTTCTCTCACACAGCACTAAAGAAGTGAAATTGTCTTCATTTAGATAACATTTTCTTGCCAAACACAAAAGAAAACTATGATCATCTAAGGGGAAAGATTTTTTTAGGAGGCTTAATGCTCAGTAACAAAAGGTTGTCTTTTGTTTTGAAAAAAAAAATAACCATCACAGAACATCATTTTTATTCAAAATCAGAACAAAAATTTTCCTGAGGGGTATAACCTTTGTTTTTAATAAATCCCTTGAAAAAACAATGATCATTTAAGAGGGGACAAATCTTGTTAGGAGGCTTGTTATTCAGTGAAAAAAGAGTTGTATTTTGTTGTGGAAAGACATTAATCATCCAACAGAGAAGCAGTCTTATTCAAAAAGCAGGAACATTGTTTGCTAAAGATAACAGTCTGTGTTTATCAGTCCATTAGAACAGTGCTACCCAAAGAGGCATTTTTTTTCAAAAGGACATCTTTCTCTTGTTTAAACTTCAAAACATAGTCAGTTGAAGAAAAGGAGTTCATATTGTCAAGATCAAAGGAGTAGTTTCATTTGAACCATTTGGTTAGCCAGCTAAGGACATACTTTCTTTTTCTCAAAGAGTAAAGGGTGTTGATTGAAGATTGATCATAGTACACATTTAAGACAGTTTGTCTTGGTGATTCAACCAAGAATCTCAGAAGAAAAATGCCTCCTAGGCAAGATAGCAGAAGTGGTCCTCACAAAAGGTATGAACCTTTTTCAACTGAGGAAGTGAATGTCCATCCTTCAGTACTCTTTAACTTTCATGAAGTAGGATGTTTGGAGTTTTATCAAAAGGTTCAGGAAGTGAAAAGTTATCTTCCCTTGACACATCTATTTGCTTTAAGGTTGCAAGGGAAGCATGTTCATCTAGCAGGCTTAGACTTCAAGCTCTCTCCTAGATCTATTTCCAGAGCTACAAGATTCCATATGTCAGAGAAAAATGGTTTAAGCAGAGCTACCTAGATTTAGAACAATATAAACCCTTCTTGAAAACAAAAACATCGGGATGCATGCCCATCTATTTTTCCTTTCTCATATTTGTTGACCAGCTATGCTCCTGTCATGAAAATCATCATGAGGTATTTCACGTGTGAAGGGAGGTTTTCCCAGGTTTATGCTTACCATATCAGGCTACTCATGCACTTTATAAGAACCCAATTGCTAAACCTACCCATTTTCTTTTATAAAAGTATTGAAAATATGTCTTCTACTATTCAAAAGAAGCCTTCATCTCAGCAGCAAGCTTGTCTTTTTCATCATTCCCTTGTCAAGATCGTCATCCTCCATCAACTTGAGAAAAAGGGAATTTCTTGGGACTCTTTCATATCACATCCCGATTTCGCCACTGCTTCTTCATCCCATGCACCTCCTTCACCATCCACTCATCATATTTCTCCTTCTTCTACTAAGTCTACTCCTAAGAAGAAAAAATATCCTATAATTAACAGTGAAAAGGAGCATGATGAAGAAGAGCACAGTGAGAAAGAGCAGCACAGTGATGAAGAAGAGAAAAATAGTGAAGAAGGACAAAGTGATAAAGAGGAACAAAATGAAGAATCCAAGCACAGTAGTGAGAATGAAGAGGGTGATCATGAAGAGGTGGAACAAGTTGATGAATAACACAACAGTCACAAAGAAGAAAACATTGGCAGCCCACACAACAGTGAGCATGATGATGAAGCACAAAACATTGAGGGTACAGAGCCTAACAGTCTTGAAGAAAGTAGGGACAAAAGTGAACAACGAAGCCCTCAAGGAGACATGTAAGGTGATAGTCAAGGCACTCATGAGAAGGGTCAAAACAATCCTCAAAGAGACAATTTTGATGAAAGAAAGGAAAGCCTATCAGCCAGCAAGGATGATGACAAACAAAGCCCTAGCAATGAACATTCTAAACAAGGCAGCCTTCAAAAGGAGGAAAACAGTGGCAAAGATGATGAGGGGAGTAGCAAAGGCAAAGACCAAATAGAGCATGTGCTATCTGCCTCTCCTAGGCAAGGGGCCATGCTTTCTTCTCCAAAGGTAACAAATCCCCAAACATCAAAAAATAAAGTGGCTCAAATTTTAACTCCAAATGTTACTAGAGCACTTTGAAGCAAAGACAAGTTGCCCAAGCAATCCATTGTTGAATTACCAAAGAAGAGGAGGACCAAGAAGGCCACCCAAAGAAAGGGAAAAGAGGAGGAAAGTAGCCATGAGAAAGAGAGGGATTTTGACATAATTCAGATAAATAGTGATGACAATAACAATGAGGCCAGAATCCTAGAGTCTCTCTTGCTAAATAGAGAAGAACAAATTCATGATCTAAGAGCGGATCTAGAGAGGTCTAAAAACCTCATTCATTTTCTGCAAGCACAAAACAAGAAAATGAATGTCCACATGGCAGTTTATGAGACATATGTTATCAAGTATCAAAAAGAAGCCTCCAAAGCACAAATTAAGTTGGAAGAACTCATGGGCGAATTCAATGATAGTGAAGAAGAAGACCAGCCAAGGAAGAGGCTGCCCTTTTCCAATATTTTCCTCTTACTACTTTATTCACCCAAGAGATAGAAAACAATAGAGAAGCATGGCTTGAAAGGGTGAATAAAAACTTGGAGAATAAGTTGGAAAATGCCAATAGAGACTTAAACCTTCAAAGAAAAATGACTGGGCACTATGAAAAGCTTAATCAATTTGCCCGAAGGAAATTGAAGGCTACACAAGAAAAGCTCAAGGAGGCCCGAAACTGGTGCCCGGAACAAAAAGTGAAGAAAGGCATATCAAGGCTTGAAATTTTGGCCTCCACTTCTCAGCATGCTTCTAAAAACTCATGAGGGTCACGCTCACCAAAATTGGGCATAATTCGACAAGTTTTTGTTTTTTGCCATTTTTGGGCTTTTTGCAGAAAATCATGGGTGTCGCCATTTTAGTTTGAAGCATCCTTAAAGGATGAAAATGATGTCATTGGATGCTATAATTTTAGGGGCATCTACTCAAAAAAATTTAGATCAATTGAAGATGTTTTGGTCCCCCAAAGTGGCGAAAAACAATCACTTTTTCAACACTCTGCCCCGCATATCAGCAGAGGATAATTTCTAGGGTTTTTCCACATAGGTCAGATTTTCACTCACTTCTAGTGATCAGTTTGAGAAAAAAAATTATTTTCAAAAACTAGACATATACAGATTTCCAACGAGCCATCGCAAGCCTCATTTTTACATCAGGAAGTCCTCCAAAATTTTCCCATAAGACAGGGGATTTTCTGTTGCTATATTTCTGAAGTATTTTTGTAAAAAATGCAGTTTTCTGAAGTGGCTTTTCCAAATGTGCATTTATCCTTTTTTGGCCATTGTCAGTTGGGAAAAGTCAATTTAACTTCATTTTTTATAATTTTTTGGATATTTTTATAGATATTTTGTGCCTTGGGCTTTGCAAAGCCTCAAGGACAAAATCAGATATTTTTGATGGGCCAATGAGCTTGCTAGTTGCACTGGGAGGTTCTCCTTAATCTTGGCCTATATATTCCAAGAGACTTCATTGTAAACAAGGCTGAACTTGATGATATAGAGCAATATATGGTTATACAAGCTTGGAAGAAATACTTGTCTCATGCATTGGATAGTTTCTTGAAAGTTTTGGATGATGAAAGAGGACTGATGTTGGATTCCTTGACTTGATAAAATGGTATAGTGTCCCTCTCTGTTATTTTTCTTATTTTTCATACATATTTCATGTTCTTGCTTGTTTTAAGACAATAGAGAATAGATTTGAGACATGCCCATGGAGGCACCTCAAATTTCCTGTTTCATTACAACTTCTATGTTTTCTTCCTTCTTAGTCATATCAAAGAATTCTTAATTGCTCTTTGATCACTGAAGAAATTGTGAAAAAATCTTTCGGTAAAAATCACATCCAAACAAATTTGGTCGACGCGTTTCGAACCAGCCAGTGTGGTTCATCATCGGGACTTGATGAAAAACTGATTAGGGGACCCAATTAAATAGATATGAGAAGCTCCAACTAGCCGTTGAA